>JADRCH010000349.1:180639-280683 GCA_019843965.1 Rhynchomys soricoides | reverse complement strand
AGAGAGAGAGAGAGAGAGAGAGAGAGAGAGAGAGAGAGAGAGAGAGAGAGAGGCTTTGACTTGAATACCTAGAGACAAAATCTACTTGCTCATCATGAAGCCTTTGCCCTGACAGTTGCAGTCCTCAGGACAAGAGATCCCTTATCTTCTCCCACACAGACTTACTGGCAATCCAGTTTCTCCTTCCAGTGGCACAGGCTCATTTAGGCCCCTTCTGTCTCCTCTGTGATGGAAGGAAGCCCCATCCTGTCTAAGGTTTTGCCACCTCCTGCTCCCTCTGCTCTGTATCTTCTTTCCTCCTATTCCTCCTCCTCCTCCTCTTCTCCCTCCTCCTCTTCCTCCTCTCCCCCTTCTTCCTCCTAGCCTTAGATCCCAGCTCACAGTTAGAGCCCCATGGCAACTCTGCATACCTTGACCCATATGCTCCTCCATGCCACCATCACCACCTGTGCTGGCTAGTTTTATGTCCACCTGACACAAGCTAGAGCCCTTTTAGAAGAGAGAACCTCAACTGAGAACATGTCCCCATCAGACTGGCCTGTGAGTCTACCTGAAGCTAAGGTGAAGAGATTTAGATTAATTGTTTTGAAAAAGGAAGTCTCAGAACATCCTGGTATAAGTTCTGTTGTGTGGTTACTAAACTTCACTCTTATGAAGACTGTTTTAATGAAAAGGAGCAGGCTGAGAAAGGAAAAATACAAAATATATAGTTCAAATATTAAAGGGGCACCAGAAAGTGAAATGGAACTGAATCCTTTGTTCTAGGAGTAAACAGATTAAGTGAGTGGGACTTTGGGGCAAGATCCCACCCAGCTAAGTTTAGGTCCAGGCATGGTGGTACACAACTTTAATCCCAGGAGATTAAAGCCAAGCAGATCTCTGAGTTTAAGGCTAGCCTGGGACAGAGCAAGTGAAGAAAAGCTTAAATCCAGGTGTGATGGTACACACCTTTAATCCCAGGAGACAAAGCCATGCAGATCTCTGAGTTCAGGATCAACCTACAGAGCTAGTTCCAGGACAGTAAAGCTTAGGAGTGAGGCAGTGAAAACAAAGTTAAGGAATAGAACAAGTGTGGGGCCATGCTCCAGCCCCAGCAAGGAACAGAACTCGGCAGTTTTGGCCATCTGGCCCTGACTTTAGAGTCAGGAATAGAAGGGACTACTGGGACAACCGATGCTGGTTATCTGGAGCTAAGAAATTAGCGGTGATTAAGAAGAGACCAGCATCACTGAGGTGAAATCTTCTGGTAAGTGTTTTCTGAGAACACAAGGAAGCTGTGTTCTACAGATAGCCAAGGTTGTACCCCATGCTGCAGTTGGATTTGGTAATGTGTAAGAATCACCTATGTGGTACTGGTTTTGAAAGATATGAAGGGGTCATGGAGAGCAGCTGGGGCTTGGCACTGTGAGGGGCCATGGAAGGCCAACAGTGAAGGTGCAGCCTCAGTTGCAGTTGACAGCCCAAGACTGAGGGGTTATGCAAGGAAGTTGAGGCTTGGCACCATGAAGAGAGCCTATGAGAGGGTATTGGTGAAGTCTAGTTGCAGCAGAAGACCCCAGGGTATTGAAGATGCCAGTACCATGCGATGATCACCAAGAAGAGCAGCAGTGGAGGGGAGTCAACCAGAGCCTACAGTGCTACAGAGGGCAGAGCTGGAGATGTGATGTGCCCTTTGGAGAAGCCCTGAAGATCATGTGTGGATCCCAGACATTGGAATAGGAAGCTGTGAAGCTGAAGTTGATTTGGAAACCCCAAAAATGTTAAAGATGCTGGAGCCATGGGATACCTGCTGAGGAAAACTGCTCACAGGGAGTGGAACCTGCCCAGGAGAAAGAGGTTTGTTGAAATCAACAAAGATGGAAAAGGAGTTGGAGATCTAGACTTTGACATCAGACATGGAAATGCAGAGTTTAGAGTTTGCCCAGCTGGTTTCCTGTCTAGCTTTGAGGATTACAGTTAAGTGACTGAATGAATCTCAGAAGAGACTTTAAAAGTTGCACTTTTAACATTGTTGAGACTATGGAGACTTTGGAAGTTGGACTAAATGCATTTTTCATTATGCTATGTTTAGGTGTGGCCCCCAGACTCATATATTTGAACAAGTCTATGGGAGCCAGGGAGAGGAATGTGGTGGTTTGAGTAGATTTTGTCCAGGGAGTGGCACTACTTGGAGATGTGGCCTTGTTGGAGGAAGTGTGTCACTGTGGGTGTGGGCTTTAAGACCCTTCTCCTAACTATGTGAGAGCCAATCTTCTCCTAGTGGCCTTCAGATGAAGACGTAGAGCTCTCAGCTCCTCCTGCACCATGTTCCTGCCTTGATGATAATGGACTGAACCTCTGAACTTGTAAGCCAGCCCCAGTTAAATGTTGTCTTGATAAGGACTGCCTTGGTCATAGTGTTTGTTCACAGCAGTAAACCCTAAGACAGTTGGCTTCTTGGTGTTCAAGGAGTTAACACAGCCCCTGCTATGGCCTAAAGCTCGTTGCCCCTCTTCTCCCACAGGATCTCACACCCACCTTGTCCTCTTTTCTACACTGCTTCTTTCTGCTCAGTCATGTTTCCTTGCTCCTTACCTGGCCCCCTGGTTCCATTTACCCAATTGCTGTGTGCTCCAAAGGGCGTGGTATTCCTTGACGCTTCTCTTCCAGCCCTTCCCATTCTGTGGTTCACAGTGAGGGTGTGGTCATTTGAATAAGAATGGCTCTCATAGCTCATATGTTTGCTTACTTTTAGTTCTCAGGAAGTAGAACTGTTTGAAAAGATGAGGAAGGAGTGGGGCCTTGTCGTGGGAAATGTGTCACTGAGGGTGGACTTTGAGTTTTGTTTTTCTTGAGACAGGATTTCTTTATATGGCTCTAGCTGTCCTAGAACGAACTCTGTAGACTAGGATGGCCTTGAACTGAAAGAGATCTGCTTGCTTCTGTCTCATGAGTGCTGGGATTAAAGGCTAAAGAAACCACTGCCTAGTGGCTTTGAGGTTTTAAAAGCCCACATAAAGTGTACTCCTCTCTCCTGCTCTCTCTCAGCGTGTGTATCAGAGTATAAATCTCAGCTACTTTTCCATACCTATCTGCCACCAAAATCCCTGTCATTGTGTCTCTTCACAGCAAAGAACAGTGACTAAACTATCAGGTGTCATCCCAGCCACCCTTAAATGCAGGTGGCCTGCTCACCACCTACTCACTCTTCGCTGTACTTCTTTCTGGTGCTCTTCAGGACTATGACCATGCACAGTAGGTGGTCTCCTGCAGTGACAGG
Organism: Rhynchomys soricoides; assembly: GCA_019843965.1. Lineage (NCBI taxonomy): Eukaryota > Metazoa > Chordata > Mammalia > Rodentia > Muridae > Rhynchomys > Rhynchomys soricoides. The sequence continues at coordinate 277,424 of JADRCH010000349.1, read as the reverse complement.
CTGAGGCTACCATCTTGGTATTAGAAGACATGGTGGAATTGGAAGGGAAAGTGCTGAATTTCCACTCCCACACAGGTTAGGTACACTCTCTGATGTCAATAGCTGTCACTGGCTGACTTTGCTTCTGTTTGTACATTCCTACACACAGAGAACTTCACTGTGGGCCTTGAATGCTGGATAAGACCCCATTTACTGACCCACATGTGTTCCCAGGAGCACCTGCCTGAGGGCCCTCACTTGTCTCAGAAAATACACTTGTTCTCCTTTTCTGACTCACATCTCAGCTGCTGCCTTCCTTTCTGGCCACCATCCTGGGCTCCTGTTGTCCTGGTCATTCCTAAGTGTCAACACTTTACACCAGACAGCTTTTCCCACTCACCTCCATGCTGAGCACCCCCATCCCAGCACAGCCATGCATCTTAGTTTTTCTGAAAACATCTCACTTCTATAGTTTACAGAGTCTTAGGTGTCCACCAACTAAGATTAAATGTGTCCCCTGGTTCCAGTCTCATCTAACCAGGTCCTCCAGACACCTTCCATCTCCATGAAAAGCATCCTCACTTACCAAGGTCTGTGACTGTCAAGTTGAATGTCACACGATTTTTTCTCTCCTTGGCTTTCTGGGACTCCCATAACCTGGATGCTTGCTTTTGCTTCCCACTATGTTTGGCCAGGGTTTCTGCCACATTCTGACTGCGTGCTGAGGAAAGGCGGCTAGGGGGACCAGCATTCCACTGTGGGGCATCAGATGGGTGAGGAGGAGGCTTTCCGAGAGCTTGGGTCTTCTGGCCTCCAGAATTTTTTGTCTGTTTGTGTCCTCCACCTCTCAAATTGCATCCCTTTGCCAAGAACTTGGTTGGGGACAGACAGCTGGCTGTCTTTTCTCCAGGTCTCTTTTTCAATATAGAACGCATTGTTGCCTAACTGAGAAATACGCGGGTTCCCAGGCACAAGAACCCGGCTTTGATTCCGAGTTAGGTGACTCAGCTTGGTTCTCCAGCTCGTTCCGGGCATAGGAATCCAGGACGTTTGTAACCTTCTGGAACTCCTGGCAACCCATACCCCAGAATGGAAACGGCACAATGAGGCTTCCAGCCTATCCTGGCGCTCTCCAATGGCTCTGCCGCCAGGAGCAGGAGAATTCCTGTAGATGGCGCTATGGAGTAGGCCCCGGGCTTAGCCATTTGGAGCAGATGAGCTTCAGGTTTTACAAAAGGTAACTCAACCTGCTAAGAGTAAGCCTCTATTGCCATAACTATAGATGCCCTACACCGATTGGCTGAGCGCTTCCACTTGCAGGATGGAGAATCCTTCCTTCCCACCCCTCAAAACCCGGAAGCCAGGAGCGTCAGAGATTTGTTTAGCTTTGCTGGTGCCTCCTTCGAGAAATCATGCCTATGTCCCAGTCTTCCCATGGCCCCTGATTGAAGAAAAAAAATTCCTGTTTTCTTGTAAGTTGCAGGATCTTCACAGATCTCATCTTTAGGCTTCACTTTTCTTTCTTTTCGAGACAGGGTTTCTCTGTGTATCCCTGGCTGTCCTGGAACTCACTCTGTAGACCAGGCTGGCCTTGAACTCAAGTCCGCCTGCCTCTGCCTCCCGAGTGCTGGGATTAAAGGTGTGCGCCACCACTGCCTGGCTTAGGCTTCACTTTTTTCATTTAAAAAAAAAGTGTCATACTCTGTTCTGGGTTCGGAGAATCCTAGTCAAGGTCAAATAAAAGACGGATATTTAGTGCTATGACTGGGTGTTATGGTCTGGAATCAACAGTTATGGTGGCTACCACTTGTAATCCAGCGCTGAGATGGGCAAGAAGATAAGACATTAAATTTGAGGCCATCTTGCGTTACATAACAAGTCCCAGGCCAGCTAGAGCTACACAGTGAGAGCCTATCTTTAAAAATCAAAGCAGGAAACAGAGGCTGGAACCAGTCCTAATAATAAACCTTTGAATTGTCCACTAACAGGTGAAATATGGGGTGTGCATGGAAAGACACATGACCCACATTACATGGAGGAGTTCAGTAAACAGAAGAATCCAGACTCAGGCCTCACACTGAAGGGCTCTATTATATGAAATGCCCAGAATAGGTAAGTCTACAACATAGCTGCTGGTGACCAGAGACGAGTGGTGAGATGGATCAACTATTAACTAGAATGGGGTTTCCTTTTCGGGTGATGGAAACGTCCTGGAGTTAGCTAGTGTGTTAGTGGCGATAAATGTGTTAAACACAAAACAAAACCATTTAATTGAACACTTAAAAATTTATTTTGGTCAGGTATGGTGGTACACAGGAGGATCTCTGCAAATTGGAGGCCAGCCTGGTCTACATAGAAAGATCCTGTTTAAAGAAATAATTAAATAAATAAATAGTTTCGTACTGCTGGGCACTGAGCCCTAAGCATTGTGCATGCCAGGCAAACTCAACTGTTGAACTATACCCCTGATCCTAAAACTATGTCACAAAATAAAGATCAATATTTGAACAAATTCTCTGTGCTGGGGACCACCTTCACTAGATTCAGCATCTTCCTGACTCCCCACAGCCTGAGGCACTTGCTTCTACTGGCCCTTCTGAGCCACAGCCTTTGAACACTTACAAAACCATGACCACAAGGCAACATGAGTTTGCTGAGATGCCAGGGAAGGAAGGCATGGAGGTCAGGCAACCTTATCTCCTGAAAGGGAAGAGGCGTCCTGGAACCCCAGCAATGGGCCAGGCAGAGCTCCCCTCCAAGATGACCAGGGAGAGGGGGTTTGTAAGTGGCCCTGCCCTGTGGCCTTACCTCATAGCTGACATTTGGGAAATTTGCTCTACTACATAACCTTGGCTGTGGCCCAGAGATCCAAAAATTTCTCCAGACCGAGCTGCTTGTGTCTGGATGTCCTTCCTCACTTTCTCTTCTCTGCCATACTGTTAGCACTGTTCTCTCTCTCTGGGAGGTCTCTACAGAGCCTTTTCATCTTTTTGCCTCTCCCCAGGACAGGGCTCTGCACTTATGTGTGTTCCTGTGATGTCTGTGAAAATATTATGGGTTATTGTGAAGTGGGAGGTGTAGCTGGCTTTCCTGCCACATCTCTCTACACTTATGTGTACTCATTATTTCACACACACATGTATACACACTGTGTGCCCAGAGGGCAACAGATCCCCTGGAGTTGTGATCTCCATAGAGAAGCTAGGAACTGAACCTATTCTGTCACCACTCATCTCTCCAGCTCCAGCATCCCTCTTTAACAGCTGCCACTTGTTCACCAGAGGGAAAATCAATTAGCCTGCATCATAGCACATCTGCCTATACCCACTTGCTATCCTACGACACACAGCTTCCTGACAGTTGGTTTACTTTGCCTTCATTAGATTTAATTTTCAAACCAGACCTTAGAACAACAATTGATCCTCGGGATTAGAACCATGATGGTATACCACCTGTCATGGAAATGGCATCAAACATTGGGAGGGGCTGGAGAGATGGCTCAGTGGTTAAGAGCATTTAACCTGCCTGCTTTTCCGAAGGTCCTGAGTTCAAATTCCAGCAACCATATGGTGGCTCACAACCATCCGTAATGAGATCTGATGCCCTTTTCTGGGGTGTCTGAAGACAGTTACAGCGAGCAGAAAAAGTCTGAAGACAGCTACAGTGTACTTACATATAATAAATAAATAAATCTTAAAAAAAAAAACAAACTATTGGGAGAGATGTTTCACAAAGGATCAGGGTTAGAGAGTGAGTTGCAATGGAGCCATAAGCCACACCCTCACAGGGATACCAGGTCAAATCTAAAATTCCTAAGAGCCAATGCAAGTGGTCAAGAACACATGATGCCAAAGGGACCTTCCTTTTAAATAAACATATTTTATTAACTACCTAATATAAAGTGATAGGTTCCAGTATATTAGGATCTTAAGAATTCCATTATAGAAGACAGACACTTCTCCATAGCTTTAGTCCAACAAGCTTGGTTTGTATTTTCTTACAGGGCTTTGCTGTGTAACCAAAGCTGCCTTCACACACTCAGCAGCCAGGCTGCCTTGAATTCACAGTGGTCCTCTTGCCTCACATCCCAGGTACTACATATGTATTTCATCACGCATACATTATAACGCCCATCTGTTCATTGTCTGTGTGTGCACGCCACTAGTGGATCTTTTGGTTTGATTTTGATATAGGGTCTTACCATGTAGCCCAGGCTGGCCTCGGTCACGATCCTCTTCAGACTCACAAGAGTTAGGGTTATAGTAGTGTACTACAATGCCTGGCATGGGTGAATGTATCAGAGCATACTTGGTTAATGAAAAAATGGGATGGAATATTATGCATTTTGAGTGCATGTTGCCTTGAGGAAGAGATATAATTTAATTTTCAAATCACATCTTATAATAGTGTTAAGTAATTAGGACTTAATTTTTTTGTTTATGAATACATATGCCACATGTGCTAAGGTACCCAATGAATCCAAAAGGTGTCAGATCCCCTGGAGCTGTTATTACAAGCAGTTGTGAGCTGCCTGATGTGTGTGCTAAAAAATGAACTCAGGTCCTCTGTAAAAGCAGCAAGCATACTAAACCACTGAACCATCTCTCTCCAGACCATTTCTGAAAGATGTATGTATTTTGTGAGTTCTAGTGAAGGTAAGAGTCAGCCTTCAGGAGTGGGTTCCAGGGATGGATTCAGATCATCATGCTTGGCAACTGACTTCATTTACTGGGCCATTTCACTGGCCCTGCCCTATTTGTTTCCAAGGCAGAGTCTCTCTCTCTCCAGTACAGGAGGCCCTCAACTTTCCATCCTTCTCCCTCAGTCTCCTGAGTGCTGGGATTACAGGTGTGTGCCACTATGTGTAGGTCAATTTGTTTTTTATTTGGTGATATTTTTCTAAAGTAAATACCTCTTTATTTAAACTCTAACACTGCAATACCCAGAGGAATGGCAGATTCCTTCTGCATATGACAATATCACTTTGTACAGAAAGAGAATACCTGTTTAGCCTTTCCTTAGCAGGAGTGCTGGTACCTGGCTTTGAGCATCAACGTGTTGAATCTCATCATTGGGAAAACTACACTGAACACACTTTTAGGATCATTATCCAACATTTTTTTTGGTGGGGGGGAGGCAGAGGCTTAAGGCATACACTGGCTTTTAACAACTGGAAAAAACAAACCTACATGCAGGGAGGGGAGCTCACTGTACACCACAGGCCCATAGACATGGAAGCACAAAGCAATGCACAGGAAACTCAAACAGGCAGCTTTAAGATAGACTTAGTTTTTCATGATTTTCCCAAAGCCAGTCATGGTATTTATTTAACTTGTGGTCTTCAGGGTGCACCTAGAAGAAATACAACATATCAGCCAAAGACATGTTTCAAGGTTTGGGGAGGGAATTCATCACAAATACATGAGATAAACAGGGACACTGAACCCAGCAGCAGCCAAGACTGTATATAATTATACCTTATACAACAGAAATCAGCCGAGACTGAATATAATTATAATTATATCTTATATAACAGAAATCCTACAGTTTTACAAAGTGCTCTCCAGTTCAGAACTAACCCAGACATGGAGAAGGCAGTGATGATTACAGACCCCGTGAAGCTAACCAATGGCTCTGGTGCTGAAGGTAGAACTGTGGCCCTTCAGCCTGAGTTTCTCCAGACTCCACTGACTTCATATAGGGCCATACTGTGAGAAGGCAGTGTGCCGAGATATCCTCCAGCTGTCAAGTTACCATCAAAATTCACCAGAGCGGGCAGGAATATGGAGTGGGTAGTTGGAATAGGACCAGATGCCACATTCCAGTCTGAGCTCTGAGGAGACATCTGACAATTTAAGGCCAAATATTTCCTCTTTGGAAGATCCTGTTTTGGGATGTGTGTGTATGTACAGGTACTTGTATATTCTTGGTACATGTGTGTGGCCAGAGGACTCAGGCACCTTCTGCCTTTAGAAAAAATTAAATTTTATTAGTTGTGTATGTGTGTATACTGAGGCATGTCTATGAAGTACAATTTTTTTTTTTGAGTCAGTTCTTTTCTTCCACCTTTATGTGGGTTCCAGGAAGGGAACACGGGCCACCTGGCTTGCACAGAAAGCACCTTTACACCCTAAGCCATCTCCCTGGCTCACAATCCACTTTTTGTTTGAGAAAGGGTCTTTCAGTTGCCTGGAGCTTTACCCACATAGGCTAGCTATCTGGTATACAAGCTCAGACAGGCTATCCAGGAACTTCCAGGCATCCTCCTGTTTCTGCCCCCACAGTGCTGGGACTACTAGTTAGGTGTTTGGTGCCATGCTTGGCTCTTCTGTGAGTTCTAGGGATCTGAATTCAAATCTTCATGGCAAGCACTTTACAAACTGGCCAGCCGGGCAGTGGTGGCGCACGCCTTTAATCCCAGCACTCGAGAGGCAGAAGCAGGCGGATTTCTGAGTTCGAGGCCAGCCTGGTCTAGAGTGAGATCCAGGACAGCCAGGACTACAGAGAAACCCTGTCTCAAAAAAACAAAACAAAACAAAAAAACAAAACAACCAAAACTGGCCATCTCCTCTAAGCACTAGGGGCTCCTTTTTAACAGGAAGAAACCCTGTCAGTATTAAACAAGTCAGTGGGAGGCCACAGTACAGGGACTTGTGCAGCACCGCAAGAGTTCATGACTACAATCATAACCTCACGCCCCTGCTGCTCTTTGAACAGAGAGCAGACCTGGTTGGGACTACAATAGGACTTCTTTCTCATAGATCCAGGCATACTTTACTGGGGGACTTATTTTGCCCTAGAGGCAAATATGCTGGCTATGCTGGCTATGGCCAGGGGTGGGCTTACCTGCTTCCATTCATTGACACAAAAGATCCTGTAGGAGTCATTGCCATATTTACCAATCCCATGAAGCTCAATCGGATACTTCCACTGCTTTGTCAGATATTCATCTGAGGGACACACATCCAACACGTGGTCAGCCTTGAGAAAGTCTCCTTCCCTACACCTGGAACAGGGCGAGACGACCCCTCCCTCTGAAGCAGCACCAACTGAAGCCTCAATTCCGTAATGTCCTTATCACCTGCCTCCTCTGCACCACTCTTCTGTGCTTTGCTAAATAGACAGAGGACTTCTTCTGTTTGATGCACAGGGCTATTCAGTGTTGGGCAAAGATTTAGGGTTCCGGTTAATAGTAGTCTGTGGTGTAGGGCAAGTGTCCTGTTTTAAATGTCTTTGGTGCTTAAGCTAAATGACCTTAATTAATATAGCATCTGAGGGCATTAAAGTTTAAGGTGTGATTGCTTTCAATGGGCACAATTTGCTCCTTCCATTGGGGTTTGGGGAACATACCTGAGAACTTGATAATGGTTTTTGCACGGAGATCATAGAGACCAAGAGGCTTAAGAAGCTCTGACACATCCCTCCAGTCAGCAGCTCGGGCCACTTCAGCTGAAGGGTACTTCTCTAGAAACTCCCACAGCACAGGGATGGCCATCTTGCCTGGGGAGCATAAACATGTCTCGGGAAAGGCTGACTTCTTATCTAGGTAGTTTTACAGCTAGAAACTTCAGGCAGTGGCATTTCTGTTACTGTGTTTGTGGTGCTGGGAATGAAATTAGGGTATTTTGCATGATGGCAAGGGCTCCACCACTGAGCTATATCCCCAGCCTTGCTTGTTTGCCTACTATCAAGTCACTACCTGAACCAGTAGCCACTTACAGAACCAAATACCAACACTGTTAATCTACTTGGTTATTAGTCCAAATTATACTGAAACTGGCTAGTTTTCAAATATTAGCTCACTAGATAACCACTATAAGCATCTAATGAACACAGGGAGGTTCCAAGCAGGATAGAGGGAAAAATATTAACTGCTGCTTCACTGATAACCAAAGCTAATCTGTCAGTAGGAAATCAATGACCACCCGGCCCTTGGTGTTAAAAAGAATGTTGGCTGTTATCCAGTTTAATGTTTGCAAAGGTCAAGAGTTCAGGCTAAAAGGGAAAAGCCTTGTCCAACGTCATAAACTCAAAATCTACCTTGAACTTGGGCCTCTTAACCAGTTTGGGTCTCTCCCTTATGACCAGGACAAGATGACAATGACCCACAAACCTGAGGTCCGATTGAGAAATATTGTCGCAATGAGGAGCTTCCATGGATCATGGAAAAGTATTTCTTGAACAAGATTAAAAGGTGACCGAGGAGGGGTCCATTTCTTGAAGGCTTTGCGTCTTGGCGGGCTAAGAGCTACAAAAAACACAGGGCTGTCAAAGTTGTTCTCACAGAAGACTTGGATAGCCCCCTCTCCCTCCCCTGTTCTGCTTGGAGAAGGGTAGGTACCTTCTTTGTTGTACTTGCTGGAAAAATACAGGCTTGTTTTCCTTTTTTCCACTTGTGTTCGTGGGATGCTGTCTTCTGAAAAGCAAAAATAGCTTATAGTCTATGGTTTAGGGAATGCCGGGGTTAGCCTAGGCTACATAAATTACCCAAATTCTACTAATATCCTATCAGTTGGGCATTATCTGATCTCCACTTTATCCATAAGGAAATTGAGGCACAGAAAAGCTAAATGAGTCCCAGGTCACACAGCTAGTGAGAGAGTGGAAATCCAGGCAGGCTAGCTCAAGAGCCAGTGCCCTTTACTGGTGCCCTATGATTTACATGGCCAGCTCACAGTATGGAAAACTGCAACAGTCTGAATATTCTAATATTTTTTGTACAATGTGGTCATTGTTGAGACTCTATCATGAATAGTTTCTACTGACATTTACTTCAAAAAGGAAAATAAGAGGCAAGATTCCACATATGATCTCAATTTTATACACATGAATTTTTATGTGTACGTATGCACACACATAGAAACACTAGTAGAATTGAGATGGTACAGTGGTTGTTAGAAGTGATGATTTCTCTTTTCTTCTGTAATTTCCTTGCACATTTGAAAGGTTCTCCAGTTATATTTACCAAAAAGGAGGCACACAGGAGAGACTGAGGAAGAGCTGTGAGCTCGATGCCAGCCTGGGCTACCCAACAAGCTTCTGGAGAGACTGCTCAGCACTAAGAGTACTTGGTGCTCTTCCAGAGGGCCTAAGTTCAGTTCCCAGTACCAATGCTGAGTGGCTCACAACTGCCTGTAACTCCAGCTTTAAGGAATCTAATACCCTTTTCTACCTTCTGTGGCTACCCACACATATATGGCATCTACACCTACCCAGTCACCCACATATACAAAATAAAAATCTTAACCAGTATTATCAGACCTCTACGTTTCAGTCTCTCTAGTTGAAATGGTCATGATACTCCCTTTAGCTACTCCCTGAGTATCAGTTAGTATCTTACTTACATCCGTATATTATAAAACCATCTTTTTTCACTTCTTATTTTTACCTCACAATTTTGTTATTGTTTTGAGACAATGTCTCATGTAGTCCAGGCTCACCTCAAACTTACCATGTAGCTGAGGATGGCCTTGAACTCATGATCTTTCTACATCTAACTCCCAAGTGTTGGGACTATAGACATGTGACACCATACTTGTACCTTATAATAAAATTGTTTAAATTTAATTTATGCATGTTCCATGTGTGCAGATACCTGTGGAGGCCAGCGGAGGGTATTAGATCCCTTGGAGCTGGAGTTACAGACAGTTATGAGCCACCTGATATGGGTGCAGGGAGCTGAGCTTTGGTTTTCTGGAACTGCTGAGCCATCTCTCCAGCTGCTTTCTTTTGTCTTGATAAGAAAAACAGAACTAATTTGGGGTATTCCTTTAATTTTCAGAAACTAAAGCTTAGGACAGTTGCCAGAAAATGACACCAGAGTTGACTAAACACTGCCACAAGCATCCAGGTCTCCATATAATGATGCCAGTGGCTTTTGCTATTCTAGTCTGGGCAAAGAAAGCCCAGAAGAAAGCGTGAAACAGAACAAAGGAAACTGATCTTATGGGTACCTGATGTTTTTCATGGGTTCCCACACTAACTAACCAGTCTCCTTTATTACCTGTTGGCTTGGTACTTCCTAGACAAGCAATGATCATTCCACTGGCACCTAGTACCCAACAGCATTTCCTCTTACACTGAGAACTAGATTTCAGTATAAGATGAGCTGGATACTTCCATATTAGTCAAGAGAAGATGCTTTTAATACTTAACCTACCCATTATAATTACAGTATATCTATACAATCCAGCGCTTTTAGAAGCTCAAAAGACATACATTGAAGAATTCTTATCTATTTCCTAGGTATATGTGGCCATCTGTTAAAGACGCATCAATCCCAGGCACAGAGAAGAAGCACAATTATGATGGAACTGGAAGCAAAAATCAAGCGTTGCTCTGGTTCCACCAATCTGTGCAGGCTGTGTTCCCAAAGGGATCTAAGTAAAATTAAAATTACTATTCTTCTTTAAGGGAGTTATTCATTATGCCATAACAGTATAATGAATAACCCAGAGCTGCTCAGATCTTTTTATCTATTATTCACTGAGGCATTGTATAGGCAAAACTGCCAAGCCCAGGACTCTTGTGTGAAGAGCACAGTACAAATAATACATGAACTAAGTGATTATACTTTTGAATTATTGAAAGCTCCAGGGCCTTTTAGAGAAGCATCAGGCTATAACAGAAGAAAAAAAAAAAAAAAAGAATGTAATACAGATGAAATTAAATTGGGAGTCACACAGCAGCAGCACAGGAGGGACAGGAAGATGCTGACTATTCTTGGCCAGTTTATAAAAGGAATCTTATCTACATTCTTCACAGAGAATTTTCCTTACAGTCTTAAGATTGCTGCCAAAAAAGAAGACAGTAAGTGTGGAAAACTCTACCTCTTAGCTGCTGTCCAGGGAGAGGTGGTAGCAGTCATGACACACCAGTCTTCCTTTGCTGAGCATCCTGGCTGTAGCCAGCTGATTACCTCTCTGCCATAATTAAGGGCTTGATGACCAAGCTCAAAGATCAGTTACAGGATGGAGATGTGGCTCAGTTGATAGAGTGCTTGCCTACCACGTATTAAGCCCTGGGTTCTGTGCCCAGCATCACATAAACTGGCAATAGTGGCACATCTTTTAATCCCAGCACCCAGCAGAGTGAGGATACAATTTCAAAGGTATCTTCAGCTACACAGTGAGACTCAGGCTATCTGGGATACATGAAACCCTGTTCTCAGAAATCTTTTAGAGAGAGCAGATATTGAGATCAACTGGGAGAATATATCTGATGTGTGGCTCTTCTTCACTATACTCCCTACCTCAATCACATCCAGGCATGAAATATAAGATCTGGTAGAATAAGCAGTTCACCACACAGCTAACAGAACTTTCATGCACTGAGTACCTTGAAATGTCTCAGAAGTAAAGTGTTTCTTGGCTTGTGAGCAGCTGGGTACTTCAGAGCCACCCTGTAAAACGTCCGTATGCAAATGTGCCTCCCCCTCTTCATTTCCCTTTGATCTGATTTCCTCTGATTCTAAAGAAGTCTGCTCACGTGTTGCATCACCTGCTGCTTCGGTTGAATGTAATTTGTTTGTGATGGCAGAAGTTACTTGTGTGAAACAAAGATTCGATCCTGGGCTTGGTGATTTTTCCTGTCCCAGGCCCTTTTCTTCCCTAGCCAGGCTGACAGTCTCCCTTGCACAGGCATCTGCAGAGCAGAGGGTTCTGTTGAGTTGACTTTCCTGTGGAACCAGCTCACTATCAGCACCCGCTTTCTGAACCATGGATCCTCTTTTTCTGTTTCTTCGAGTAGAATCTGAGAGACTCTTCCTGCACCTTTGTTTGGTTTTCTGACTTACAATTCCTTTCAAAACAGTCACCTTTCTTTTGGGCTTTCTTCTCCTCCCAGAGTCCGCATCCTGAACGCCCTTATGTTCTCTCAATAGCAAATGAGTAGAGTTACAGTTGGGCAGTCTGCTGCTATCTGGCGACTCTGAATTACCACTGGGCAGAGGCAACACATCTATTTTCCACTTGCTTCGTGTCCTGAGGTTCTGCTTTGAAATGTCAGTTTCATTTGGCTGCTGGGAAGTCAGAGCTGCCAAATTTTGGTGTTTATAACCTGGATTGATGCCTCCTTTAGACAGTACAGTAAAATCAAAATCTTCAGGCTTAAGAAGAATCTCTCCATTTTTGAGAAGATAATTAGCAAGTGAGCGTTTTGATCTGAACTTCAATCCTTGTGGGCTACCAAAAAGAAAAAAAAAGTGACTTTTAAAAAGAACTGGACCACATTTCAGATTTCCAATTAATAGTTTCTAAATGTCACTAAAGATATTGGCATTTTAAAGTAACAAAAAGTGATAAATGGACCTTTTCAATAGATTCTTCTATGATAGTGTAAAATCAACACACAAATGTAGCTTAAATCCGAATGTTGAGAGCAGGATCAACACTGTGTATATGTGACCGTCCCCAAATCACTTGATACAACCAGTGACACTGAAGGAACAGTAATGATTTTATAATACATGCGTTTTTAAACGTGTGTGTATATGCATGTGTTTATGAGTGTTCTCATGTGCACCTGTGCATGTGGAAACCTCAAGTTAAAATTAAGTGTCCTTGCTCACTTTATTTATTGAGACAGTGTTTCTCACTGAGCCCAGAACTCACCAAGTCCAGATAGGATCTCATCTCTGGCTCCCGAGAGCCAGGATTACAGGTAGCTGCTGCACCTACTCAGCTCTGTAGATGGAATCTGGGGGTCTGAACTCTGGTCCTCATGCTTGCAAGGACAAATGCTTTTATCCCTGAGTCATTTCCTTAGCCCATAAACCTCAGATCCTTGCTACCTTTCCCATTTGCAGACAGAACCATTTGGCTGTACTGTTATTTTCCTTCCCAAGTGCTTACCTGATAAAGTATACATCAAATCTTCCTGCAGTTCTTCCAGATAACCTTTGCTTCACAACTCTTTCCCATCCACAGGGGACAGGCTGGTGACATTCTGCTGCTGCAGTACAACTAGACAGAGTAGAAGCAGTGGCTTCCTGGAGAAGGGAGCTGCACTCACTGCTTCTCACCAGGTCCCTTCCATCTTCTCCCACTCCTCCCAGTCCTACAGTAACATCTTCTTTGCTGGAATAACAAAAGCCAAGTGATGAACTCCTTTAAAATTTCTTTTACTCTGCTTCCTCAATTTCTACCCACAGCAGTATGGGATTGCATAAAATACAGATTAAAGTCAGTGAGCTAGTCCTGCCCCATGAGTATTGTCCCATCTCTGACAACTTCTCGTCCTTCAACATGGGTGTCCTCCTCCACCTTGGTTTTCGAGACAGGGTTCCTCTGTGTAGCCCTGACTGTCTTGGAACTTGCTCTGTAGACCAGGCTGGCCTCAAACTCACACAGATCCGCTTGTTTCTGCCTCCCAGATGTTGGGATGAAAGGCATGTACCACTACTGCCCGGCTCAACATCGGTTTTTAAATGTTAGGAATCTCCGCACCCTAACAGTTGAAGATACCTGCTAACCCTTTTTCTAATTCACACCACAGGGCTATTATAAAGGATTCTGATAACAATTGTTGGAAGTTTGAGACTGAGATCAGCCAAGCTGCTTAACCGAATCACCCCTCCCCTACAAACATGTAAGGGGAACACGTCACATATGTGTGTACTTTTGAGAAGCAACAACTACCCCTTCATAAAATGGTGTGGGGCCCTCCAAAAGGCACAGAATTTCTGATAAGAACTTCCAAATCTCTTTCAATCTTGATTCTTATCACTTTGTGAGGTTAAAATTTACTCTCATTGGATGCTGAAAAGATGGGTTAGCTGTTAAGAACACTAGCTGCTCTTCTAGAGATCCTAAATTCTATTCCCAGCACCCACACGATGGTTCATATGGGACCTAATGCTCTCTTTATTCACACACACACACACACACACACACACACACACACACACACAGTGAGAGAGAGAAAGAAAGAAAGAAATCTTTAAAATTTTTTACTCTTATCCACAAATTGTGTGACAACAAAATCAAATCACCTGCAGATCCCAAAACCCAGGCCTACCTAATACTTCTCCCATATTGTTATGGGGAAAATAGTTCCCACAAAACCTTCAGTGCAGTGGATCTCTTCCCCTTTAAAGGAATTTATTCTTATTTATGTGCACCATGCAGGTGCTGAGGCCAGAAGGGACTAGCTCCCCTGGAGCTGAGTTGTAGATGGTTGTGAGCCTCTGCTGTGGGTGCTGGGAACCAAACCCAGGTCGTACAGAAGAACACTAAGTGCTTTAAACAATTGAACTCTCTCCAGCTTTGAGTACGGTGTGTTTTAATCACTAAACTATACAGTTTAAAAGGTGAGTGAGGGGCTGGAGAGATCGTTCAGTGGTTATGAGGACATATTCCAGAGGACCCAGCACCCACATCAGGCAGCTTACAACAGCCTGCAACTCCAGTTCCAGTGAATCTGACACCTCTTCTGGTCCCCACCAACACCCACGCACACATACAAACACATACATAAAAGTGAGTCTCTAGAGAGACCTTCTAGCCCAATCTACTTTCTACAAATAGGGAAACTAAGCACGACCTGGAGACTAACCACAATTAGTACCGTGGCATTCTTGTGATGGAATTTGGGGTTAAATATCAGCTAGAAAGATCTTATAGGGAGACTAGGTAACTGAAATATGAAGGAATCACTACAAACTGTTAGGTTAACAAAATGGGTCAAAATCCCAGCTCCGCTATTTATTATTAGCCGAGCTTCCAAAGAGAAAGTCACTTTGAGAACAAAATCTCCTTTCTCTACATGTAAAAAGGAAGTAACATAATTTTTTTTTTTTTTTTTTTTTTTTTTTTGCTTTTGAGACAGGATCTTATGCACTCCAGGCTAGCTTTGAATCATTACGTACCAGAGACTCATCTTCAACTTCTGATCCTCCTGCCTTCACAGGCTTAAGCCACCAAACCCGGATATTTGGTGCTGACGCTCGAACCCACAGCTTTGTGTTTACTAGGTAAACACTACCAACTTAGTTAAATGCCCAGACCTTAAAATTGTTTGAGCAGCTAAGTTTTAGGGCATGCAAATAAGTGCATCATTTTAGCCCGGTCACAACAGTAGCTTCCTCTGTGACTTTTCATAGGACTATTTCTGAGGGGCCCTTCCGGCCCAGACTAACCTGCTTGCATCACAAAACCTCCCTTGTCCTCCAAGTTCCCAGTCAGTTCGGCCAAGGAATCGGGTACACCCTAGTCTGTTTTCACAGGACGACAGCTCTAGGTGCCCGTCACCTGGTGTTGAAGGTTAGGAAGACCCACACAAGAGCGATTTCTCTAAGGCCCGAGAGAGGTTTAAAAACTTGCCAGAGGTCCCAAGACAGGTCTGGAACTAGGCTCTCTCCAGCGGCGACGGAGGGGACTTTGTTGTCCCCAAGGTTTGGGCTCTCCATCCCGGATGCTTCAGTCTACTAGGGCGCAGCTGCAGCTCCAGGCCGAGAGGTGGAGTAAAACACAACTCAAAACACTGGGCCGAATCCAAACACTGACGTGAATGTCAGTCAATCCACACAGCAACCTTCCCGCCACTGCTCCAGCTATAGACGCCACAGCCAGGGTCCCGCCAATCAAACCCTTCGTCGTCAAGACTCCCCGCCCCACTCACCTTCTTTGACCAATCGCTCAGGTCATATTTACGTTTCCGCCTCCTGCGTCCCTGCGTGCTCAGCGCTTCGCGGAGGAGCCGGGTTCCCTTTTGGACATGCGCACTTAGAACTTTGCTAACTCAACGCGCGGGTCATTGCGCATGTGCGTTGCTAAGGGTAGCGCAGGTAGCCGAAGTGGTTTGTGGAGAGAAGCCTGTTGCTGCCGAGGCTGGGAGGAGGGGCCCAAGGCGTGAGGGAAACGGCAATGAGGGCCGTGTTGACTTGGAGAGACAAAGCGGAGCAGTGGTGAGGAGCGGGAAGCTCGGGGATGGCGGGGGAGGCGGCGGGAACCGGCGCGTTGCCATGGCAACGGGCCTGCGGCCTGGGTCCAGGACTCTGATTCTGTGCCTTCAATTCCCCAATGGAAAGAGAAACTGAGATTCCCGGAGGGGGTTAGGGACCACCGAGGGTTGCGGTCCGCTGGAGCAGTGTATACGTCATCATCATCATCCAGTCTCGCTTTTCTCTTCTCAAAATCCCTCTTGGACTTCTCTCACCCACCACAATGTTTTCTCAGCTTTCTAACCTTTGCTACATTGTTAAAGTGCCCACACTTTTGTTTATCTGACATTCTTTTAAGTTTCTTCTGTTTTGTTTGTTTGTTTATTTGTTTTTGAGACAGAGTCTCACTTTAAAGCTCTGGCTAGTCTGGAAATCACTATGTTGACCAAGCTGGCATTGAACTCAGAGAGCTACATCTGCTTCCACCTCCCCAGTGCTGGGATTTTAAAAACTTTCAAGCAGGAACAGTGTGAATAATTTGCATCTAAGTATTTTTAAACGAGAGTGTGTCCACCTGAGCTGAGACCTACTGTGTTTAAGCAGGACATTTACATGTTTAAGGTCAGAGAAACATGTAAGATGTGCATCGAATCAGGACATTCTCCTAATGAGAAAGTTTGAAGAGTATTTTCAAAATTAGTACTTAAGAGTGAGCTTAATTTAATATTTAATTAAAATACTGAGCATTAAGGCTTAGTATTTAAGAGTGAGCACTTCGAGTAAGCATAAGAACCAGAGTTCTGATTCCAGCATCTACATAAAAGCCAGGTGTGGTCCTATGTAAGCCTGTAATGGTGGTACAGAGGGGAGTTGAGACAGGATGATTGATAGGGTTGCTGGCCACCAACTTAGCCAAAAAGAGGGGGGCTCCAAGTTAAGGGGGAGGACCCTGCTTCAGAGCCACAAGTCAGAAGAGGAGAGGTGCACACATGATGCCCTCTGGCCTCTGCAGAACGCATGTACACACAACATGAATATTCATGCATGTTTTATACTGACATATACACACATTGCACATAAGCAAATAAAAATAGTTTGAAAAGGGATGGAAAGAAAACTGGGCCCAGGTGTAATCCCTGTATGCCTGGAGGAGGAAGCAGGAGGATATGGAGTTCTTAGCTACATAATGAGTTCAGGGCAAACCTTGGCTCTGTGAGACCAGGGCTCAAAGAACAAAAGAAACTGGCTTGGGAAAATGCCTTATCAGACAAAGCATTTGCTGCCCAGTGATGAAACCTTGTGGAAGAAGAAAGCGAATTCCATAAAGATCCTCCTGATCTTCATTCCAGTTCCATGGCGTGTGTGCCCCCATATCATTTACACATGCAGGGTTACACATAAATATTTTTAAAAAAATGGCCAGGCATGGTGGCACATTCCGTTAATCCCAGCACTTGGGAGGAAGAAGCAGGCAGGTCTCTGAGTATGAGGCCAGCCTGGTCTACAAAGTGAGTTCCTGGACAGCCAAGAAACCCTATCTTGGGCTAGAGAGATGGCCCAGTGGTTAAGAGCACTGACTACTCTTCCAGAGGTCCTGAGTTCAATTCCCAGCAACCACATGGTGGCTCACAGCCATCTGTAATGGGATCTGATGCCCTCTTCTGGTGTCTGAAGACAGCGACAATGTGCTTATATAAGTAAAAAAATAAAGAAATGCTTAAAAAAAAAAAAAAAAAGGAAAAAAAAGAGAGAAAGAAACCCTGTCACCCCAGAAAAACAAAAACAAAAACAAAACAAGAGAAAGAAAAAGAAAAAAAGATACTAAAAAAATGTTTTAAAAAGAGAGAATGATAATAGATGTCATCTTAATTCAGTGTGATTTGATGTCCTACTTTATTTTGTCATGAAAATCTACCTGCCAGGAACACATTTTAGGAAATTCTGGCTTATTGAGTAATTCTCAGCTTGACTCAAGAGTCTTCCTAGATGGTCTGTTCTGCTTCACACCACTCTGTCTTGAGACCTTTCCTTGTGTAATACTAAGATCCTAAATGTCCCTCAAGATTCACTTTGGAGGAACTTACACAAATAACAGCTAATACTAGGGCATGACGCTTTTAATCCCAGTATTCAGGAGGCAGAGGCAGTTGAATCTCTAAGTTTGAGGCTAGCCTGGTCTACATAGTGAGTTCCAGCACTGCTAAGGGCTACATAATAAGACAAACAGCCACACAACCAACCAAACAAAAAAGATCACCTATAGCACAAGCCGGCAATAACTGGCAACCAAGCATTGGCTTCCACGTCAGAGAGCAA
Source organism: Rhynchomys soricoides (assembly GCA_019843965.1). Lineage (NCBI taxonomy): Eukaryota > Metazoa > Chordata > Mammalia > Rodentia > Muridae > Rhynchomys > Rhynchomys soricoides. Next base: position 259,249 of record JADRCH010000349.1, on the reverse strand, counting down.
TTGGGAGTAGCAAGGACTATGGCAAACTGGAAGGCTCCCACTCTTCGAGAAAGGGGCAGCTGCTGCTTTGCTTCTGCCAGTTATCATGGGTAGAAATTTGGCCTGGTGTGTGCAGATCTTCCTATTTTTACCAGAAGCTAGGAATCTGCGTTTTAAGTGTGAAATGTCCTAATTTTTAAATGTTGGCACCTAATTAGAAAAAACAAAGTAAAACACCATGTGAGCCAAACAAAACATTTGCTGGTCAATTGCAGCCTGATCTGCTCTTGTTCTCAACCCCTGGCACAGAATTTTGTTCACTCCACTCTTGTGGTATTTAAGAGTCTGTTGGGTGCAAGAGTTGTCTTTTATTCTGTTTATCCCAGAAGTCTAGAAACCTTGTAAAAGCAATGGCTGTATTTTATTTTCAAATGTTTCTGGAGCCTTTTAGTATTTAGTGAGTAGATGTGTGTGTTCATAGAGGAATAATCAAGTGAATGAATGACCAGTGAAGACTGACTATCTGCTTTTAGGACTATTACAGATTTGAAACAATCTATTAGAGTAGGAGGTACAGAGATTCTGTAGACCAGCAGCCTGATGATGGCTACATATGCCAGCTGATGTAATGGAACGGAACAGAACAAAATTCACACTTAGATACAATCCAGCAATCCCAGATGCCCTTGACTAGCCCCCGCCCCCAGTCAGCCACAGGCTCCTGCTTTGAGCTTTTGCTTCTGGTCTGTTCTTCACCCAGCAAAAGAACTCACTCAGGACCTGTTACTGTGATTCTGTTGCTGTGCTCCTCATAAACCAGAGTGACCCCTACCCCTTTCTTGTCTTTTGCTGGGTGGTCCCCTGGCCTTCTTGCCTCTAGGCTTGCTAACATTTAGATTATGTTTTGGAGCTTAGCCAAAGACTCCATTTTCCTACCCAAAGATCCTTCTTAACTGATTCTTTCCAGCTCTTCTCTCCCTCTTCCTTCCCATCCCCCTCTTTTGTTCTTTTTTTGGGTGTGTGTGATGTGCATGCATGTGTGTATGCAGATGACCTTGACTGTACGTGGGCACGAGTAAGTCAGAGGCTGACACTGGTGTCTTCCTCTCTTTCTGTCCACCTTACTATTTTTATGTTATGTAATGGGTGGGTGTTCTGCCTGTATGTATGTCTATGCACCACCTGAGTGCCTGGTACCAGCAGACGCCCAGAGAGGCAATCAGACCCCCTGGAACTAGAGTGACAGACAGTTATGAGCCACAACGTAGGAGCTGGGAACCCATGTCCTCTACAAGAGCAGACAGTGCTCTTAAACGCTGTGCTATCCTTCCAGACCCCAACCTTATTTTTTTGAGATAAGGTTTCAACAGTGAATTTGAATTCACCATTTAAGCTAGACTGGTTAACCATCAAACCTCCGGGATCTGCCTGTTTCCACATCTCAGTCACTGGGGTTATAGGTATGACTTGTGCCCAGGCTTTACATGGAATACTGGGGATCTAAACTCAGGTTCTCATGCTTGCTTGCAGAGCAAGCACTTTACTCATTGAGCTATCTCCTGGCCTCTATATGCTTTCTCTCTTCATTTTTTCTTTCTGAACTTTTATCTTTCTTCCTTAAATATGCTGCTCTCCTGGGGCTGGAGAGATGGCTCAGTGGTTAAGAGCACTGACTGCTCTTCCGAAGGTCCTGAGTTCAAATCCCAGCAACCACATGGTGGCTCATAACCATCTGTAATTAGATGTGATACCCTCTTCTGGTGTGTCTGAAGACAGCTACAGTGTACTTAGATATAATAAATAAATAAATCTTTGGGCCCGAGTGAGCAGGGCCCGAGCGAGAAGGAAAGTAAATAAATAAATATGCTGCTCTAGGTTCATCTCAACCACAATGCCTTATTAGGCTAACCCACATTATTCCAGGCAGGCTAGCTAGCATTGAGAGATACTGTGATTGATTGAGGAAGCTAGGGGTGTGGTTCAGTGGTCGAGAGCTTGCCCGGCATGTGTGAGGCCCAGCATTCTTAGCAGCACATTAAAAATTTAATGAAGTGTTATAATTTGTCTGAGATTGCAAATCCCTGCCACACGGGAGGCTAAGACTAGGAGATCTTCAGCCTTGGAGAGAGCTCGTCTCAGAAAAAGTAGAGGGAAGTCTTGGGCTTCACGTATGGTCGTCGAGGGAGGATAACGAAAAGTAAACGGAGTGGCGTGTGTGACTTGTGGGTTTGAAGGGCACCTTGGGACTTCAGTATGCGGAGAACAGTTGGCAGGGCTCACCTCTCATCTCTCAGCAGTGAAATTTGAGCATGCAGGTTTGACAGATTATCTCTATCATAAAAGAGGACAACTTGGGAGAGAGCTTGCCATGGTAACACAGACTGCCAGAGGGCAGCAAGTCTCCAGCCCTAGAGTATGCTGGCTGAGGCTAGATGGTCATGTGGAGGGAGCATTTGCCCTGGTGGGCTGTTAGATTCCATGATAAAGTCTGAGTCCTTTCCAATTTGGGAATTCTGTGATGTTTTGATATCATTAAAACCCTGGGGGTGGAGTTTAAACATAAAATCCTGGCCCCTGGTCTAGCATATAGTGTAAACTTGTTATTGCCCCCAGGTCTAGCATATAGTGTAAACTTGTTATTGCCCCTGGTCTAGCATATAGTGTAAACTTGGTTATTGCCCCTGGTCTAGCATATAGTGTAAACTTGTTATTGCCCCTGGTCTAGCATATAGTGTAAACTTATTATTGCCCCAGGTCTAGCATATAGTGTAAACTTGTTATTGCCCCAGGTTGAAGACAAGTGTATTAAGGAGATATGTTATAAAACAGTCAAATACAGAAGACCCTGTGCTTGAGAGTCTAAACTGAGTTGTTGAGACTCCAAGTACAGCAAGAGTTGAATTGGGGCAGCAGAGTGCTTGCTGCCCTTCCTGTTAATGGCCCCAAGCTTGATTCCCAGCACCCATGCTGGGCGATGCATAATCACAAATTAGATATGTATGTTGTAACTTAAGAAAGTACATTTCAGGATATCCAGAAAGTAAACTTTCACATCTGAGAAGATTGTTCAGGTTTAGCACAAATAAAACACCAGGCATGGAGAAGGCTTAGTAGGAAAAGTGCTTCCTACTAAGTCAGATGACCTGAGTTTGATCCCTGGGACCAACATGCTACTCTGGAGAGAACCAACTCCGGCTAGCTGTACTCTGGTCACACATGTACTCCAGCATTTTTTGCCTCCTAAAATAAATAGGTAAAAGAAAAATGAGCTGAAGCCAAGAGTGGTGGCACATGCCTATAATGCCAGTGCTTGAGTAGTGGAGGGAGGAGGATCAGAAGTCAAGGTCATCCTCAGCTACATCAACTATATGGAGAGTCTGGGACCAGACCAGACCAGACCATTTTATACATGAGACTGTGTAAAAAAGCAATAACGGAAAAAAAAAAAAAAAAAAAGCCAGATGAAGTGGTTTACATCTGTAGGTTCAGCATTTGGGAGGAGTATCATAAGTTCAAAGCCAGCCTAGGCTACAGAAGGGTCCTAGATCAGCCTGGGCCAGAGTCTTACTCTGCCTCAACAAACAAATATAAGTAGAACTAATTCAGCCACTGTCAACTCTTGGAGAAGAGGTCCAAGAATCATTATGACTGGTCCAGATGTGTACAGGCAGGCAGGAAGCCATACCAAGGACTAGATGAAAGGAGCAAACTGATTCCAACCTAATGTCTCAGCATGAAGATACACAGATGCCATGTACTTTACACAAGGCTGGCCCATGACCCCTGGCATTAGGAGGCTGCTCTCTCTATCGTGTTTTATAGAAAGGGTGAAATTCAGGTAGTCAGCTTTCCTGGCCCCAGTCCCCCTCTACTTTTTAGCCTACCACTTGCATTTTTGAATGTGAAACATGTCAGGGAAGCCCAGGCCTGTTACCACAAAACAGTGAGGAAGGATAATGCTGAACTCGGGCCAGGATTTGATACAGAGTGCAGTATGCTGAGCTGGAAAGCCAGACAGGCTTACATTTGCTCAGCCTCTGTCAGCCAGCTGTGTACCCTTTCATTTCCTCAGTGGGCCCGCCCCATCTACTCCCTTGTGCTGTGATATGTGCCTGTGGGGTTAGCGTAGCTTTCCCTGTCACAGCTCTCAGCTGTTTGCAAGTGTGAAGAGTTTTTATTCAAGGAATCTTCTAGGAGTCTTCTCTGACTCTCCACGTGACCTCCACACAAAAACACAGGAAGTAAATAAAGTAATACTAAAACTACAGAAAGGAGGTTGGGGAGGGAGGTGGTGACCAGAGGGCACTGGGCTTCAGTTAAAGTGGGGGAGTATATTTCAGCAGCCTCATGAGGGCCACAGTTATATAGTGTATATTTCAAAATGGCTAATGGATAGATTTTTAATATCACATTGCAGTAAAGATGTCTTTGAGGTGATAAACATGTTAATTAGCTTTTTGCAATATATATTTATATATTATATAAACATCATGTTGCACCCCATAAATACACACAATTGTTATTTTTCAGTTACTTTCCAATTTCTACATGAAATGCCTTGAGTAAATGAAAATACTTTTTTTTTGGTGGTGGGGGGTATTCTGAGAAGGCAAGAAAGCCATTATGAATTGCTTCATCAACCATGATGTACACCAATAGCAATAATGAGGGCTACACAGCCTGAGGGTTGACACATGGGTGTTAGGGCTAGGCTGCTCGGACCAGAATCCTGGCTTCACCTCTTTTCTGCAGCAGTTTACTTTCAGGCAAGTTGTTTAACTTTGTAGTTTTCTTATCTGCAAGATAGGCTTAGAGGTGAGGTTGAGAGAATTTACACAATTGAGCATTTAAACTGTATCCTATACGCAGTAACAAATGTACTTACTGGAAAAAGCTACTGGAAAAGCATCCAGAAAAACATTGACATACCTGGCAATAATCCAAGTGAGTAGAGGCAGTACAGTAGGGTGGTTAGCATCCCAGGCTTCAGAGGCCCTTTTACTTGCTGGGTGTGTGAGGCTTCTCAGCCTGAACTGTGCTGTTGTCTATAAAGCCGAGCCCACTTTGTCCTTTCGTGACCACGGTAGAGTTGTTTCAGAAACCTCAAAGACACCAAACTGACAGATGTTCAAGTCCTCTCTTTCAGACAGCATAATGTCTGTATAGAGACTTGCAGAGAGCCTAGACCTGCCACTCTGCTGTTACAGAGTAATGATGAGGGGAAAGTGCATGCGCTCACTACAGACATGGTTTTTCCTTGAGGGTGTGTATGTGTATGCTTGTGTACCTGCATATATGTATGTATACATACATATATGAGTGTGCGTGTGTGTGTGTGTGTGTGTGTGCATGTACACTCGAGTGCACACCCACAGGATCTGATTGTGTAGCTCTGGCTGGCCTGGAACTCACTATGTACACCAGGTTGGCCTTGAACTCACAGAGATCTGCTTTTGCCTCCTGAGTGCTGGGATTAACAATATTTTTAATCAACAGTTATTTGAATTCATAGATGAAGAATTCACTGGACAGAGGTTGACTTTAATCATCCTTGCCCCACAGGTTTATGGTGAAGATGAAATAAAATTGTGTTTGAAGAACTAAGGGATATGATAATGTGAAAAGTGTGTGTTTTCAGACTACTGACAAGTCTGTGTGGTTCATTCCAGCCATATTTTCACGGTGGACACTCACTGCCTTGTCACTATTCTCTTCAATAGTGACTCTTCTGGCTGGGACATTGGAGAATCTCAGTGATGCTGGTTTGATAGCCCCCACACCACCACCCTGGACATAATCAGATGGTTGAGTCTAGTTTCATTATTTACACTCCTTGCTGTCTCTACTTCTTTGTTTGATTTCTTTTCCTAAGAGCTGTACTTGCCACTCTTCTGCATGGCTCAGAGTTGCCCCTCATTCCAATACGGTGTTGTTCTTCATGGAGCTTCTCTTCCCCAGGTTGGAATGCGGGTCTTCCTTGTAAAGCAGCACAATTTCTGTGCAGCTCCCTCAGCAGTCTCACAGTACTTCTCATTATTTCACCCACACTCAGAGGGCCTTGATTATAAAAGACCATTACATGCACATCAATATGAAAGCAAGCAAGCAAGCAAGCAAACAAAACACAGCCTTACTTCACTGACTCATAGAAGAACATCAGAAATACAGAGAGATTAAAAGGTGAAAAGGATATTCCTTAAACTTGGTGCCATGGGAGTCCTTGGCCAACATGTCTACTTTATAATTTCCAACTCAAGTGGAAATTCCTAGAGGCAGAGAGAGACTCCGCCAAGCTCCCTACCCCCACTCCACTGTGTCTGTTGGTGCCTCACACCTAACAGGTACTGGTAAATATCTGTGTAGCTGTCCTGCCTCATGCTCTAGCTGGTGTGTCCTGCCTTCCCATAGCATGATTAGAAGAGCCTGTGCCCTCAGCTGTTGACCCTTTGAATCATTTCTGGCTTCTGGACGAGAGGAAACCAGGACTGAGCTGACTGCCGGTCAGATCGTGATTGAATGGGCTGCCAAGGTGTGGTGGTTGAGTGGAATTTGCAACCAGATGCAATTTTTAGCCATTATTTTTTCCCCAGCACACACATAGTGTTTCATAATGGAAATAAAGTTTGCTTTCTTGGCCATTAGCAGACCTGATCATTTCAGTTCCTAATTGTCTTTTTGTCTTGTCTCCTGTTAGTATCTACGACCTCGCATTTAAGCCTGATGGAACTCAGCTGATTCTGGCTGCGGGAAACAGATTGCTGGTAGGATTTTGTCTGTGTCACCATTCTTAGTGCCTTTCCTCCCTCCCTCTTGAGTACTCTGAAACTTGACCCCCTTTTTTTGAGATAAAAAAGGCAAGGGCGGAAAAACCAGCCATTACTTTTTAATAAGGAAGGAAATGGTCTATTTAAAACAGGTAAGTAAACTGTCTATCAGATAGGAACCCATGAACAATGCCTCCTTTGGAGTCATTTGTCTTTCCCTTTGAGACACTCATGAAACGGTTACAGATAATTAATCAAAATGCCTTTGAAACTGAGTGGGTGTCAGTTCATATTTTGTTGGACCAAAGTGAATTAACAAGGCTAAAGGTTATCCTTCTATGTGAAGCCAGAAAGCCTGACCTCCACTTCTGGGCTCTGCTGCCCCTAAACAATTCCATATGAATGCTGTCCTATTGTTCATAGTTTCAAAGGTCCCAGGCACCCTCTGGAACCTATCCTAGTACATAAGAGTAATCTTCAAAGACACCTTTCTGTTTGACCAAAAATCTCTGTGATAGCTCTTCCTCTCCTAAGACACCGACCTCCACTCTGCTGTGTCCAGATACACAGACTGATGTCTGTGTTCTATGTGCTAACTTCATAGTCTTAGAATTGTGGTTGGGTTGTTCTGCAGACTTCTCTCCAGGGTAAACTGCATAGATCCTTTTCACTCTCCATCCTGGTTTCCTTCCCCAGTCCTCTGCCTGTGTGGGAGAGCTCTGTCCTCATTTCTCAGATGCTGTGTTTTTTACATCTCCACATATTTGGCCATGTTGCACAACTATAAACTATTCTAAATGCACATTGCAGCTGGGTTTTATAACACTCCCTCCCACTTGCAAACCCCACGTTTGTTAGATCTGTGACTTCAGGCCGTGGAAGCAAGTAAGATGCATCTGTGTATGCTGACATTAGTGTCAGTGTTGTCTCTGACAGTTAACCATGTTGTCCACCAGCTCTTTGTAGGTGCTGGCTTTGTTGACAAGGGCCTGCCTTGATGGACCACTCATCCAAGCCCATGTAAGAATGAGTGAAATGTACCAGGGCCTGGCTGTGCAGGCTCATAATCTCAGCTACCTGAGAGACAGAGGCAAGAGGATCAAAGGTTCAAGGCCAGCCTGGACTGCAGAAGGAGTTCAGAGCCAGCCTGGGCAACTTAGTCAAACACTGTTTCAAAATAAAAACTAAGAGAGAAGGCTGGGAACATAGCTCAGAAGCCCAGGGCTTGTCTGGCATTATACAGTGCCCCAGATTCAGTTTCCAGTCCTGGGTGGAGAGACAAGGGGGTGAGCGAATGGGTGAAGTTTGCAGAACTTTCCCTGGAGTGAGAATCAGTGTTGTTGCTGTTTCTCAGTATTGATGGTATGCTCCTGGCCACACAGAGCATTAGCTGGACCTCCACTTCCTGCTTGCCCTTCATTGAGACGGAGTCATTCTTGTTATGCAGTGCTGTCTCTACTTGATACTAATTTAGCAAATCAACAACTGTTGTGTTATAAAAACAAAAATAGCAGCAGTAGCACCCTGCAGGAGTTCTGAATAATGGATGTCACACAGATAATCGATATTTTTACCCCTTTTGACAGGTTTATGACACCTCTGATGGCACCTTACTTCAGCCCCTGAAGGGACACAAAGACACTGTGTACTGTGTGGCATATGCAAAGGATGGTAAGAGGCTGCTCTGGGTTCTGGTCTCTGCGATGGTCTTGTAGCTGCTCAGCTTTCTACTTAGGAACTCTGTAATCATGCATGTTCAGAGGGTATGAAATAGCTTAGACTTTAGCTATTCACTGGAACAAGTTTGTTTGTTGTGATGCTGGAGACTCAGCCAGGGCCTTGGGCACACCAGATAAATGCATGGCCACAACTCTAGTCCTTAGGTATCTGCGTGTCAGGCACTGTCTTAAGTGCTTGGGTTATTTCAGAGAACAAAATAGGAGAAGGGCTTGTTGGGAAGCTGGAAAGGAAGGAGGGAGGGAGCAGGCAACACAGCATGAGCATAGTCAGTAAGATAACCAAGCGGTAGGCTGGTAGGCAGTAAGATGGACAGAATGTGAGAACTGGGAGTTCTGGGCAGGTCAGAAGTCTAGTGCATATCCAATCTGATTGTGAGACGGGCCATTCAGATAGGGCAGCTGAACAAAGACTTGCAGGGCTGAGGTGGGGAGATTTGGGCATTGGACATTTGGAAGAAGAGAAGAGAGCTTCTCAAAGATGGAGGAGCCAGTGAAGAAGCCCCTGGGTGGGGATGCACCTCTTGGGAGCCAGGGCAGAAAGAATTGGGGAGAAGTGGGAGAGGGGATAGAAAAGAACAGATCTGGGGTGACCAGATGGTGTCAACATCATCAGAACACTGGTTCTGATCCTCAGTGAATAGAGTGCACTGTTGGTGGGTCTGAGCAGAGCAGGGGGTAGATCTGGTTTCTATTTTATATTTGCCTTGGAAACAGCTTACCAAAGATGAGGAGGTTCAGAAAGCTGAAGTGACAAGCATCTTTCATGACTGGGGTGACATTGGCCAAAGAAGTGGCAAGAAGCAATCAGGTTCTGGATATTCTTTGAGTACGGAGCAGGTGGGATTTCCTGGCAGGTTGGATGTGGGTGTGAGCATTGCAGGCAGCCCCACAGCTTTTGACCTGAATGACTGAATGATGGAGTTACCCTCCACTAATGTGGGTGGTGTTGCCAGTGGGGCAGTTGCAGTGGAAGACCCAAAGTTCAGGTGTGCACATCTCCACTGTGGAAGGTTGATGTAGGAAAGAGGGCAGAAAATTGCTGCAATGCATTGAGTGGCAAGTAGGGCCCAGTAGGGCTTTGCTTCAGAAGGAGCAGTGGCAGGCAGGGCCTATGAAGGTAGGAATCTAAAGGATCTCGCTGGTTCTTCCATGGCTTTAGTGTAATGAGTAGCCACCGGAACTGAGAGTGAGGACTGGGAAGGAAGTGCTTGAGAGTTGGAGAGAAAGGGGAAAAAATGGCAGCCTCAGAGAGTGGGAGAATGAATAGACTTGGGGGTGCAGTGAGACCTCCAGGGACCAGAGGATGCACTTGAAGCCTGTGGTCAGGTGACATCATTTTATGTGGCTTGTTTTCTCCAGCCACTCTGAGCTGCATGGTAGTAGGAGGAAAAGAGGTGGGTTTAGTCCAAGGAGCAGTTTTACAGGCAAGGTGAAGTGAGAGCAGAGCAGAGAGGATGCACAGTCATAAGCAGTGACCTTGAAATGAGTGGAGATGGGCTGTAAGGGAAGAGGTGCAGTGGAGAGGAGGTGGGTTCTTATGGGCTTGGGGGATTATTATACTGGGGTACCTGGAAGGCTGGGGGAAGAGGTGGTCAGAGAACTGCTGTGTGAAATTGAGACTGTGACTTAAATTCATGTGAACTGGGTACACAGCTGAGTGGGAGGACACTTGTTTAGCATTCTCTTGCTCAAGGCCCTGAGTTCCTTCCATAGCACTGCAAAAATTGAAGTAAAATTTAGAAAAACAGATGGTAGGTAGGTAGGTATATAGACAGATAAATAGACAGACAGACAAAGTGCTATGCCATGGAAGTTCTAACCTTAGCCCAACCCAAAAGCTGTCTTTCTTCTGTTAATTTATTAGAATGGGCAGATGAGGCACGTACAGTGAACTTGATTTGAGTTTGACCCCTGGTAACCACGTGGTGGAAAGAGAGAACCTGTTCTTGCCCTTTCACCTCCAAATGTATACTGTGGCATGCATAAGTCCATGCACATCCACATCCACACACAAAGTAAAATATCATCTAAATCAGTGTGTTGTTATTGTGTGTGCACACACATGTGGGCATGTTTTTATGGCACATGTGGAAGTGAGAGGAAAACTTTATGGAGACTGTTCTCTCTGTCCACCTTTAGTTGGATTCTGGGGACTGAGATCAGGTTATGAAGCTTGTGTGGCAAGTGCCTTTACCTGCTGAACCCTAACTTTGAGCTCATTATCATCTTTGCCACTTCCTGTGTCAGATGTAGGGCTGGAGATGATGCTCTGACTGCAGAGGAACTCCTTATATCCATGGGTACAAAGCTTAGATGAGCCTAAGATCCAGGTTTGTAATTCTTTTGGATGGAGGACTTCTTTAAGAATTAGATGAATGCTGTAGGCTGCTCTGCAGGTAAATGCACATACTTCATGTATAAGCAGTGTCTTCAGCTCTAGCTGGACAGCCTCATTGATTCACTTTGGGAGAACACTTAATGGATAAGTCCTGGGACAAGTTAGTGAGACAGCACACATTTCTTGCTTCATGGTCAGGTGTCTGTGCTGTGACAGTTTGAGTTCAAGTTGAGAGTGATGTTCCAAGGAGACCAGTGGCAGACTTCCCGGGTAGCTGAATTATCTGTACATAGGTGCAGAGGCTGCTGGGTTTCCTGGGTGTGAGAGAAGCCCTGTGGCCTGTGGCCCTGTGAGCAGTGACATTTGTCAGCACTCTGTAGAACTCTGTCACACATGTCTTTCCATGTGGCCCTTCTTGTAGCCCTCTGAAGCACACAGCAAGGGCACTCTCACTTCCTCTGGCAGAGGGGCAAACAGGCCTGGAGCAATTACAGAGCCTGACTGAAGCCCTCTGACTACTGTGCCTGGGTCTTCCTGGTGTATCATGCTTTTTGTGACATATGATGATTAGGATGTCTTAGTTCCTCCAAACTTATCTACACCCTTAGATCTGAAAATTGAGACATATAGATTGTGGTTGGTTTTATCCTTTAAGCCTGCTTGTTTCTGACTTCTGAAGTTTCCTAAGTAATTAATGAGCTACTATGATTAAAGGTGTGAAAGATAAAGTCCCCTTGTTCAAGAACAGCATAAACCAGTAGGAAGAGAGTAACAGAAGCTATGTTTTTAGCACAATTCTATTCCAAGCATTGTTCTGAACATTTTATGTGTGTGTGTGTGCGTGTGTGCACATGCATGCTCTTTCTTCCCATCAACTATGAGGTAAATCCTATTACTGTCCATTTTCACATGTGGAAATGAAACCCTGGAGGTGTCCAGGAGCTAGTTCCGGTCACACAGCTGCTCAGTGACATCACTAGGGATTCTGATGCAGAGACTCTGGGCCTGGAGCCTATACTTGTCACCCTTGATGCTCACCAGGTCAGGAAATGGAGAGGGTACACCTGACAGTAGAGTCTCTCTTTGGTGAGCATTTGCTACAGTGCCATGTGGCCAACCTATAACTGTAACTTGAGCTGTTGGAAATGGTACTTTGCAGATGGTGTCTTTTGCATAGCCTCTAGTGAGGACTTCTGCTCTGTCTCTGTTTCAAGTAGGGACACTGAGGCTCTAGGAGCAGTGGCTTCTGAAGGCTACCTTCCCCTTGCCCTAAGATTAAAGTCTAAAAATCAACAGGTTGGGCTGGCAAGATGGCTTAGCAGGCCAGGGCACTTGACTTTGCCACCAAACCTGACAACCTGAGTTTGGTCAGTGGAACCCACATGGTGGAAGGAGAGAGCGCCCAAAAGTTGTCCCAGTGTGAACCATGGTGTCTTTATGCCTCTCACATATATATTCACAAATTAATAAAAATGCAACAAAACTCTGCAGCTGGGTGTGCAAATCCTGTCCTATGCTTGCCTAACGAACTCATGAAGGCTCCTGGGGTTTGCTACAAGATACCCGACTCTTATACCTGCTTTAAGTTGGTATCCATGGAGTAAATAAGGAATTACTTGGTATATGTGGTCTCTTTAGCCCATTCTTTCTTACATCTCAAGTAGTGTGGAAATGTAAGGCACATCTGTCATTTTTGCCCTTAGCCCTGCCTCTGGTCCCACTGCTTGGGACCCAAAGGCCCTAGAGCTCCTTCACTCATCTGCTGCATTCCTTGCCACCTGCTCCAAGCTGTGACTCTTGTGGCCTCTCAGCCATGCCAGCCTTTGCTGCCTCAGGGCCTTTGCACATGTTCCATCCATGTACACATCTTGCTCTTCCTTTGTACTTGGGTCAGCTCTACTTATCCTTTAGATCTGTCCTGAAGGATCTCATCTACATCCAGTCCTCTAGGGCAGGTCCTCAGCCTTCCTAATGCTGCACCCATCAGTACAGGTCCTCGTGGCGTGGTGACCCCAGCCATACAATTATTTTCATTCTACTTCATAACTTCTACTTCATAACCGTAATTTTGATACTATTATGAATTGTAATATAAATATCTGTGTTTTCTGATGGTCTTAGGTGACCCAGTGAAAGTGTCATTTGACCCCCCAAAGTGGTCTCTACCCACCAGTTGAGAACTGCTGCTCTAAGAGATGCTTATCCAAGAGCACAGTTTCAGTTAGGCAGGATGGGTAGGTTTTTGAGATTTGTTGCACAGTATGGTAATCATAATTAACAATAATATATATTTAAAACTGCTAAAAGAACAGACTTTAACATTCTCAATGTTAAAAATATAAGTATCTAAGGTGATAAATACGCTAATTTGCTTGATAAAATTATTTGACTAAATATATCAAAACACTGTACTGTACTCCATGAATATATACACCTTTGGGGGCTGGGGATGGCTCGATTGGTTAAGTGCCTGCTGCAAAAGTATGAAGACCGGAGTTTGTATCTCCAGCATCCATGTAAAAACTTGGGCACAGTGGTGTGTGCCTGCTGCCCAGCGTTAGGGAGGTGGAGGTAGGACGGGCTCTCTGGACTGCTAAGTTAGCTAAGTCTGTGAGCTCCAGGGTTAGTACAGCAGAGGAGAGCAGTAGAGCAAGGTACCTGACATCAGCCTTACCCCACACTCTTATAAACACTCGTGTATGTGTGCTCACGTACGCCACACAAACGATTGAGAAGACAGATATATGCAATTGTAAATTTAAAAAATAATTAGGAGGCTGGAGACGTGCCACAGCACTGACTGTTCTAGAGATCCAGGTTCAATTCACAGCACCTACATGGTGGCTCACAACCGCCTACAGCTCTAATTTCAGGGAATCTGATCTGTCTAGCCTATTCAGGCACCAGGCATGTACACAAACATGTAAGCAAACACCCATACACATAAAATAAAAATGAGTAAAATTTTTTTAAAAATAAAAATTCTAATGTTAGTCCCTTCAGTTACTCTCTTTCACAGGACTCACCCCCTCCCATATTGTATCTGTGTTGGATAAACTTAATGTCTGCTTCTTGGAATAGACACCATGGAAACGAAGCTTAAATGTCTGAATAACTACCCAGCCCTTACTGCAGAGCATGGCACACAGGTGTAGCCGACCCTCCGTGGGTCTGGGCATACTTAGTGCTAGGAAAAGCAGGTTGGAACCTCAAAGTCCAAACTGCAGATTTCTTGTTGCCAGTGTTGATGAGAAGCAGTGGAAGGTTTGGGGTACAGCTTCTTTGTGGGGTGTACTCAGCATGTGTAGGCCCTAGGTTTCATCCCTACACCACAACACAGTTCTAGAGAATAAAAGGTCACTTACTGCCCTTTAAAAGTATTTTTCAGACAGGGTCTCTTGTAGTCCAGGCTGGCCTCCAACTCATTCTGTAGCCAAGGATGACTCTGAACCTCTGATCTTCTTGCCATCAGACATGATGGGTGATAGGAGTACACCACTACTCTGTTTGTACAGTGCTGGGATTTGAACCTGGGCCTCATACATACTAGACAGCTAATCTGTCAACTGCACTACATTTCTAGCTGAGTATGCGCCTTAAAGAATTAGTTTTCTTGGACATTCTATCTGGAAAATTCTGGTTTAAAATACATGTGAGGATATTCTTTTTAAAAACCCTTTAGGCAAGCGCTTTGCATCTGGATCTGCTGACAAGAGCATCATTATCTGGACCTCAAAACTGGAAGGCATTCTGAAGTACACGTAAGTGACCCCATGGGTGACAGCTGTTTTGTTTGCTTGAGACAGGTTTCCCTCTATGAGGCAGGCCTCAAGCTTATATAACCTTCCTGCCTCAGCCTCAGTAGCTGGTTTACAAGGGCTGCCCATCAGCCACACCCAATTCTGCTCTGACTCTTATTCACTGTAGCCACACCCTGGTGGAAAGAATGTATGGAAGAGCTTTCTCTCGAAGATGAACTTGAATTAAGCTTGGGAATGGGTCGGTAGGGAATGATCAGCAACCAGCTCAGCCGGCATTGATCTGTGTTTCGTGTGATGTATTTCAACTAGTCTGACACCACAGATTCCTGTCATTCCCCTCTCACCCAGCCTGTCCCCTTCAGTGTCTTTGCCTCTGCAAATGACTTTGCATCTACCCAGTGTCAAAAGCTAGGCAGGCCAGTATGCTTTAAGGTTCCTGCTCCTTAGGGAGCCATGCTCAAATCTCTCCCTCTACTAGCCAGCCCCTCCCCATATATAGGTCTGAGCTGCAGCTGTCTCTGCTGCCAGCCCACTCCTACCCATCCAGACTCAGGAATGCCTCTCCTGAGCATTTCTTACAGCTGTGGTCTTAATATATTCTGATTGAATTGATTAATGTCACCCATTGGCCTGTGGACTCTGGAAGGTAGACACTTGTCCCTGTTTTGATATGCTTATATTTCTGGCACCTAGCATCATTCCTGGTCCACAGGAAGTACTTGACAAATAACTTTTGTTATTTTCTATTATAGAGAAATACCTCGAATGTAAGTAAACTGCCATTGCCTCCAGGCGTTAGGTACATTAACACTGTTGTGCAGCCAAATTTTGGCAAGTAAAGTCTTCAGACCCTTTCATCTTCCTGAACTTTATTTAAGTTTGAGATTTAAGATTGATTTATTTATTATATGTAAGTATGCTGTAGCTGTCTTCAGACACTTTTTCTTCTCTTACTCTGACCCCTCTCACCGTAGCTGTCTTCAGACACTCCAGAAGAGGGCATCAGATCTCATTACGGATGGTTGTGAGCCACCATGTGGTTGCTGGGATTTGAACTCATGACCTTCAGAAGAGCAGCCAGCACTCTTAACCTATGAGCCGTCTCTCTAGCCCCCCTTCTTGAACTTTAAACTCAGTACTTAACAACTTCCATTCTGCCTTGTCTCAGCCTTGGCAACTGTCATTGTCCTTTCTGAGGGTTTGGCTCCTCTAGGTGCCTCATATAAGTGGGGTCATACAGTATTTGGCACTTTGTGATTGACTTCTGTCTTAGAGTTTCCATTGCTGTGAAGAAACACATGACCAAGGCAGCTCTTATAAGGACATTTAATTGAAGCTGGCTTATAGGTTCAGAGGTTCAGTCCATTATCATCATGGCAGGAGCATGGCAGTGTCTAGGTAGTGTCAAGGTGCTGGAGGAGCTGAGAGTTCGACTACATCTTGATCAGAAGGCAGCCAGTCGTCTCCTGGCTCCCGCGTGGCTAGGAGGAGGGTCTCTAAGCCCACCCCCACAGTGACACACTGCCTCCAACAAAGCCACACCTCCTAATAGTGCCACTCTCTGGGCCACAGTATTCAAACCACCCCAGCTTATTTCATGTAATGTCCTCATGGCTGAGTAATACGCCATTGTGTGTATATTCCATTTGGATTGCTCATCACCTAATGAACACTTGGGTTGCTCCCACCTGTTGCCTACTGTGAATGATGCTGCTCTGAACACAACAAGCAAAGTTTAGATGAACAGTGAGTGAGACCGTGCATGTTACCAGGGAGTGAAGGGCTAGAACTAGGCTGAAATGCCATGGAGTGCACCTCAGCTCTTGCCATGTTTCCAGACCCTGGCCTGCAATGTATTCATCACACTCCACCCTATATTTCTGAGCACCAGAAATTGTCAATTAGAGCCACAAATAAAGCATGCTGTCTGCACCTTGCACCAGGCTGGGTTCTCTGTCTTTGTCTCTGGCACACACTGGAGGTATCAGGAGGAGAGCCCTGGAGGAAGAGTTTGACTTGGGTGGGATGCTGGGTGGATGGAAACTGGTGTTGAGGGCAGGCATGTAAATGAGACCCTGTGCTGTTGGTCCCCTCGAGAAAGGCTTGCAGTATGTCACCTGAGGTTTCAGTAGGGGTTGATATTTTTTTGTTTTGTTTTTAAATTTATTTTTTAGATTTTATTTTGCGTGTATAGGTTAGAAGAGGGCATCAGATCCTTTGGAACTGGAGTTACAGACAGCTGTGAGCTGTCATTTGGGTACCGGGATTGAATTCTGGTCCTCTGGAAGAGTAATAAGTGCTCTTAACTGGTGAGCCATCTCTCCAGCCCCTTCAAACCTGCTTTGAATCTCCAATTGTAGCTACTGAGACATTTGTGATTTGTTGTGGAATAATCTTCAGTTCTTTGTCTTCCAGGCATAATGACTCTATACAGTGTGTCTCCTACAATCCTGTTACTCACCAGCTGGCATCTTGTTCCTCCAGTGACTTTGGTAAGTTTCAATTCCCAGCACCTCTAGTGGAGAATGCTCTCTCTCTCTCTCTCTCACACACACACACACACACACACACACAAACACACACACATCTTCTCCACCTCCAGCAGCCAAGGGAGATTGATCCTTTAAGTTTGCAGAAAGAGCTGGGCAGTGGTGGCGCACGCTTTTAATCCTAGAGGTTGGGAGGCAGAGGCAGGCAGATTTTTGCAAGTTCGAGGCCAGCCTGGACTACATAGTTCCAGGACAACTGGAACTACACAGAGAACCCTTCCCTTAAAAAAAAAAAGTGCAGAGAGACAGTGAGAGGTGATGACCTGGAGGGTGGTAAGCCATTTGAGACTGATGAGCAGTAGGGTCCTGGGGAAGAAATGGTGTGACAGATGGGAGGGCACAGAAGAGTGGCTTACCCTAGCAGGGACTGGTTTTCTCTGGAAGCACTGCCATTTGCCTAAAAACCCCTAGCATATCTTCTTGTGCTGATCTGTGTGCCTGTTTGGGGGAATAAAATATTCCTGCTCTCAAGCTTGTGGTAGGGAAAGTAGGATTTGTAAAAACATCTCATTCAATTAAAGTAGCTGGGCTGGGGAACGGCTCAGTGGGCAGAATGCTTGAGTTCAGATCTCAAGTGCCCGTGCACAAGCCAGCTGAGGCGCTTTGTCTGCAGCCCCAGTGCCAGGTTCCCGGGCTTGCTGGACAGACAGCCAAGCCAAAATGAAGAATGCTCACCATCAGCTTCTACTTCCCAGGGCAAGCATCCCCACACACAACGCCACCAAGCATACATGTGCAGCCATACCTATAGCGTTTTGTGGCACTGTGCTGATAGTTTACAATGAACTTTTTAAAAAGAGAATTACTATGGTTTGAGAGCTATTAAAAAAATTCTAAGTTCTGTTCCAACTCTTGAAGTCGTGTTTCACTCGTGCCTCCTCTCCTGCTGAAGGAGAAAACACAGGGGCTTATTATGGTTCTGAGGTCACTGGCAGTCACTTAGCCAACACTGGAGGAGTAGGGTTGAGGCCCAGGCCGGGCCACTGTGTGCAGAGCTTGAGTGCAGATACTCCTGAGGGAGGCTGGGCAGGGGCTCTGCAGCTGGAGGCTTCCTGCACTGCAGTGGAGCACAGGCAGAATGCATGGGTGGGGTGGAAATGTTTGAAAGAAGGGAGGGGAAGGCACAGGCATTCAAAGACATTTCCCTTTTAAACCTTGCTTAGCTACAGGGACTCTAGGGACCCATGTGACTGGGGCAGCAGGGAATGAAGAAAAGATAAGACCCAGTTGGGAAAACTGGGATTGTGTGGACCACCACTCTCCGGAATCCCAGTGTGTTGATTGTATGGAGTTGAACATAGAGGCAGGGTTCTTGTTTACAGCTGAGACAAGGAGGCAAGGTTATTACAAATAAGGGGCGGGGTCCTATACAGCTGGATCAAGAAGACAGGTTTAGCTGATCTCGGTCAGAGCAGTCTCTGCAGGGCACAGTCTTCAGGCCATAAATATCTGGGAGGAAAACTATGGTGGCATTTTCTGCATGTATTGCCAATATCCACACATGGAGCAGAAAGGGAAGGCTCTCCCATCTCCCCCAGTCTCACCCCGAAGCTGTGGGGTGTTTGCTTGACATGACGCCATGTGATAGCACACATTCACTCAGGACTCCATTCACTCACAGCTTCCCCTGTTCCCTGTGTGTGCACTTGGCTATATAAAGTCATATGTGCTCTGTATTTCATGTGGTTGTACTTCACGGCCCAGGCAGGGTAGAATTTGCTTTGTTGTCTGTTGTTAGGGCACTGAACCACCTCTGGGGATTGGAGGGAGCAAGCCTAAACTGACCGGTGTGCCATGTACAGTACACAGCTCACATACAGTCATGTGCAGTGTCAGAGGCCTAGAAAGTGGACTCTCCAAAAAGCTCATTCCTTACTTATTTTATTGTTATTAGCTTAACAAAGAGTTGTTTCACGGAGACTTGTCAGACGCTTTGTTTCTGTTGTTTCTCCCCACCTCATCCCAACCCTCTTCCTGGTGTCACCCTTCCTCGTTCATGTCTTACCATTCTCCGCCCCAAGCCTCTCGCTCCCTCTCCTACTTCTATTGTCTGTACCCACTGTCACGTCCCTTATTTACAGACATTAAAGGTTAGGCCTGAGAACCCCTGCTGTCTGTCTGTCTGTCTGAGACTGGGTCATCAATGGGAAGCTTCACAGCTTATCTCCTGCACTTTCTGTTTCCTTAACTTACTGTTTTAATGCTGAGTTGTTCTCTGGCGGCCACACCCCAGTTGTGAGCAGCTAAATTGTCTTTTTCTTTAGGATTTAAGTCCCAAAGAACTTAGCTAGAACTACACCATCTACCTTTTTTTCTTTTTTAAAAAAACAATTGTAGCTGGGCAGTGGTGGCACATGCCTTTAATCCCAGCACTCAGGAGGCAGAGGCAGGCGGATTTCTGAGTTCAAGGCCAGCCTGGTCTACAAAGTGAGTTCTAGGACAGTCAGGGCTACACAGAAAAACCCTGTCTCAAAAAAAAAAAAAAAAAAAAAAGTAGATTCTCAGTACATTGCAGAGACAGCACAGAGCAGTGCCATGTATTCTTCACCCAGTTCTATTAGTGGGTGCCCAGTGGGCACCTAATGGGCAACAGGAACCAGGGAGGAGGGGGCACAGTGTGTTTTAGTTCTGTCCATCAATCACATGTGCCAGTGTATGACCACTGCAATTCAGGATCCCAATCCCATACCAGTGCCTGCCCCTTGGTACCCACAATCCCAGTAGCCATAGATATGTTCTCCAGGTGTGTGGTTGTCATTCAGTATGTTGTATACATGGACTTTTATGGCGTCAAGCTTTTGGAAACTGGCCTTTTCTTTTTTCTTAACTCAGCATAAGACCCTGGAGATTTGAGTTTTGTATGAACGGATAGTTTAGTCCTCTCTATTGATGAATAGTCTTGCTCTCTTTTCTATTGCCTGATACTGAAGGGTTGTGGTCTCCTGAGCAGAAGTCTGTCTCCAAGCACAAATCCAGCAGCAAGATCACCTGCTGCAGGTAAGTTAGGAGGCCCTGACAACAGGTATTGTGCTCCTTTCTCTCCCCAGCAGACTCCCACAAGCCTCTAATTTCACCCACAGAGAAAGTGTGGTGTTGGTCAGTTGGGATAGGCTTCTGTGTTTCCCCTTTTCCTTCTCTTGTCTCCTTGATGGGAAAGACTGGTGCCTTTGATAACCTTTGTGTGCTGAGCTGGCATGGGCGTCTTCACTGGGAAAGTCAGGCAGGAACCTCTGACGCTGGTGCTAGACTCAGACCAGAATCTGCACCCTGTCACTGACAGGCCTGTGACCTTGGGGTGGTTAGTAAATCATGGAGCAATGGTGATAACAATACTATTTCCAGAAATACTCAAAGCACCAGTGGGCCTAGGCACTCTATAACTGAGCCACTTTTGAAGGTACTCTGTGATTCAACATTTGTTGAATGACATGTCAAGCCCTGTTTGAGGGCTAAAAAGGAACAAGACAGTCTGTTTACTGGAAGCCCTTGGATTGGGAGGGAGTTGAACTGTAAAGCAGAAAATAGGCCCTAGTCTGGAGTGCAGGCTGCCATGGAGATGTGTACACAGAATCAGGGGATAGATGCCATCTGAAATAGACGTCCCTGCCTTAAGGTCTCCCTGATTCCAGATGTAAGTGGCGGTCTAAGCTGAGTCTCTGTCAGGAATAAGCGGGGTGTGTGTGTGTGTGTGTGTGTGTGGCAGCTGCAACTCACAGGCTCTACCCTCTGTGTGCTCCTTTCCATCTCCCATGCCCTCCATTGGTTGTGTGTGCAGCTGGACAAACGATGGTCAGTACCTGGCTCTGGGGATGGCCAATGGCATCATCAGCATACGGAACAAAAATGGCGAAGAAAAAGTGAAGATCGAGCGCCCTGGGGGCTCCCTCTCCCCAATATGGTCCATCTGCTGGAACCCTTCAAGGTACCCATGGTGTGTTTCTCCTGGCTGGCACTATTAGAAGTCTTCTGAGCTCTTTTTCTCTTCCTGACATCTTTGTAGTTTAAAGTCCTCTCTCCCCACTTGCCTGGTCTGTTTGGAACCTGCTTTTTATAAATGAAGGTTTAAAAGAGCCTATATTGAATTTTGGAATGAATCCCAGAGATTTAGCTAAGCAGATGAACTATCTAGGCCAGCAGAGAGAAAGAGAGAGAGAGAGAGGAAGAGAGAGGGAGGGGACTTCTTCATGAACTAATTGTTCTGACCCCTGTGCTTCTCTTCTTGCATCACTGGCCCTTCTCTCATGTCCAGGAGCACCCACCCACCCGGTAACAGAATGGCACTCTCTTGAGTGGTTTTTTTTTGTTTTTTTTTTTTAAATTTCCCTTGCCAAAAAGTTAAAATTAAGCCTACAAATGCCCCTAAAACCTAAAGGTCTGCAGACAGTTGGCACCTACCTGCTCAAGCCTCACACACCCTTTTCTTCTATGCCCTATGACTTTGAGGGTGGACTATAAGCTCTCCCAGCTCCTTGTGTGATTGTATAATGTTATTAACCTATTCCCACGGGGCTCTCCGAGGGTAAATTAAAGGGCTCAATTGTTTACTGGACCAGTGTTATTTTACAGGTGGGCGCCCACTTGATTGAGGAGGCTGTTTAATTCTGTTGCCTTTCTTACAACAGGTTATTATAATTCTTCCTGAATAATTCTGTCCAGCGGAGGCCCTCCATATGTATAGAATGCCTTCAAAGGCCATTAGCCTAGCCCAGAGTTCCTGCTGTTTGATTTTGTGGCCATAGATGACTTTGTGGCTTCAAGCTACCATTTTTAATTCATGAGAAGCAGGATGCCCAGTGTACCTGGTGGCTGTCCTCTTCCGGGCAGGGTCCAGGGGCTCCTTGGCAGGTTTTGAAATTATAGCTTCAGTGTAGTCCTAGGTAATGTGATTGTGAACATCCCCTTACTGTCTACAGCCGATGGGAGACTATCTGGATGAGCAGAGAGAACGAGGATGCTGAGGATGTCATTGTCAACAGATATTTTCAGGAAATCCCTTCCATTCTGAAGTCAACAGTGTACAGTAGTCAGGGTAGTGAGGCAGAGGAGGAAGAGCAAGAGGAAGAGGACAACAGTCCCAGGGACGGCAACTCGTGAGTGTGTCCCACAGAGTGAGGACCCTCGGGAGGGCCCAGGCCCCCACAGACCTGCCGAAGCAAATGCTGCTGAGAAACTCCTTGGCCAAGGGCAGCAGAACAGGGGCCGGGGATTGTTGGTGTGCCCCCACACTCACAAAGGGACGCTCCCCTGAGAAGCATGTGTGGGTGGCAGATAGAGCAATCCTCTGAGAAAGGAGGAGAAATTGGGTAGCACAGAGGAGAATACACCTCTGTAAATTGCCCTCTCTGAATAGGACCCTGGCACCTCTGTATGTCCCCTCTGACTTCCATGCCTGCTTCTCAAGTTAACGTCTGAGCGAGCTTCTTCCAGCAACATTAGACATTCTCTGAGAAGCTTGATTTACAATGCCCTGGTAGGACCACCATTCACCCAATGCTTTTTGTTACTGGATGTGTTTTCTTGGCCTATTCCCACTCTCCTTTGCCTTGCATTGGCTAGGACATATACAAAGGGGAAGCCCTTAACTTTGATCCCCTTACACACCCATAGTCCTGGCTGCTGGGCAGTCTCTCTTCTCTCAGTTGAGGCAGCCAGGGTGTTGTGATTGGGCAATCATGTTCTAGCTTAGGACTCTCCTTACTGTACCCCTGACACCTAAGACTCATTAGAGGAATCCAGGTTTGTGGGGTGGGACGTGGGGGCAAAGAAAGGAAGAAGGGTGGCCCTCAGGTTTCCATCTGAGCTTCAGCCCTATTTTATTATCAACATGGGTGTTTTGGTAAAGACCGCTGTCCACCATTATGGGCTTGATTAGAAACTCCTGGTGTAGTGTCTAGCAGCTTAGCCTAACCCAGTGCCACACGCAGCCTCTCCACAGGGGCTTCACTGGTGGCCGGTGTTTGGACTTCAGTGTCAGTAATCACAGTTCATCTGTAGGCCTTCTGCTAGCATCTTCTTTACCTTTCCCCTTTTCTGAATTCTGAATGTCTATGGCGTTTTCCTCACTGCTGTCCTGGCTGCTTTTACAGACCATGCTGTACAGCGCATGCTCATGTGGCTATTGGTGCTGCCAGGTGACTGTCAGACCCTGGGCTTAGGGAAGCAGGCATTAATAGAGGCTCAGCCACTTGGGGAGAATTTTGTTCCAGCCTTAGGGCAGGGAAACCTCTCTCTGTCTGCATTCTGAGTTGTTGGCTTCCCATCTGCGTGGAGGCCTTTCTCCTAGGTTCTGGTCCTGAAGTACCATACCATGGCACAGATCTACAGGCCTCTGTAGCCATGTCCTAGCCCAGACCACTCACAGCTAGGAGTCAGTGCAATAGCAGATCCCAGGAGGGCCAAACCTGTCTCTGGACTGATTGATGGTTGGCCTGATCGTAATGCTGGCCCCAGAATGGCTGTGTAGTACTTGGCTCTCTGACAGCCTGGCCAGGGCTTTCTTTTTCCGGTTGTT
The DNA here is from genome assembly GCA_019843965.1 of Rhynchomys soricoides. Taxonomy (NCBI): domain Eukaryota; kingdom Metazoa; phylum Chordata; class Mammalia; order Rodentia; family Muridae; genus Rhynchomys; species Rhynchomys soricoides. The sequence continues at coordinate 235,608 of JADRCH010000349.1, read as the reverse complement.
TGTTGAGCCCCTCGCCACAGTCATCAGCAGACTGTGCTCCCTTATAACCTCTTTTGTCTTCTGTTGATTAGAGAGGAACATAATGACATCCTGGCTGTAGCTGACTGGGGACAGAAACTTTCCTTCTACCAACTGAGTGGAAAACAGGTATGTAGCACCATGCAAACCCAGTTACACAATGTCAGCTGTAGCACACGTTGATAGTGTGCTTCTAAGAGTGTTAACAGTGACTACACACGATCATTGTTAGCATCTGCATATTGAGCTTGACTTTAGGTCCTATGCCCAATACTTTGTCTTCTCTTCTTCAACTGTTCAGCACTGTGAAAAGAGACTTTAATTGTGTACTTTTAGAAATGGGAAACCAAGACCAGAGCAGTAAGTACCACACAGTTGGAAAATGGTGGAGTGTGGGATTGAAGCCCAGATTGCATTACTTTACTAGTTCTTTGAGAATTTCCAATATGCTTTTAAGAGGACATGTCCAATGACATGTTTCTTTCAACTAGGTCCCACCCATTAAACTTTACCCTCCTTTCCATAATGCCATTGGCAGGGACCTGAGCCTCTGACCCAGAGTTTCTGTGAGTCATTTAAGGCCCAGACCATGGTACAGATGGTAACTCCAACTTGTTTGAGACAGTGAAGATTTTTCTTGGTTTCGAGGTGTCTTTTCAACTCTGGGGTGATTTGGGGGATTAGATAGAGGATAAGGATTGCTAAAACAAAGCCACCGTTTTGTCAGGCACCGTTTTGTCAGGCTTAGGCACCATTTGTGTAGTTTTGGCTTTTTAGACATTTGAGTATTTGATGAGGCTGTGGCTTAGTAGCCATAGCTGGTATTCCTTGGTGCAGATACTGTTATGCTGTTTACAGGACTAGCTCTTTTAGTCCTCAAGTTTCTCTTGAGGAACTGCTACCACCATTGCTGAACGAATGTGTAAGAAAATTGAGGTCTTGAGAGGCCACTGGCCTCAAGAACATGGTTTAGTCTGTGGCCACAGCTAGTTTGGGACCTGACCAGACAGATGCTAGAAGTCTGTCAAATTAGTCTAGTGATGACTATTTAAAAGGTAAGATTGAATTAAAAACTGATTTTTAGCCAGGCTGTTGTGGTACACACCTTTAATCCCTGCACTCAGGAAGCAGAGGCAGTTGAATCTCTCTCTCTCTCTCTCTCTTCTCTCTCTCTCTCTTCTTTTTAAAAGATTTACTTATTTATTTTATGTATGTGACTACATTGTCACCGTCTTCAGACACACCTGAAGAGGGCATCGGATCTCATTACATATGGTTGTGAGCCACCTTGTGGTTGCTGAGAATTGAACTCAGGACTTCTGGAAGAACAGTCAGTGCTCTTAACTGCCAAGCCATCTCTCCAGCCCCAAAGGCGAATCTCTTGAGTTCCAGGACAACCAAGGCTATACAAAGAAGCCTTGTCTCCAAAAAACACAAAACAAAAACAAATGAACAAACAAAAGCCCTGATTTTTATACAAATGATTTTCAATGGAAAGACAAAAATTTTTAACTAGGTACCTAAGCAATATTAGACTTTAAAGAGATTCATTGTATTCATTAGGATTCACCAGGCTTACAAAACAAGAAAACTATATATTTATTCTTTTACAAAGCATGATGAAGGATAAAAAAAATTAAAAGATAATAAAACTCTGGCCTTCATCTCTTCAGATAGATACTTTTTCTTCATTCTTTCTATTCCTTCAGATTCCAGTCACTCACTTGACTCTCCATGTCTGTTAAGTTCATCCAGTGAGTTATTTTAGTCACTGCATTTCCAGTTCCATATGGGAGCCCAGTTCAAGCCGTCTGCAGGAGCAATCCATGCTCTTAAGCACGGAGCCATCTCTCCCCCCCTTCCTCAATACTGCGAACCATGTTATCCCAGATGGTTTAGCGTTTTCATCTGCTTGTTCTAGCATCTGGACCACCATGGGTCTGGCCTTGCTGATTGTCTTTTCTCAAATAAGATTCACATTTTTCTACCTAGAAATATTTTATTTTATTTTTATTCTTATATGTATGGATGTTTTGCTTGTATGCATCTATGCGCCTCATTTGTGCAGTGCCCACAGAGGCCAACAGAGGGCGTTAGATCCCTGGAACAGGAGTTACAGACTCCAGTAAGCTACCATGTAAGTGCTGAGAACCAAACCTGTTTCCTCTGCAAGAACAGCCAGTGCTCTTAACCTTTGAACCTTCTCTCCAACCCCATATTGTCCTGCTTTTTGAAAATTTGAATTATATTCTGGGAATTGTAAATTGTACACCGTAGAAATTAATTTTTCTCAGGTTCCTCTGAAGATAAGTGTTGGAGGGTGGAGAAGGGAGAAAGGGATAGAGAGAGGGAAGGAGATCAGATAGTTGTCTTTGCTGTGTTCTGCTCCGTATTTTCAATGGTCAGCAGCCGAGATCCTAGTACAGGTCTTTGGCTTCACCTGTGAGTCATGTGGGTAGGTAGCTAAAGGTTTCCAGATGGTGAGCAGAGCTTGTGTGCAGAATGGCTTCCTGCTGGCCTTCCTTTCTACAATATCCCACCTCACCTACAATATCCCGTCTCAAACTCTATGCCCATCCAAAAAAGAGCTGTGTTGAGAGGCTCTTGCCTGAGGCTGTTTCCCTTGCTCAATTTCTGCCTGCTTTGGCCACTTCTGCCTTCAGTTGGTCCTTGTAGTCTAGAGCTGATGGTTGTTACTTGGAAGAGGAGTCCTAAGCCTCAGCCAGCAGCTTCAGCCCTCAATGTCATGACAGGTGCCGGAGTTTTCTTATTAGACTTTGTAGCATTGGGAGGTAGGAGGGAAGCTTTCAGTTGTTAGGCATTTGAAAGTCCTAAAAAGGAAAGAAAAGTGAGCATACTAAATTTATAATTGTAGTTTAAATTAGTGGAAGGGAATTAACTAAGTTGAAATTGGAACTGACTATTTCAGTGGTTTTATAATGTTCAAAATTGCATTCATTAAACTGTCAGCATCAATTGACTGCTCACTTTTACTAGATTTATAAATTGGAAAACATTTGTAAATTGACCCTAAACCTTAAAGCAAAAACTAGGATTTTATTTTTTTGTAAACTGAATAAAGGGCAGTCCTTTCAAGTGAATAAGCTCAGAAAAAAAAAAGAGAAAAGAAGCTGAGGTGAGCCACCGACCATGTGTGAGGTGGGTGAATGAGGGAAAGACTCCCCGGCCTCCAGGTTGGCTGAGGAGGTCTGGCTAACTTCCCAACATTTAGGTCAGACACAGCAGACTTTAGGGGTCAAGGGTTTGGCTGGGTTAAGGGGAAGAGTGGGTTCTAGAGGTAGAGAGGCCTGGGTAGGAAATGGGATAGCTCAGGAGCTAAGGCTAGGCAGCCCCTTGCCTTCCTACTCGGCTAACGTTGGTGAGGAAGCCCCTTACTGATTGTGGTTGTGGACTGGTCTCTCACTTGGTGGATGTTCTCTTTCCTCAGATTGGGAAGGATCGGCCACTGAACTTTGACCCCTGTTGCATCAGCTACTTCACTAAAGGAGAGTACATTTTGGTGGGGGGTTCAGACAAGCAGGTATCTCTTTTCACCAAGGATGGAGTGCGACTAGGGACCATTGGGGAGCAGAACTCCTGGGTGTGGACCTGTAGAGTGAAACCAGACTCCAACTACGTGGTGAGTAGAGGAAGTTCACCCTGCAGAGCACTGCTAGAGGTGGCCCTGAGCATCAGGTCAGCCACTCAGAATCTAGGCCATTGCTCCTAACAGGTGGAAGGGAGACTGCTTCTCCCCTTAGCCTAGATTGATAGCTCTCTTCTATACAGGTGGTAGGCTGCCAGGATGGCACCATTTCCTTCTACCAGCTCATCTTCAGCACAGTCCATGGACTCTACAAGGATCGGTATGCCTACAGGGACAGCATGACAGATGTCATCGTGCAGCACCTGATCACAGAACAGAAAGGTAAGAGGCAAGCTTGCCCTTGCTTGTAGACACTAGGAAAAAGGAGTGGGGACTGGGCTGGTGATAGCACATGCAAAATAATAGGAAATGTCTCCCTTGGCCTTGCTTTAGCTTCTGGCAGTAGAAGGAGGATGCAGATCTCTTTGAGGATCTAGCAAAAGCAATAAAACCTGTTTTGTTTCAAGCACCAACTCATTACATTTTACAAATAATTCCATGGTGTAAATGGACTCCATGAGACAGAGGCTGACAAGTCAGAGCTGTAATGGCTGACCTGCATGGGGCTTTGTGGACATTTACCATCTCTGGTCAGAGCCACTTTGGCCGACTGTTCCCTCAGCCTCTACTCACCTCTTGGTGGGTCCTTCTACTAGACACATAGGGGCAGTAGATACGCTCAGGCTTGGTCAGAGAATCAGGGATCCAGCCTCTTACAGTCTGAATTCTGACAGTAGCTCTGCTGGTGAAGGAGGTCAAGTTCCATTCAGCTGTATCCATATCCAGATGTGCTGAGCACATATGCTATCTGGATGCTGCTGACCAGATATGGCCAGGTGTCTTTGGGTAGGGGTCCCAGTTATGGACCATCCTGTAGATTCAGGGTGGCTTCTTTTGTCCCTGCCAGGGCAGATCTGTTTAGAAAATTCCATATAGGTGGCAACACTAGGACACTGGGACAACTCAGCAAGTCCTCTTTGTGTTGTTTACCCCACTTGGTCTGTAGAGAGGCAGCGCCTACTGCATGGAAGTCCCCGTGGTCAGGAAGGTTGCAGGGGTGTGGCCAGCTATAAAATGTGTCATTGTGGTGGGCTCTTGATCACTAGAGGCCTTCTTTGCTGTGCAGAGTAAGGAGTATAGATGTCCTCAGACATGTGGGGCAAGTGTCGGTAGCATTGACTACTTGATCTCTCTGTTTCTCCCTGAAATGATAGCATATGTAGCTCTGCACCCCACTCAACACAGCTGCCTGCACATGGCAGGTGCCCTGGGGAGAGTTTTTAACAGACCTACTTTTACTTTCCATGTATGTCTGAGTGCCTGTGTGTGTCGTGTGCCATGTGTGTGCAGTGCCAGAGGAGGCCAGAGGAGGGCACCAGATCCCCAGGAACTGGAGTTAAGATGCTTGTGCGACACCATGTGGGTGCCAGGATTGAACCCAGGTCCTCAGAGAGCAGCAGTGCTCTTAAACACAGCTGTCTCTCCAACCCTGTTAAAGATTTTTGTAATGAGAATGTGCCACTTTTAATTGTCAGGAGCATTAAATAAATAAATGATGGCTTTTAATTTCTCTGCCTTTCACCTTACTTAACAACCTTTTGCTAGAGTCTCTTTCCCTCCGTTGACAGTTCGGATTAAATGCAGAGAGCTTGTCAAGAAAATTGCCATCTACAAAAATCGATTGGCCATCCAGCTGCCAGAGAAGATCCTCATCTATGAGTTGTACTCTGATGACTCGGCAGACATGCACTACCGGGTAAAGGAGAAAATTGTCAAGAAGTTTGAGTGTAACCTGCTGGTGGTGTGTGCAGACCACATCATCCTGTGCCAGGTGGGCAGCTCACCCCTCCTCCCCCAGGGCAGGGGTCTATCTCAGGGAAAAAAGATGGTCATGACTCAGTGGCTGGTCCTTGGCATCGAGATGAATCTTGATTTTAGAGAGATGATTTTGGACTGTGGAGCATGTTGATACACTGGGATTAGATGTATTGTAAAGTGTCTTGCAATGCAGCTTTGTTTTGTTTTGAGATAGTGTTTTACCAAATTGCTCAAGCTGGCCTCAAGCTCATGATCCCTAGTTTATCTTCTGAGTGCTGAGTTGAAGGCGTGTGTCACACCCATCTAGGATACATTTTTATAAGTGGGAGTTTTACCTCCTAAGAGAATTATTTTATTTCTTTCTTTTTACTCTTGGGGAATTAGGAATTGAACTCAGGGCCTTGCTTACAATAGGAAAGTTCTCTACAATGGACCTATATCCCCAATCTTTTCTCTCCACCACCTTTTTTTATTACTTTTTGAGACTAGGTTTTATAAAGTTTACCAGGCTGTCCTAGAACTCACTCTGTAGCCCAGACAATGCTCTTGCCCCAGCCTCCAGAGGACTTGGAACTATAGATCTGTACCACACCACCAAAAAAAAAAAGTCCCTAAGGCAGTGGTTCTCAACCTTCTTAATGCTGCAACCCTCTGAGACCATTTCTCATGTTGTGGTGACCCTCCACCATAAAATTATTGCTATGCTACTTCATAACTGTAATATTACTACTATTATGAATCACAGTGTAATTATCTGGTATGTAAGATATGTAACCCCCAAAGGGGTCATGACTTACATGTTGAGAAACACTACTCTAAGAGGGTTCTTGTTTGGTTTGGTTTGGTTTGGTTTGGTTTTTCAAAAGAAGTTTTCCCCCAGTCATTGATCTCTAAAAAACCCTAGGTCAGTGCCACGAGGAGTTTTGGAAAGACTTTGAAAAAAAGCCTACTGGGGGTGGATCTGATCTTTCCCAGGCCTGTTAGAAAAGATAAAAAGGAAGAAATTGTTTAGGAGCCATTCTAGTATAAAACTAGTATCAAAGCCTGTGTGAGGGTCTCAAGCCTCTTGCCACTTAGGGCAAAGGGCACTTATTTGCCATAGTTGTGGCAAATCAGTGGCCTGCTGCTGCTGCCTCTGGAGGTCCATGTTGGAGATGGCCCCTGAGGAGGCCTGTGGTGGATTAGTGATGGCAGGGTCAGGGAAGAGCCAGGGTTAGATGCTGTAGGATGGGTTCCCAAGAGGGCCGCAAGCCTCTCTCTGAACCTCCATGCTGAGCTCAGGTTGCTTCCTAGGAGAAACGGCTACAGTGCCTGTCCTTCAGTGGGGTGAAGGAAAGGGAATGGCAGATGGAATCCCTCATTCGCTACATCAAGGTGATTGGTGGCCCTGCTGGAAGAGAAGGTCTGTTGGTAGGCCTGAAAAATGGCCAGGTAAGTCTTCTGTGTTACTATCAAGCTTGCTATCCAAGCAGGCACAGGCTTCCTGTCTGGGATGATGTGTGGTGGGCTGTAGACAGCCTGGAGTTTATGTTCATAAAGACAACTTCAGACCAAAGTTCTGTGGTTCTCAGACTCACAGGATGCTCACACCTGACAGAGTAGGTGCCATGGCTTTCAAGCTGCACATAGCAGGGATCAGTGTGCTTAAGGTCACCCTGAAGGTGGGATTTGTTGGAGACACAGCTTTAGTGGATTGCTGGAGAGGCAGGCAGAGATTGTTCATGAGGTCAGAGCCTCCTTAGGCAGTGCCTGGATTAATCAGTATTCCTGTCTGGGGCCTAGATGATGCTGGTCCTTAGGGTGCTACTAGAACCTAAAAGAAAAATTGGCGGTTTGAGCAAATGGATTAGGAAATCTAGGCTACATGAAGGTGACCAGATTCTCTGTGTGCTCATCTACATTCTTTGCTTAAAATAACAAAGTTGTATGTGGGCTACATAGAAATTTGAAAGTGAAAATATACCGCATTAGCCCGAGAGCCAAGCTGTGTAGCAGATGGCTTGTGGCTGAAGCTTGTCAGGTCCTTGCTGGGACGGAAGTTGTGGAGCATGAGATCAGTGGGAGCTGTCAAGCAGCAGCACCCAAGTGGGGAGAACCTGCAACTTCCTCAGTCAGCTGTCAGGTCTCATGGGAGGCTGAGAGCATGACTTTGGGATCAGGTTAACCGGGACCACATTCCTTCTCACTAGCTGGATGGCCCTAGGCAGATGAGTTTGCCTCTCTGAGGCTCAAGTTTTCCAAATAAGGACAATACTGTTTCTTTACAGGGCTGTCAGAAACAGGGATGTCAGTGAATGGCAGCTGTCCCCATCAGCAGCGTCATTATTACTTTACACCAGATGTCTCCCCTGTGTTTACAGTAGTCCTTCCTGTGTTAGTGTATGACTCCTCTACCCTGCAGTTTAAGCAGTATCATTAAAAATGTCCCCAGTTCACACAGACATTAAAGTGAGTTTGGCATGTCTCAGGCCTGTTGTTGCTTCAGTGACCTCTTATGAACCATGCTTTTGGACTCTTAAGGATGGTACCTCCCTTCTCCCCCCCTCCCCGTTGCTCTATTTAATGAGTCTTTTCTCTGTACACAGCTTCTGGAGGAGTTAGTGGGTGTTGTTCTTGTAGAACACATGGGATGCCAAGAGTCTGGCAGTGGTCCAGGGTCTGGTTGCTGTGGTAACTCACACTTTTTTCTCTGAAATTTCGCCAGATCCTGAAGATCTTTGTGGACAATCTCTTTGCTATTGTCCTGCTGAAGCAGGCCACAGCCGTGCGCTGCTTGGACATGAGTGCCTCCCGGAACAAGCTGGCTGTGGTGGATGAAAATGACACGTGCCTGGTGTATGACATCCACACGAAGGAGCTGCTTTTCCAGGTGGAGTCCTAGATGGAGACAGTCCTTAGAACAGGGAGCTGCCTTGAGCTTCCCAGTTGTGCAAGGAGATACCCAGCCCCATCTGAGAGGAACAACAAAGGCCTGGGATCCACACAGGCATAGATTCTGGAAAGTCCCAGGGAGGAGGTAGCTGGGCCAGCCTCTTGAGCACTGGCTTCCTTGTCAGGAGAATGGACAAGTAACCCCTGTTTCACACAGCCATAGTAGTACTCGAGTGGACTCTGACAAGTCTGCTGGCCGAGTTAATGTGTGGTCATGATGCTTTTGATGAAGTCTGTGAGTCTGTTACCCAGGACTGCTAGTTGCTACCAGTGGCTTAAGGCACACTAGGAGGGACATATAGAAGCTTACCCTAAGCTTTCTCTACAGGACACTATAGCACAGTAGCTGCATGGATCACTGGGAATGGGCATTGTTTCCACAGTCTTTGTTCCCGTGGCTTAAAGAAGTGTGTCACTGAGCAGTCCAAAGACTGTACCCATCACCTGGCTGGCTTTCTGCCACACTGGGCTGTTCTTGGCCTCTTTGGGGCATTGTGAGTGGTCAGAGTTAATTTATGTGAAGTGAGGACCCCCTGAGACTGGAGCCTCTGCTCTCTGGTTTCTCCTGCACGGTTTCCCAGTGTCATAGATTGATTGACATGGGTCCTCTTCCAAGGCCCTCCTCATCCTTAGCAACAGAACCAGCAGGGTAGAAGTGCCTGGTTTTCCTCAGTCAGTTGGACAGGGCTACACCCAAAATGACTTCAGTTATTATCACATCATGGCACAGAGGAAGCAGAGGGTTTAGGGGGAAGAACATATACCCATTGTCTTCAGATCTGCGTTCATGGACCTCTGTGAGTCTCCGTGTCTGGCTAACATGAAACTACCTTTTTTTTTTGGAGACAGGATCTTTCCATAGCTCAGGCTAGCCTCCAGGTGAGGATGAACTTTAGGATTTAGGATGATCCCTTATCTCCACTTCATAAGTCCTGGGGCTAGAGATGTTATATTATGCTGAGATCAAACCCAGGACCTTTTGCATGCTAACTAAACCACATTCCTTTCCCATGCTAACATGAAGCTAGAAGTTACATTCTCTCAGAATTGCCACAGAAACAACCCAGGAGCAAACAAGATGCTACTGTGTGCTCGGTGCTAGGCATAACTAGCCCTGTTCTCCTCAGCCTCAGCATTACCACTGCCTGGACCTGGAGGTGGTTAGAAGCCCCTCAGTGTGTCCTGTGTGGAGGTTGGAAAGGTGGCCCTTACTGCAGCTTCTCTGGAAAATAGTAAAGGTGGCTCTCAGGTCTTGCCAGGAGACACAACCTTTCTAGTCTGTCATCTACTGCATTTGCCCTTTTGAATGGAAAGTACCCATATTCCTCCTTAAAACATAGTCTCTGCTGAGGGTAGTCGACTCAGGGCAGGAAGGAATGAGTCTCTGTTGGCCCCAGGCCTCTAGAGTTGAGCACAGCACTGGTAGAGAGGCTACCTCCTGGTGTGACTGTGTTTTTAGTATAAGGATTATACATGCAGAGACAGTGTATTGTTTTCTAATTTTGAAAAGAACTCCCCATTCTTTTGCTTATTATAAAAAACAATGGAAGTTCATGACCAAAGAAACCAGACAACGAGAGAGAGAGAAAAAAAAAAAAAGAAAGAAAGAAAGAAAGAAAGAAAGAAAGAAAATTCCACTCACCCAAAGCAGTCACTGTTAATTTTCCGGGTGAACGTGTTGAGCCTCCTTCCTGGGTAGGTAGGAGTGTTACGGCAGTGTGTGTGCACACACACTCCTGCTGGGAGTGGAACCCAGGCTCTTACACATGCTAGTCAGCTACCACAGAGCAGCACCCCAGCCGCTTCCTTGACTAGGAATGGAATCCTACCTTGCTACATTCCCACTTACTGTGGAGTGATTAAACTATCAAGGTATAATAATTTATTTTGAAAATAGCACATATCCAAAAACTACCACTCTACTAGTACATAGAGGAGTTTGCCTCGTCCCTTCTTTTCTGACCCCTTTCCTTCTTTCTCTCCATCCTGCTGTGTGTACTTCAGGGCCACCCAGGCTTTAAGAATGGGTGGGAGTGAAAAGTGGGAGTGGTGTCAGAGCCTCACGGGAACTCTGTCCATCAGGAGCCAAACGCCAACAGTGTGGCCTGGAACACCCAGTGTGAGGACATGCTTTGCTTCTCCGGAGGAGGTTACCTCAACATCAAGGCCAGCACCTTCCCAGTGCACCAGCAGAGGCTGCAGGGCTTCGTGGTTGGCTACAACGGCTCCAAGATCTTCTGCCTTCATGTCTTCTCTATGGCTGCCGTGGAGGTGCCACAGGTAACCCTGGCGCCTGCCACTCCTTCGCAGCAGCAGGACACACAAAACAGAATGGTCAGGCCCTCAGACTGGTGCTAAGAGCAGCAAAGAAGAGGAGGGAAGTGTGAATCTGGTATCTCAAGGTGCTATGGACCTGAGTTTTGTGTGTAGCTGTGTGTTTCTGGACAAGAAGATCAGCCCCATCGTCCTAGTTAGGGTTTCTATTGCTGTGATGAAAAACCATGACCAAAAAAGTAAGCTGGGGGTGGGATGGGGGGTTATTCAGCTTATAGTTCCACGTTGGAGTCCATCACTGAAGGAAGTCAGGACAGGAGCTCAAACTAGGCAGGAACCTGGAGGGCAGGAGCTGATGCCAAGGCTGTGGAGTGGTGTTCCTCATAGGCTAGCTCCCCATGACTTGCTCAGCCTGATTTCTTACAGAGCCCACAACCACCAGCCTAGCTGTGGCCCCACCCACAATGGGCTAGGCTATCCCCTATCAATTATTAATTAAGAAAATGCTCTACAGGCTGGCCCTCAGCCTGATTTTATAGAGGCATCTTTTTCAATAGAAGTTTCCTCCTCTCAGGTGATTATAGTTTTGTGCCAAGTTGACATAAACCTAGGCAGCACAATTGTTCAGCTCTCTTTTCTTTCTGATCCCCTGCCTGCTGCATTGTGTCGTCAGAGTCAGTACTGTGTTAGTGGCAAGTCCAACAGGTGGATGAGTGAGTGCGTGAGTGGTGATTCTGTGTGAGAGGGGAGTTGGTAGAATGGGCACTGAGGAATGTGACCCAGAGATAGCGCATGAGGCCCTGCACAGTCTCCTGAAGATAGAGGAGGCCAGCTAGAAACCACAGGATAGGGAAGGGAAAAACAGACAGGAGAACCCAGACAGCACACCTGGTAGCTGATCTAGTTATAGCCGCCCTAGCTGCCTATCTGCTTGTCCCTAAAGTGAGAGACATTTCCTGTAGAACTGTCATAAAGCCGAGGCAAACACTAAGGAGAAACTTGAACCTCAGCATCCTATCTTCAAGAGAATATTTTATTTTTCAAAAATGTATGTGCATGTGCACATATACATATGTGTGGTGAACATGGAGGTCAGAAGAGGGTGTCGGATCCCCTGGAGCTGGAGTTTCAGGGTGTTGTGATCCACCTCACATGGGTGCTGGGAATGTGATTTGGGACCTCCCTTAACCACGGAACCATCCCTCCAGACCCCAGGCATGTTATTGTACTGACTGTACTGAATATGGACCAAAAGCAAGAGAATGGAGCTTATAATCACTTTGTGCCATCTTCTGTTTTCAAATGTGTTAAAGTTTGTGTGTTGAGCACCTGTGACTGAAGGTCCCAGGACAACTTTTGGCAGTTGTTTCTCCTGTTGTTGGTTCTGAAGGTTGGACTCAGGTTGTCACATTGTGCAGCAAAGTACTTTTACCTTGTCAGCCATCTTGCCAGCTCCTGTGCCATCTTCTTTTCACATGACATTTAGCTATTCCAGGCCATCCCTTTGACGAATTATTGACTAGCAATCTGACCTAGCAGTGTGGTTCATACTATAATCTCAACACTTTGAGGTTGGGGCAAGAGCATTTCAAGTTTAAAGGCAGCCTAGGATACATCACAATACTTTTCCTTAAAAACCAAAACGAACCCCACTAACAACAAAAACACTGGCCAAAACCAAACACCCCACTTACTAGACTGGCTTTTTGCTCAGCACTCTCCTGGAAATGTTGTGCCATGTCAGTGAATACACTTTACCAGAATTTTCAAATAGTAAGACAATTGTAGGCTCACATCTGTGCGTGAGAAACGACAAGTGATTCCTTGTGGATGTTGCTTAGTTCCCCTTAGGTAGTAATATGCAAGACTGTAATGCAGTTGTTCCTTTGCTCTACCGTGCAGTCTGGAGTGCCTTCCTGCCTCATGTTCTCATGCCCTCCCTGCTTTGTACCCAGCTTTGTTGGTAATGAATGCAGCTCTTCTATCACACGGATAGCTCATAGCTTACTCCACCAGCACCTACATTTATATTACCCACAGCCTTTTTTAAATTCTTTTCCTTTTTTGGAAACAGGGTCTCATTATTGGTCCTGGCTGCCCTGGAACTCTCTGTGTGGACCAGGCTGATCTCAAACCCACAGCGCTCTTCCTGTCTTTGCCTCAGAGTGCTGAGATTAAAGGTGTGAGTCACCACACCTGGCTGCCCATAGCTTTTTGCTCTTGCAAATAATGGGTTTCTTTCTGTGTGTGTCCTGACTTAGTATAAATTCCAAGAACTGAAATTGCTAGCCAGAGGCCTATAGATTGAAAAACGTTCATACATTCTAGACTGCCTCTCCTCTAGAATGCTCTGTTAGTCTGCCTGCCTACATACACCTGGCCTACAGATTCTGCCTTCTTCTTCCCCGGAGCCATGGAAGCCCTCGTTACTTGTTGCTGTAGGGGTTTACTGAAGCAGTGTCCATATCAGCTCCTGCTCCATACTGAGTATTCAAGCACTGGCAGTGAATTCTGATGTGAATGAACAGTGGAAAAAGAGAGAGCATGAGAGATGGGAACAGGGCGATGTGTGGTGGCAGCTGAGGACAGCCTGCCTGCCTGACTCTTTCCTTGCTGTCCTTATCTGCTCCCCAGCAGCATCCTAAACCCAAGCACCACATCTGCTAGGAGCCCACTCTTCCTCATCTGTGCCAAACAGGCTTTGCTTATTAAAAGTTTTTTTCCCCCACACTGTCACCCTAACCTCAAAAATAAATGCAGTTGCTGTTCCCTGATTCTGGCCAGCAAGAGGAGCCAGAGGGGCTGCCGGGGCTCCTTCTGCCAGAGCCTCAAGAGTCAGTAGCCAAAGTCTCTGTTGGTTGCAACCAACCTTCCTGCTGATGCAGCAGGCCAGAGCTGCCAAGCGTTGGGAAAGTCGATCTGGAGACAAAGGCTGTTTATCTGTCGCCTTGCCTCCAGTCTTCTTGCGGTTTGGGCCTCCAGACCAGGCAAAAAGCCCCATTTTTGCTCTTGGGATTTTTGGTTTCCTTTCGAAATTTGTATCATCTTGTGCAAGAACTGGTGTGTCTGAGCTGCCAAGTAGGGCAGTAAACCTGAGTTGTGCTCCATGATGTCATGCTTGGAATATAGCAGCCAGATAAAGGGTTGCTCAGAGGGGACTGGTTCATTAGTAAGTTTTTCAAATCTTCACTCAGGTTGTACCTCTCTGCTGTACATCAGCTCATCTTGTGCAGCATTTAAATGTTCCCTTGTCATGGGGGAGTCAGTTGTCGCAGGAAGTTCTACAGTTTGGGAAAAGGAGCCCTGGTTTTGGATTCTGATTCTGTAACCTGATCCAACTGCATCCTGATCACCATATCTCCCTCTTTGAGGCCTCATTTCTTTTCTGTGTAATAGGATCGTTGGTTTTTGTTTTTGTTTTGTTTGAGACAGGCTCTTGCCATGTTGCTTACACTGGTCTTGAACTCCAAGGCTAAAGTGATCCATCCCAGAGCAGCCGAGGTTCCAGGCTTTGCCACTGTGAAATGGGGTTAATTACACCCATTTTTCAGGTTTTGCCTGCCCCAGTTCCTGTTATTATTCCTTCTTATTACAGACAGTCGTGAAATATCAAAAGCCACAAAACAGGACTAAAGTGGACCAGAGGAGTCTAGAGAAGAGAGCTCATTGTGAAGGCAGAATAGCTGGAGTTTGGGAAAGAGATTAAAGAGATGATGAAACCTGTGCCCAGGAAGATGGGTACTTTGCCTTTTTCAAAGTGCCACTTTGGCCCACAGAAACCTGACCTGGGCAGAGTCTCTGAACAGAAGGCACCTAGATAGGATGTGGCTGAGCCAGGCCTGGGTGCTAGCTTAGCTGCTCCTAGTCTGTGGCCAGCTGCCTCCCTACAGTAAGAGGGGAAGTGTATGCTGTATTACCACAGGAAAAACAAGCCCCTGGGAACAGCTGTGTCTTGCTGTCAGAGGGTAGATCAGCTTGAAAGGATAAAGGTTTCTTTTAATTCTGAAGAAGGAAGAAAAGGACCGGAAATCCCAGATGAAGGCCCCAAATGGAGAAAAACAGCACTTCCAGTTTCACATTTGGGAACCATTAGTACATAGGTACTGGCTGATAGATCTCAGGAATCCAGAAGGGAGAGAAGGGTCCCTGAAGCATATTGATTGGCCTCAAATCAAGACAGGTTCTTTATTGCTAGAGATGCCAGGTCCAGGTCAGCTTTAGCCTGATGTGTATGCATGCATTCGCGGACACACACACACACACACACACACACACACACACAAGACAAGAAGGAACACAGGACCAAGAATATCCAGTCACCTCTTGCTCTAGCCTCAGGTTTTTAATTTGTTAGGTCTGTGTCCTCAGGCAAGTCAGTTCTCCTCCAGGAGTCTTCCTCTCCTGGGGTGTTATCAAAAGTAATAACACTTCCTTACACGGGACTGTTTGGACAACTGAAACAGTCTTTATAGCCTTAAAAAAGAAGCTATTAGGGAATACTTGTAGATATTCTCAGCTAGGCAGCTTGGTCTTGAGGGAAAAGTTGGTCTTCAGCACCAGAGTACCTCAGGGACTTGTCCTCAGAGCTTTGTGGCTGTCTGGAGCAAACTCCATACTGTGCCCTTTTCAGAAATAGTCTCTTTGAGAAGAGGCCATCCCAGATCTCTCCATTCTGGTCAATTAACTTGTTCCTCTGGCCTGGGGGGAGGGACTGCTGGGAGTGACTAGAGCCCTGCTGCTGCCACAGGCTTGGGTAAGGCTTCACCCCAGAGACCCACATGGAGTACATCACAAGATTTATCTACATAGAGGCCAAGAACAGCTTAGACTCCTTCTCTTGGGGCATGAGGAGAAAGCAGGGGAGAGCTTCCAGGAGGAACCTGTTAACAGAGTTTTAAAAAGCCAAGTAGGCATTTTCCATGGGGGTGGGAGGGTGCACAGGGCAGATCCTTCCCAGAGAAGGTGACATATTAGGGTTAGACAGACCTAGGGAAGGGGAAGGTAGATGATAGCCAAAAGTGTGTGACAAGAGTACCGTAGCTCAGCAAGAAAAACGTACCCAGGTGGGCCAGGGCGAGGCTGCAAAGATGCGGATTGATGGCTGCCATTTGAGGTAGGTGTTACTGGTGATGTCACTGTGAACATCTGGTTGTGATCTGACTCTTCCCACTGCTCTGAACAGACTATTCTCTTTCTCCCTGAAACCCTGTAGTCTGCTCCGATGTACCAGTACCTTGACAGGAAAATGTTCAAAGAAGCATACCAGATCGCTTGCTTGGGAGTGACAGACACTGATTGGCGTGAACTGGCCATGGAAGCTCTAGAAGGACTAGAGTTTGAAACTGCAAAGAAGGTATACATTTAGTGGTGTGAGCCAGAATTTGGTCCTTGGAAAGGGTCCCTTGAGACAGAAGGGTCCAGGTAACACCAAAGGGCCAGAACCCTACTATAATGGGCTCTGAAGTCTCTTCAGTCACCCCTTACACAGTGGTAGTAACAACCTTTCTGGGGTTGTTTCTCTGGAGGGTTCTGGCAGACTAGGCCTTGTTCTCAGGAAGTTGGGAAGATCTAAGCAGATAATGCCAGTAAAACATCTGGCTGATTCTGGCTGTCAGTCTTGGTAGCAATCATTTATGTAAAGAACCCAAATAAAGCCTGTACATGGCAGCCATTTATTAATCAAGTATCTCAGGCCGGGTATGAGCACCGGCCATTCATCACAGCTCCATTGTTCATGGCACTGGCTTAGTGCAAAGGAGATAGTCAGGCTCTCTGATTCCCACAGCAGTGAGGTAGTGTCCCATACCCTTGTGGCGTGATTCATAGTGTTACTTCTAGTATAGCCAATAAAAGCTAAAGAAATAGTCAAAACCATTTAACCTTTCCTAGACTTGTGAGTGCCCATCTGATAGATGGAGGGAGAAGAAGGAATGGCTTCCAGCCTCTGCTGTCCTCTTTCCCTGCTTTCTCTCCCATAGCTAAGTAGAGAGTCTCCTTTTGCCCATGCTACTGCTACTGAAGTACCTGCAGACATATACAGAACCTGCCTCCTATTAGACAGAAGACCATTGAACTAGAGCACACTTCAGAGCTTCCCAACCCTTCCTCTCAGCCTGACTTCTTTACCCCTGCTTCTAAAATGTATAGCGCTTTTCCTCAATTTTGTACTCACTCATGAGGCCTCTCCAGGCCTGGTAAAGAGGAGTTTGGAGTAGCTGTGCAAATGCCAACCAGCTCACACAGAGTTGGAGGTGTCACAGCTCAGTGGTAGAGCACTGACTAGCATGCACAAGGCTGTTTCAATACACTGCACATAAAAAAATTACCTTCATATTTTTCGATCAGAGAAGCATTGGGAGGTAGTAGACTAGGGCTTTGGGAATTGAGGAGAGAGGGGGAGTTCCTTCTCCTGGAGGAACTTCCTTTTCCTGCCCCACTAGAAATGCAAGCCTGTAAGGAATACCACCAGGTTTTCAGAATGTCTTCAGTCTATAGCTAGAAATAAAGTTACATCCCCTCTAGATAGTTACCCATTCACACCTAGAACCTAAGAGCCAGCTCATGTTAGTATTGCCCTGTAAGACAGCATGTGACCTCTGTGAGTCACTGAGCACATGTCCAGATAAAGGGAACTGAAACTGAGATATAACCTTCTGTTCATTGCATACCCCACCTTGCATCCCAGAGCACTTGAGAATAGACGCCATCGTATCAAAGCACTGGGTTCTTTATTAGAATGGTATTTCTTCAGTTGTTTTACTTGACAAATGAAAATTGTGTGTGTATTTCTTGCAGGCAGCATGATATTTAGAAAAGTCATAGAGCTTTGAACATAGACTTTGACTGATGTTTTGTCTTAATCCTGAATCCTTGGCTTTCCTCTCCTCTGGGTGCCAGTCATTCAGGACTCAGACTTGTGGAAGGAGGGGTCTGGCCTAGAAGGTACCCCCACTAGATGGCACAGGAGAGCTACTTAGTTCTGCCAGCTGCATCTGTTCCCTGCTCCCCACTTCCCTCTGTGGAAGTTATTCACAGTCTTCTGACTGACCACTCCGAATAGCACCCTGACTCTGCAGTATTTCAGGGCTAACGGATGTCAATGACAGACGTATCAAATTCAAGAATCCAGTGCTCAGAACCAGAAAGACCCTTAGGGAGGCGTCATTTGCTTGCCTCATTACAAAGAAGGTTGCTGGAGCCCATTCATAGGAAGAAAATAGCAGTTGGGCTGAGACCTGAGTCTTTTTTTCCTACTCTGCCCATTACCAGGGACCTACTTCTATGTGTGGTTCAAGAAACACAAATCAGGAAGGCAGCTTTACTTTTGTTCACACTGCCTGACTGACCCTTTTACCAGTTCCTCAAGAAAAGCCAAGTACTGGGTACTTTGCAGTATGCCTGTCATCTCAGCTTTTCAGCAGGCTGCTGCAGGAAGATCCCTTGAGCACAGACGTTGAGGGTCAGCCTAGGCAACATAGTAAGTCCCTGTATCAGAAAGAAAGCCACTTGCCAGGTCCCTCCTGGGCAGTGCATTGCCTAATCCTGCTGTCTGCCACTGCTCATGCTCAGACAGGAAGTGTCCTCCTGAGGGTATCTGCCTCATACGTGTGCGTAGCTCTTGGCTCAGGGAGATTTAGCTCTCTGTTGGATCTGCCAAGCTTCCCCTTTCCACTGTGAATCCCTGAACTAGGGAAGGGGACAGAGGCCAAGTGAAATTCCTGTGTCCCCAGCCTTTGAATAGATCCTGGCCCTGTAGGGTAGAAAGATAAAATCACCCTGCAGCCATCTGTGAGATAGCCGGAAACTGGATGACTTGATCATTTTCCTCCGTTCTTCTAGCATAGAGGGTGCCTAGCAGTGGCCAAGGGTTGTTGTGCATTCTAACCCATAATGGCTCAGAAGCTGCTGCTCTGGGCATGTGTCAGTCCATTTCACATGGACAACACAGAAAGCACAGCTGGGCAGAGATGCTGCCAGCAGAGCACACAGAGGTTCAGTTCCCCTAAGTCCCTCGTGGTGCCCGAAAGCAGCAAAAGGCACCTCACTGGCACCAGTCTGCCTGACCCTCATAACCTCCTAGAAATCCATGCATCAGAAGTCTCTACCCCTACTGGGAGTCCAAAAGAAGATGCACATTCAGGATTAACATGCAAGTTTACTTCTAGAGACCAGGAGATTATTCCCTGCCATCCTCCTTCAGAACCATTCTTTCCCGAGCTTTTTCCTCCTCTCCCTATTTGCCTTGTGTGTTTAGCACCATTGAGTTACTAGAGCTGTCTACTGCTGTCCATCCAAATCACAGGGAAAAAAAGCATGCAGGCTCTTGTCTCTCTGTGTCTTGCCTACTCTGCAGATGCCATTGACTAGAATCAGCCTGGCTTGCCTTTCCCTTATGAGCAGTGTCTGGCAAGGGGTTCTACTGTAGACTGTAGGATCATAGTTCTGTTTTACCTAATCCCAAAATGATTGATGCTTCCAGGTCTTCTTTACAGTTTTTTGTAAGGACTAATCCTTGAGATGAAGACAGGCTGAGCCTCGCTGGGTGGCACACCTCCCAAGCACACAATGATGAATCAAGCTTCCCTTCCCTGCTTGCTGGCTCTCTTTCTAGAGCTTGATGTATCCCACCCCCATCAGCCTGTGGAGAACAAGAAGGCAGCTGACTCTATTCTTATTCCTTTCCCCTAGGCCTTCACCAGAGTCCAGGACCTTCGATACCTAGAACTGATCAGCAGTATTGAGGTAACTGATGAAAGCATCTTCTGTCACAGGATGGAGTGGCCAGTAATCCTGAGGACATGGGGACACAGGCCCTGTAGTCTGTTCTGGTATAGAGTGGCCCATAGAGGCAACACCAGATTAGCCACTTGGTAGTTGAATGAGGCAGAAGGTTTGGGTCTTTCTAAGCTTTGGTTCCTTGTTCCTAAGATGGGATCTATATGCTAGGCAGTGGTGGTGCTCACCTTTAATTCCAGTACTCAGGAGGCAGAGACAGGTGGATCTCTGAGTTGAAGGCCAGCCTGGTCTACAGAGTGAGTTCCAGGACAGCCAGGGCTACACAGAGAAACCCTGTCTCGGGAGAAAAAAATAAAATCTCAGATTGGGGTTTTGGGGTGGGGTCTGTCCTCCTCTGGTAGTGCTGTAAGGCAGAGTCAGACTCTTAGAACCTGGTATACCCTCTGGAATGAGTGACTATTGTGTTCTCCTGGACTCAAGTAGTCTGCCAGTGAGTAAAGCATTCCCAGTGTTCCCAGCATGGCCCACTAAGGCCTCCTCCTGCCCAGAAGGCCTGCGGCAGGCTAAAGAATCTGGTCTGACTGCACCATTTATGGGTGATGGAAGACGCTATTTTTAATTTTTGTGTATCCCAGTGCTGTCTGTCTGTAAAAAAGGCATATATATTTCTTTCTCCAGAACAGATTTATTGTGAGGCTAAGGGAATGTGAGACACATTGGAGCTCCCAGATGGAAGCAGTGAAGAAATTGCAAATGTCTTGCCCCTCTAACTTAGTTCAGCAGAGTAAACACTTATCGTGGGCCTCAGCCCTGTGTGGGGTGGGGGAAGATGGGGGCAGCAAGCAGAGCTGAGCCAAGGGAGACTACAATATGGTGGCTGTTGTTCATTGAGTCCGTTTGTGTGCAACCAAAGTATGAGCAACACAGACAAGGTCTTTAGTGTGATGAGCCCGGTGGTGCTGTCAGCCCTGTTCAGTGGGAAGGTTAGGGGAGGGTGGGGCACATCCTCATGTTCAAAACCTCAGGGGAACCCCAGCGGTTCCCCTGCTTCTCCCTAAGCTTTGCCACTTTTGCCTTGTAAGCCCTCCCTGCCCCTTCTACCCAGCAGATCACTGGTTGTCAGTCTCTTCCCACACAGGTAGGCAAGGGCTGGTTGGGTGCCATTGTCTTATGCTGCTGGCTCTCAGGGATGACGCTTGGTGTTAGCCAGTGGGGCCCTTGGAATCTTCATCCAAAGCTACAGAACATCACTTTTCTTTGCACAAAAGTAGCTGGCCAGAGAGGAAGCTGATTCTTGTCACTTGTCATGTCTTAGTTAGTTCAAAAGGTCTATCTTTGCTTATGATCTGTGAGCTGAGAAGTGTGCTTAAGGAACTATCTCTGGGGAAAAGCAGAGAGCACTCATTGATCTCTTGTGACTGTCCTGAGGTCTCAGCTTCTGGATTCTGAGTAGCCAGAATTAACCAGGGAGCTGTGTGCCTCTGTGGGTTCCTGTTGAATACCTGGGATGATAGCATACTAGTGACAGAATAATCTGTGTCCACAGCCCTTTATAAACATGTTCGTCTGTGGCCCACACTCCACACCAACTGACACCTGTGTCACTACAAGAGTTTAATTCACTCATAAGTTTTAGATGTCAGCTTACTTGGTTGATTAGCCTGCACTATGTGAAGGTTTAAAAATTATTTCTGTCACTGGTGAGGCATGTTGTCTCCAGCTGCTGAAGCTTCTACCAGCTTGTCGAGAAGTTTGACTCTGTGTCTCATCTTCCCCCAGTGTGATGTACTTGATAGAAAACAAGCAAACGGCAAGTGCTGGCAAGTGTTTACAAATACTGGAGTGTTAACCTGGCACAGGAAGAGGCGTGGGTGCTTCAGTGTGCACACACTTGCATGTGCACATATATATGCACACCAGGTGTGTGTTAGGAACCATGCTTCAGAAGGTGGAATCATGGGTTATAAAGAGTGAGCTTTGTGTGACCTTGACTGTACCTGATTTGCATCTTGCCTTCCTCCTCTGCAATGCTTGGTGGTGCTGGGGTCACTAAGAGCAGTAGAAGTCTCCTGTATGAAGTGAACATTAGCATAGAGTGTCTTAGAGTTTCTGTTGCTATGATAAAACACCCTAACCAAAATTAAATTTCCACATCACAGCCCATCAGTGAAGAAAGTTGAGGCAGGAACCTGGAGATAGGAGCTGAAACCAAGACTATGAAGGAGTGCTACTCACTGGCTTGCTCCTTAGGCTTGCTCAGTTTGCTCTCTTATAGCACCCAGGAGTACCAGCCCTGGGGTGGCCCCACCCACTGTGAGCTGGACTTCCCCACCTCAATCAAGAGATTGGCCCACAGGCCAATCTGGTGGGGTCATTTTCTCAATTGAGGAGCTTGTGTCAAGTTGACATAAAACCAGCCAGCACACATAATGTCTCCCCATCTCTTAGAAACAGGAGCATAGTGGGATTTGTGATCCTGTTTTATGGCTTCCATCTTGGTTGAAAATCCCAGACTTTTTCCTTGTTTGTCATCACTCTGGGTCACAGCTCTGCCACCCAGGTGTCTGGGACTTTGGGATATCTTGAGAATGCAGGGGCTGTCCCTGACTCTTGACAGTGCACACTGCTCAAGTTATCCAGTGGTTGCCTTGGGCAACCATACAGGAAAACAGTCCTGTGGAATTTCCACTGAACAAACAAAGGTTGGCCTCTTGTTTGATCTTCCGTGATCTGAAAAAAGAAAAAGTCTGCTTTTGTTGTTGAACATTCCCAATAGAGACATAGGTGAGAGATATAGCAGCCCGGGAGCCAAGTGTAGGCTCCAGTAGGAAGGCCCCAAATAGCAGCAGCCAGCCTTTGTACAGGCTGCTTCCTGTGTGGCTGTGGAGGCCATTTCCTGTGCTTCTAATTTTTCCAGGAGAGGAAGAAGAGGGGAGAGACCAACAATGACCTGTTTCTGGCAGATGTGTTTTCCTACCAGGGGAAGTTCCATGAAGCCGCCAAACTGTACAAGAGGAGTGGACATGAGAACCTCGCCCTCGACATGTATACTGACCTCTGCATGTTTGAGAATGCCAAGGTAACCCACCGTGTCCTGGGCCCAGTCTGCCACCATGGCTCTGACCTGCAGTGGCTTTAGTCATGTATCCAAGAAATGATACACACAGAAAATTGGGCTGAGCCTGGGTGGTGGTGGTGCACACCTTTAATCCCAGCACTCAGGAGGCAGAGGCAGGTGGATCTCTGTGAATTTGAGGCCCACCCAGTCTACAGAATGAGTTCCAGAACAGCTAGGAATACACAAGAAACCCTGTTTTTAAAACCCAAAAGTAAATAATAAATAAATTAGTTAATAAAATAAAATGGAGAAGACCTCAGGAAAAGGGTGAGCAGATTAATAAACGGGACCTGAAGCTGACTCTGAGGGAGGGTGTTAGAGGGACAGCACATTCAGAGTACCTGTCAGCAACAGCTGTGTGGGCTTTGAGCATGCCAGCATGATGCTGTCACCTGGTACTGAGGGCTTAGGGAAGTCTCCACAGACTCCCTCAGGCCTGGGTCACAGCCACCAAGGTTTAGTGTCCTGAGTGACAAGCTGATCCTACAACAGCAGGATGCTGTGAATCCCTGAAGCCAGTACTCCCCAGAGAGCCTGCTCTGAGCAGCTTGAGTGCAGAGTGCCTTACTCAGCCTGGTAGAGTGGCTCCCTTATGACGGTTTGCATCTAAAGGGTGGCCCCTCGAGGTTGGAGGTTCCTCCCTAGGTACTCTATTTTGAAGGAGTTTCCTAGTGACATGAGCCCCACTAAAGAGCCAGAGTTCTCCAGGTGTCAACAGCTTAGCTTAGCCGCCAGCAAGGCTTAAAGCCTAGGTGTGAAATAGTGAGGTTCTTCCACAAAGGGGCTTTGAGGCCCTCAAAATCCTGTGGAGTCCTCAAGTCCTAGCCAGAGCCATTCAATAGCTGTTTCTGCTAATCACCTAGCTCACAAGTCCCAAGTGGGACAGCTTCCCCATTCTTGTCTGTTTCTGTGCCTAACCACAGCTGGTCTTTTCCTACCCATCTGTTAGATCCTGTGGCTCCTTCATACAAGGATGAACCCCTGGGCTGCTCCTGGTCCCTCCCCTTCACACCTCAGATCTGGGCTTCCGGCATCCTCTGCCTCTTCATCTTCCTTAGCCTCTTCCATGCTTTCCCACCCATACAGACCAGCATTACATGAAAGGCTCTTTCCACTTAAAAGGGAATTCCACTGAATCCTAGGGTTACAATTTAGAACCCACAGCCAGCCAGCCCTGGTTGTTCTTTGAGACTGAACTCTCAGAGCTGCTGGTGGGCCACTGTGGTTCCGTGCAGCTGAAAATGCCTGCTTGGCATCTGGAGTGAAGTGTGATTATGGAACCACACACCTCCAGTGAGTGAAGACTCACATAGCCAAGCCCCTGCTTCTTCCTCAGAGCATAGTAGAGCTATAGCTCAGTGTAGTTCTAAGAATCGCATAGAACAATGCATAAAACTGTAACATGCAATGCTGTAGAAAGATGAGGAATTGCCAGGCGTGATGGTGTACGCCTTCAATCTCAGCACTCAGGAGGCAGAGGCCGGCAGATCTCTGTAAGTTCAAGGCCAGTCTGGTCTACAGAGTGAGTTCCAGGATAGTCAGGGCCACATAGAGAGACCCTGTCAAATAAAATAAAAATAAAAAGTGAAAAAAAGGAAGAAAGATGAGGAGTGTGACTGAATTAAATTACAAGTCTACATCCAGGGATGTGCCTCAGTAGCAGAACAGGTGCCCTAGGTTCAATCCCAGCACACACCCCTCTCCTCTGTCTCTTTTGTCTCTCTCTTCCCCCATCTATTACACACACATAAATAAATAAATAAATTGGAAAATGGGAGGGCCAGGTATGACCCCAGGGTGGATGCCTTTAGACCTCTCTCTGCCCCTCCCCTGCTCCTTTTCATGGCTCACCTGCACTTCCTGCACCCATGGCCTTCTACCCAGCAGTGCAGCCTGTTCATACACTCCGTCTGGTGTGGCTTTCCGTGAAGGTAAATACTCTGGGCTTGTTTTGATTTTATTTTTTGATCACAATTCCCAGTATGTTGGTTCCATCTCAAGCCTACACACACACACACACACACACACACACACACACACACACACCACCCTGGCTTGTAGTCTGTATTTGGGAAATGTGTACACACATACACATTATGTTGGGGGTGGGAGATACAGTGCTTATTAACATGGCATGTTTTTGTTTACTTGAAATTGCTTCCCAAGATTCAATCTGGTTTTTGGAAAATTTTTAAATTACATTCCCACGTACAAATAAATTGTATGCTTTCCGGACAAGTGACATGTTTATGTGGTGATAAAGGGATTATAATGCTCTTAACTCTTGTATAGTGTGTCCTTATCAGGAGCACTGAGCATGAGAACCCTGTTCAGTCTCATTCATCACTCAGCACGGCCTCTTTCTGTCTACTCCAGGACAGAGTCTTTGCTGTGGCCCCCAGATAACGTGTAAATTGGCTTCATAGAACCAAAAAGCCTTTGAAAACCCCCTTGGTTGAGCTTTGAAGGAACTGTTTAGACTCAGCTTGAGTTAAATCACAGCCTCTGCATTGGCTGCTGGGATGGAAGAGGTGTGCCCTCTTTTAGGGAGGTTCCAGCAAGCCAGTTAGCTATGTGCCCACATGGCCCCTTGGGGAGGTACCTCACATTGTGGCCCCCTTGTAGCTTTTGGCCTTTTCCCTCTGTTATCTCACTGAGCACTCATTTGCCAAAGTCCCTTTGAAGGACATTTCTGTGCTTTTATAATGCCTGTCTCTGTTGCTAACCTCATGCAGCCAGCTGAGCAGGAAGCTTTGTGTGCATGAACAGTTGCTGTCATCATAACTGCCAGGAGGGAAGTGTGTATGTAATGGCCCAAGCTAGGTATCCTCAGTGGCTTCTCCCCAGCCCCTTTTCTCTGTGCCCCAAGGGGAGGCAGAGGACAGCTGCAGGTGACCCTAACTTTATTTGCTCTGTAACAGGTAAAAGATGCCCTTCCTCCCCTTCCTGAATTATTTGGTTGTCTTAGGCCAACCTAATATATGGTTTTAGGGGCTACATAATTACCCTGAAAGCAAATGGAAAAAGAAATGAGCTAATTGTTCAAGTGGGTTTGTGCATTCGTTGACTGCACTTTCCTGACAGATGAGTGTTAATCTCAAGGAAAGGAGTGCTTTTTTTGAACTTAGTGAGGTTGACACAGAGCACTCTCTGTAGGATACATTCTCCTAAGACAAACCACTTCTCACTAGCAATGCAGATCTATGTCTCTCAGTTCCCCATTTTGAAAAGCCCCACCTTGAAAAGTGTCAGCACTGAGGCAGCTTCAACAGTGGCAGCTCTGTCCTGAAAAGAGGTAACATTCAGAGGCTGGTTCTGGTACACTTTGGTGGTAACTTAGAGAAGCTGGTCATGACCTCAGCAATACCCCCTTCATTGGGGTAAAAGGACCTCAGGCCCTGCCCAATTTCTGAACCCCCAGAAAGGACTATTTCCTTCATCTGTGGCTCCTGCCATCCCTTCATGAGTCATAGTCCTACTTCTGCACATCTGACATCAAGACAAGATCTGATATCACTCAGTTAGGGAATGAACCACTGGGCAGCACTGGGAGACAAAGGCAGGCAGATCTCTCTGAAGTTCCAGGCCAGCCAGAGCAACATAGAGAGGCCCTGCTTCAAAAAGGGGGTGGGGAGGTAGGGTGGAGGAGAAATGAGCCAAGGAGTGTTTTGTCAGCTGTCTGTCATAGACCTATCTTAGGGGCAAAGCCAACAGAATGATTTGAGTTCAGGCCACGGAATATCTGAGAAAAAGATGAGAAAAGCACTTCAGTGTAGCAGCAAAGGAGGGCACAAGGGACCAACCCCAGAACTCTGTATCACTGTGTGTGCTTAAGTTTAGATCCATGTGCTCA
Organism: Rhynchomys soricoides; assembly: GCA_019843965.1. Lineage (NCBI taxonomy): Eukaryota > Metazoa > Chordata > Mammalia > Rodentia > Muridae > Rhynchomys > Rhynchomys soricoides. Next base: position 209,214 of record JADRCH010000349.1, on the reverse strand, counting down.
GTACCAGTCTGGGGCATCTGGTGTCATCTCAGTGTGACTAGCGATTATAGGATTAGTATTTGTAATTTCACAGCCAGTCATGTTTCTATCCAACTGTGTGGAGGTCACAGATGAACTGCTCCCAGCCCCTTCTCTGCAGTCTGTGAGATGTTTAGAACAAGTGTGAAGGGAAGGAGACATGGAGGGTGCAGTCTTTGACATGTCCCTGGGCTCCAGAAGCACTGTTGGATGGCCCACGCATACTTCTTTCCTGGACACCTGGGACTAACCCCCCCACAGTAACATAGAGCTGGGTTCTCGTGCATCCTGCTCCTTTGCATAGCCAAGTGGAGCACTTCCCTACTCTTCTGACGTAATGCTGGCACAGGAAGTCCTAATCCGGAATGGTTTGTTTGTTGTGCTTCCTCAGGATTTCCTTGGATCTGGAGACCCTAAAGAAACAAAGATGCTCATCACCAAGCAGGCCGACTGGGCCAGAAACATCAATGAGCCCAAGGCTGCAGTAGAGATGTACATCTCAGCAGGGGAGCACACCAAGGCCATAGAGATCAGCGGCAACCATGGCTGGGTTGACATGTAGGTTTCAGCCCTTACCTGGCAACACTTAACAGTGTGTTAACTCTTGAGTCTTTGACTGACAAGAGAAAAATTGTCTCACTAAATACCTGCACCAAACATGAACATGACTAGATTCTCTGGGAGATGAAGAACTTGAACAAGGTTGCACTGCCTTTGATGAGTATGAGAAAGGGGTTGTAGGGACCTAGGGAACAGACACAGATGCCCCTCAGGCACGCGTTGACCTCATAGGCCTCTGATTTCCCTGTGCCTCCAGATCAGTATCTCTACATTCATCTGGCAAATGAGGAAATCAAGCCTCAAGGGGACTGATGTGCCCTCAAGGACCAAGTGTCTGGGGAGTTGTAGGGCTAAGCTTTATACTGGCATGGGTGGTTTCAGTGCCCCTAACACAGCATGAGAATACCAAAGGAGCACAAGAAGAGCCCTTAGTCCGTCAGGGATGCTAACTCTCTGAGGAAACCATGGCATCTTCTCTTGAGTTCTTCAGTGAAGTGGCTATGCTGAACCTTCAGGTAGAGACAATTGGAAGGGGAAAGAGTATAGGCAGGAGACACAGTAGGCCAGCAGGGACGGTGATGACTTGTGGTCCCAAGGGAGCATGGAGGAGGGACTGGCCACACGGTGGTTCCATCTTAGGACTTGGCACCAATCCTCCAGATGAGACTGAGCAAGGGGCAACTGAGGTGAAGGAGCTTGTACAATAAAGGCCACTGGTTGCTTAGGAGGCAACAGTGTGGTCCTCAGATATTAGTAGTGGCATAGTCAGGCCCTGGGGAGGAGGAGAGGCAGGTGTGTGGGCCACTCACCAAGGGACCTTAGTGGCTAACCTACCCCCGACCTTCCCTTGTCTAGAAATAGTTTCAGAAAGACACACTCGTAGATCTTAGATTGTGCCCCAAGAGTTCTTTCTCCAAAAAGGGGCATTGCTAAGGGGGCCAGGCAGGCTCATGGTCTCTACTTTTCCCACTAGTTTTTCATGTCACTTTCATTTGCAAGTGCTATGTATTAAGTTCCCCTGGGGACACTTAACAAGTTCAAGGAAGAGACATTAAGTCTGTTCTGTCCCTCTTCTGGCTGTTACAGGTACCTCTCCCCCAGGAGTGTCAGTTTGGTGGGTAGGACTCAGGCTCTGGAGGGCTGCCTGCTCTACCTTTCCCTAAAAACATGTCCTTTCTCTGCTAAGCAGTGTTATTTTTAGGTGCCATTATTATTCGAAGCGCAGACTGACAGGCCTCCCTGAGCCCGCCTGTCTGAGTTTCAGATCTGTTACTGCCTCTTCTGTTCTCACATAAAGCAGGCTGGGTAGAGTCCTCACCCTGAGAGGGCTGCTTTACTCCAAACCCTGGGCTGGCTAGACCCACATTGAATCCAGCCATGTGCAGTAGGAAGGTGATCACTACTGGGAAGATCTGAGTGACTGGGCCTTGGGGACCTTCCCTGGAGTGAGGACACTGCCGGGGCTTCTGGCCCAGGACAAGCTTCACATTTGTCACTTCTTCCAGACTATCAGTTACTGAGGCAGCCTCATGCCCCAGCCTCTACTTTGCTGTGGGAGTTCATGACAGCGTTGGAACAAACACTCTGGCCCTTCCTGCTGTGGAGTCTTGGGCCACCCTTACATAGACTCAAACTCAAGTCATCTCACCTTTTGGGATGGTGGAAGGGTGAGAAAGATGATACAGAAAATCTTATGAGTCCATCTCAGTATCTGGAGTGGATCCCAGGTCTTACTGATGGCTTTATAACTGGTGTAAGGGGCGTGCAGCATGGGCAGTGTGCCCCAGTTGCAGTCACTCTTGACTCTGCCATTGCTTTTGGACTGTGCGTCCATTCTTTCCATACCTGCTGTGGAAGCCCTCCCAGGGGCCATAGCATATTGTTAGCATGGGGCAGAGCAGAAGGAACTGGCACAGAGCCTGCCCTTGAGAGTATCAGAGGCCTCACAGCTGCCCTCCCTACTCCAGGTTGATTGACATTGCTCGGAAGCTGGACAAGGCTGAGCGGGAGCCTCTGCTCATGTGTGCTTGCTACTTTAAGAAGCTGGACAGTCCTGGCTATGCTGCTGAGACTTACCTGAAGATCGGGGACCTGAAGTCTCTGGTGCAGCTGTATGTGGACACCAAGCGCTGGGATGAGGTGAGAGAGAGTACACTTGCTGGGTTGGGACTCTGCCTGAGCCCCTGGCCACAGGCAAATAGGTGCTGAGCAGGTGGGGGCTAAGATGGAGAGAAGCTGCCCTCATGATGGAGCACCATTGCCTGGCAATCAGATTTTGCCTCAAAGTCTCTGAGCCAGAATATCTTGGAGGGCCTTTTCACCAAACTTTCAATTTGTCCGTCCTTTCATTCATTCAAAAAAACTGATACTGGCTGCCAGCTCTAGGCCAGCCCCATGACAGGCTCTAGGGATGTGTCAGCATGATAGCTCCAGCACCTGCTGCTGGTCTGAGCCGCCTCTGGCCAGCCACAGCCTCAGGCTCACTTCTGAAGGGACACAGCAGTATGGCATTAAAAACCTGTGTGGCATTTTGGCAGAAAATGCCAACCATATTTTTTAGATACAAGCTACCAGAGCTGTTTTTAGGGCAGCTGCTCCTGGCCCTTGTCCTCTTGTCAGTCTTGACTGATGTGTGAGAGGACCAGAGAGAAGAATCAGCCAGCAAATCAGAGAGACAGCTGTCCTGGGGCCAAGCTAGGCAGCTAGGGCAGCGCCCCTCTGCCTGTGCCTGTGCCCTGGAGAGAGTGTTACTGAAGAGAATTAGTGGCGTCCACCCGCCATGACAGTCTTCTTACAGAGCTATAGCAAGGCACTACCCAAGTAAAAGCAGCCTGGCTCCTGTCTGCCCTCCAAGTGGCTCTACTTCCTGAGGTGACAGGTCACTGACAAGAAAAACAGGTTAGGTTGAAAGCAGTAATGGCTTCTCAAGGTACAGGTTATCCAGCTGTGGCAGCTGTGGAGGGTCTTAGACCCTCCCATGCCTTGTCTACCACTCTCCTGGCCTGGCAGGTGGTTTAGGGCTTTGCAGTCACTGAGTCCCATGCAGCACTGTCCTCAGTCCTCTCTGACAGCTCATAAGCAGTGATGATGCTACTGTCAATCCAGTTTCCTTAGGTGTCGCCTACAATTAAAAGAAATCTGTTTGCCATGCTACAGGAGCCCACGCAAACCCTCAAAATAAAATGTTTCCGATTCTGTGCTGCTTCTGTGGTCCAGAAACAGACTGTGTTGTTGTTGAATCCAGTCGGTTGCATATTGCCGTTAATTGCCTTTTGTTTTCAAAGAGCTGGTTTGTTTTTGTGTTGCTGGGGGTGGTTGGAGGGGGAGACACTCTCCCCCTCTGAGTTGTCAGGCTGGCAAAATATGACATTCCTAACAGATTCAGCCAAGTGCCACATTTTCAGGGGTTGCAGGGGGCCGCTTCATTAAGAATGCCTCGACTCCTTCTTCTAGGCCTTTGCTTTAGGTGAGAAGCACCCTGAGTTCAAAGATGACATCTACGTACCCTATGCACAGTGGCTAGCGGAGAATGACCGCTTTGAGGAAGCCCAGAAAGGTAGGCTACACAGACCACACTGTGTAAAAGGGGTGGGGAGGGCTGCTGAGACATGGTACAGAGGCTACCTGGCCCCTTCTCAGCAGGTTCCAGGACAGGTACCTTCATCCTGGCTCGCGATTTGTTTGCTGGTGAAAGACTTGAGAACAAGGACAGGGACATTGAAGTCACACCCCCTGGGCCCATTGCATGACCTGTTCCAGACAGGTCTTTGCTCTTGAGCAGCTCCCTGTTAACCTTGCAAAGCACCTGCACTCTTGTCCCTTCCCTTTAACCTTCAGGATGCTCTCTGGCATGGGCACCATAGTTATTTATGTTTTGCCAATGAGGAAGCTGATGTTGAAGGAGATAAAGGAATCTGCCTGCAGTCCTCAGCTGGGAGGCTGTAGAGATGTGACTTAAGCCAAGGCATACATTGTCAGGACAAAGTGAGAGGACAGCCCTTGGTGTCTAGCATAGTCTCACCTTCATTTCCCTCTACTGAGAAAGAAATGGGCTTTGTTTCTGACTCAGGCAAGCCAAGTGGCCTCTCTGCCCCTTGGTGCTTCTGTTGGTGAAATGAGCCGTACACATGGTGTGATGGCATCTGAAATAGAAGCCAAGGCAAGTATGGCACATTAGCTGATAACGTTCATCATCAGTTAGCCATGTGACTGCCTTCGCTGTGGCAGGTGCTGGCTGGGCACTTAACCTGCATAACCTTGAATATTGCCAACAGCCCTGCAGAGATGCAGAGGCTACATGTGCTGTGTGAAGCTAGTGAGCAGCAGAGCCGGAATTGAATCAGATCTGTCCAACTGGGAGCCTAATTCTTACTCCGGTTTAGAAAGCATCCTAATTGAAGTGGGTGGGTCGTATTCCATAGCATCTCATTTACACTTATAAATGGTAGCAGTTACCACCTCCTGACACACTGCAGAACAAATGTCCCCTGTTGGAGTGCCTTGGTTAAAAGTCCCCGTGAAGGACATCACGTTCTCTACCGCCTCAGCATTTACAGAGCACCCAGTTGCTGAAGTGTCTGCATGTTTGGGCAAAACACATCAACCTATCCATCTGTCTGTGTCGCCCTTCCAAGAATCCATCGCCATAGTAACTTGGTAATCAGACAAGAGATAGAAGATGAGAATTAACCAAGGCCAGACCTTTACTTCTCTGCAGGTTGAAGATGTGGGTCATTCAGATGCTCATACATGGTCAGGTGTCAGAGTTCCGAGTCTTCTGGCAGCCCCAGAGTCCCCAGAAGTTGGCCGCATTGTAGTGAGGGGCCCAGGAAATTTCTGTTAGACATAGACGTGATTGAGAAATTCTTTGCTTATATATATATATATATATATATATATGGAGAGAGAGAGAGAGAGAGAGAGAGAGAGAGAGAGAGTGTGTGTGTGTGTGTGTGTGTGTGTGTGTGTGTGTGTGTCTGGTTTTGCAAGCTGAGCCAGATCTTTCAAAGTTGGTATCTGAAAGCACTCAACTTAAAATGGGTTCAGTGCTAGGCTGGCTTCTGTTCTCTGACCCTGGGCATGATGTTTTGTCTCTACCTGGTAAAGCCCATCATTCTCATTTAAGGGGGGGAGTTTCCTCTATCTTTAGAATTTTGTCCTGAGGATTTAATGTGTAATTAATAGTGAAGGTATTTTGTGACCACCAAGCTCCACAGTATAGTGGGACCTGCTTATGCTACCCAGGAGTCATAAAGTCTCGGCCTGGAGTGGAGTAGAGTCACGTTTCCTGTGGGCAGTGCCAGGCTTTGAAGCCTCAGGTTTTCTCTCTGCCATGCCTTGCTAAAGTAGGTTGCCATTTCCCAGCCAAAAGGAGTGTATCTCCCTGTGCTTATTTCAGGATGTAGCCTTGGTTATTTATAGCCTGCGGCCTGAGAGGCACATCTCAGCAACGAGGCATCACAGATGCTCTGATGAGTGGCCTGCCTCTTGAGCAGTCTCATGTAAGCCCTGCACAATCTCCCTGCTCCATGCTGACTCCCTATGACCTGCATATGCTTTCATGGCCCTTAGCCTTCCACAAGGCCGGGAGGCAGGGAGAAGCAGTCCGGGTGCTGGAGCAGCTCACGCACAACGCTGTGGTGGAGAGCAGGTTTAACGACGCTGCCTATTATTACTGGATGCTGTCCATGCAGTGCCTCGACATGGCTCAAGGTGAGTGAGTGACAGCGGCTGGCCTCTTCCCTGGCCCCTCTTTGGCATCAGATAAAATCGGAAGAGCAGGGCTGTTTCATTAAAGCACTGGGCTTGTTTATTGAGTGTTTTGTCCCTGAGCCTGCCTTGCAATGGCACAATCTGGCCTGTCATCTCTTTCAGGTTTGCCTGTGAGTAGGACTCGCTGGCAGTCTGTCTTCTGGGTAGGAGGTCCCACCCTGCATTGCTAATTCAGAGCATCTCCCTCTCTTGCTACCTGGAAACCTGGAGCTGGGCCCAAGTGAGCCCTGGCTTAAAAAAAAAATTTTTTTTTAATTAAATGAAAAGATGAAGAGATCACCTTACAATAACTCACTCCAGAATCTCCCTCATCCCAGGCAGGAGGACAGTTTCATACTTGCTTTCATTCACGTGGCTTCCCATGATCCCCTGAGGAGTTCTGAGGTAGATGGAAAGGAGGTAGCTGTACCCAGGTGTGTGCAGTAGTGGAAGAGCACTGGATGCAGAGTGTGCAGGGTGACAGTGTGTTCCTCAGCTGCTCTGCCCTGAGTCACAGCTGTCAGCTCCCACTCACAACCATCAGGCCCCTGTGCCAGGTGGGGTTTTTCTGTCCTGGCCCTTGGTGCGCATCTCAGATAAATAGCTGACAAGCCGAGGTGCAATGTGAGCACAGAGAGCCAGTGAAGATGCCATCTGCCCATCCCACCAGGCTCCTTTGGTGTGTCTGGGCTGGTAGGCCTCCTCCACTGCTGGACATAACAGGTGCTGACCCAGTGGACAGAGCTGGGAGGATCTATCCCAGCCAGGAGCTCTGCCCAGCTAAGACTTATCATCCAGGATGGACTACTCCTAAGCAGGGCCCTTGTCCATCGCTGCCCTCTTGGCCTCTCTGAGCAGCATAGGAAGAAAAGATACCACTTGACACATTTTCCACTCCTTTTCTCCTGTGCTCCTCCCCTCCTTCACTCCTCCCTCACAGTAGATCCTGCCCAGAAGGATGTGATGCTTGACAAATTTCACCATTTCCAACACCTGGCTGAGCTGTACCATGGCTATCAAACAATCCATCGATACACGGTAAGGTGGCAAGAAGACTGGTGAGGCACCTTTGGTGTCACATGCTCAGCAAGGGCCTCAGAGAGATGAGATATAAGGGCCGCCCTCCTCGGGAAGGGAGGTGCTTCTCCCTCACCTGCTACTTTTTTGACCTGAAGCAAACCTTGGGGCTCAGAATTACAGTATGGGGCTGGGATTGGCCTTTCCAGTTTCAAGTTCAGTATTTGATGCCTCTCTAGATAAGTAAAGGCTCAAGTTCTCTCTTTGGCCCTCAGTCTCCTCTGTAAAACAAGAGGTTGACCTGATCTCCAAAGATACACAATTAGTTAAGATCATTTCCTAATACTTGTTTTGTTTCTGGGTTTTTTGTTATTTGTTTTTTGTTTGTTTGTTTTGAGACATAGTTTTCCTGAGTAACAACCCTAGCTGTCCTAGACTTGCTCTGTAGACCAGGCTGGCCTCAAACTCACAGAGATCTGTCTGCCTCTGACTCCCTACTGCTAAGAATAAAGGTGTGTGCCACTACTACCCAGCCCCATTCCATGATTCTTTTGATAAGGCCTTGTTAAATGGGTTACCATCTACCTCCTCCTGTGTCTCCTCAGCCCTCCACAGTCTTGATTAACCCACCCTGTGAACTTATCCTGTGGTAACAAGCTGGGCTACACCAGTGTCCCTTCACCCCCATTAGCAAGTTAGTGCTATATGTTGGTTGTAGGCTTTGTCTATGGACTGATTTCATCCTTCAGCCACACTACAGGATAAGTATATCTGCAGATGAGGAAGCCCAGGTCCACACTGAGAAGAGCCACAGTGTCCACTGACCCATGGGGCCCATTAGGAAGGGGCAGAGCCTGGGCTTGAATCTCTACTGATTGCAGTCTGTGTACTCAGCTTCTAGGATATGGGTTCACAAGCTATCTGTGGATGCCTCGTGGGCCACTGTGATGTGTTACTTCTGAAATCCCACACCTCTGTCCTTAGTCTTCATCTCTGTGGAATGGAGATGGTAGCTGGGGTGTCTCTGAGGGCCCAGTGCACTTGCTTTGGAAATGTGACTCTGGTTCCCATAACACCTCAGGTAGAGGTTTCATAGCAGCTTCTATAGGAGACCACTCACCTCAGTCCAGTGTCAACTCTCTGGCCTCTCAGAGGCCCTGCTGTCCCCAAGTGTCCTGCTCCTTGTCTGTGTTCTCTCTGCACTATCCAAGTCTCTGGGAAGCATTAGGTCCCACTTGGGCCTATCCTTAGCCCTGGTAACCTCTCTTTGCCAGCAGCATCTATGGGCTCAAACAGACCCGTCTTTCATTTAGGCCCTTTGTCTCAAACAGCTGAGAAGCTATGAAGATGGGTGCTGATGTTGGAGGCAGTCCAGTCTAGGCTGGGTGTGCTGAGCTGCCTTGGGTGCCTAGCCCTGGTCTCCTGATTCCCAGCTCTCTTGCTTCTCCCTGCTCATTGTGTCTGTGTAAGACTCTCCTCACCTAACAGCTGAGCTGTGTTCCTGATGCACATGGTACTGAGCTAGGGGCCACCCATGGGACCTAGGCTGGCATCCAGGCAACCAGTGTCTGTGTGTGACAGTCCCTGTGATGAGGCCTGGGACACAGTGGTAAACAAGACATAGTCCCTGCCACAAGGAATCCCCCCATCCTGTAGTAAGCAGGGAAGCCCCTCATGAGAAAAGCTTTGAGGTGGTTTATTTGAGAGGAGGTAATCCCTCCACCAAAGAGGGGCACAAGTGAAGAACGGGGGGGGGGGAGGATTTGTGGCAGGCAGGCTGTGGTCTGGCTGGCGAAGGCCTGGTGGTCAGCATAGTTGAGGAGTTGGCACTGGGGCCAAGAGGGAGCCGATCCTAAGAATGCAGAGAGAAACACAGATTCTTCCTGAGGCTCATGGCTTCTTTCCTAGAGAAGTGCTGGTGATCTGGACTATTGCTTACCTAGTCCTGGGCTCATCCAGCTTACACCCAGGAGAGCATGAGTCTAGGGTTTCTCTCAATTCCTGGAGCCTACAGAAGCTGTAGAAACGTAAATGGATAAGCCATCATGATAGCATGCACCTGAATCCCAACTCTTAGGAGGTGGAGGCAGGAGGATCATCCTGGCTACCCAAGGAGATTAAGCCCAACCTAAGCTTAAAGACCCTTTCTCAAAAACAAAAAAAGGAGGAAAAGGAAAAGGAAAGAGAAAAGGAATGTAATCAGGGACTCAGGAGAAGTCACTGGGCTCTGAACCAAAGTAGAAAGTCACTTTTCACAGCTTCAGGCCTCACAAGGGCCTGTCCTGGTGGCTGTTAAGGAAGTTCCGACTAACCCTTTAGGGCCCGTGACATCTGAAGTGTGGTCTGCACTTGTAGCTGGATTTCAGTGTCAGACTCCCTCAAAGCAGGTCTTCACCATGCACAAGCCTTCCCTGATGGGTTGGGCTGTACTGCTGGCAGCCGAAGTACAGGTCTGTTCATTCCACCAGTGGTCATGGAGACCTGTTAGAGCTTGGGCCAGCCTGGGCATTGTGTGCATTTGGTGGCACATTTTGCTTCAGTAGCTGTTGAAGAATAAAGAAGAGACTTGCTGTGTCCTGCAGGAAGAAGTTAAGCTCCCCACTAGGTCATGTTTTCATTCCCATAAAGGTCTTGAGCTCAGGAAGTAGAGCGTCCCCAGGGACACTGTAGCTGAGAGAAGCACATTCTTTAAGGTTGAGGGATCAGTTCTGGGTTTGAATCTACACTCTACCTATTCTTTGAGTAACATGGGCTGCCCTCAGGGCATCACATTCTTCTCTGGTACAATGTGACTGAAAGTAACTGCCCACAAGACTGTGTTAAAAGCCAGTGGAGCCAGCTGTGATGGCCAATACACAGTAGGTGCTCAGTGTGAGGAAGATTATACCTGTTCTTTTGCTGCAGGAGGAGCCATTCAGCTTTGATCTCCCTGAAACCCTCTTCAACATCTCCAAGTTCTTGCTGCACAGCCTGACCAAGGCCACCCCCTTGGGCATCTCCAAAGTGTATCCTCCTCCACCCACCCTCCCTGCCCTCTGTCTAATAGCCCCAGTTGTCCACAGAGCACTTTACTGGCAGAAGCTCCCTCTCTCAGCAGCCACTGGGGAGTGAGGAGAGGCTCAGCTGGGCAGCTGAGCAGCCAGTGCCAAGGGGAACTTGGCTTTCAGGGTTGTCTAGCTGCGCCTGGCCTGCAATTTTGGCCAGCACCTTGTCCCAGGACTCCCAGAACTCATAAAGGAGGGTGGGACGGAGACCAGGAAGCCCTCTGGATCTGGGACCATGTCAGCCAAGGTGATGAAGCTGTCATCTAGTAGGGGTGACAAGAGGCAAGACCTGTTTCAGAGATATGTACCCTGTGCCTAAGAGTAAGATGGAGGTAAGGCTGGGTCTGTCAAGGACAGTTATCCAAAGGAGGTGATCTCCATGCTCCAGATTAAGGCAGCAGGGAAGACTGTAGCTAGAGTGGGTGGTATAGAGGCCCCATGAGGTAGATGTGGACAAGCCTAGCTCCTATGTGGGATACTTCAAGTCCTGTGAGTCTACTTCTCTGCCAGTTAGAGAGCTACAGAAGGGTCAGAAGCACAGAGGAGGAATAGTCCAACATTTCACAAGCCTCAAAGTAAGTTCATTTCCCTGTTCTCATCTGGCTGGCCTGCCTGCCTCCTGTAGGAACCCACCCCAGAAAAGCAGCCCCAGCTTACCATTAAGAATGGATGGTCCAGACCGATCATTTACACTTCAGGGGAAACACCCCAAACAAATGGCCTTCACTGTGATAATCCCTTTCACTGGCAGGTCAGGCTCACCAAAGGAGCCACCCTAGCCATCCCTGCTACCCTTGGTACCTGAGTCTAACTTGTCCCAAAAGTTCTGTTGATTTACAAGTTGGTTAACTTGGGTGCTGAGCCTCCCCTGGTGCTGTCCAATAGAAACACAGAAGTGACTACTAACACAAGATGTTTTCTAGCTCAGGGTGGGTAGTGTTAGCTCTGGGTCACACATCTTTTGCCCTTAACCTTGCCAATGGAAGGAATACACTCTTCACACTGGCCAAGCAGAGCAAGGCTCTGGGTGCTTACAAGCTGGCCCGGCATGCCTATGACAAGCTGCGGGGGCTGCAGATCCCCGCCAGGATCCAGAAGTCCATTGAGCTGGGCACCCTGACCATCCGCTCCAAGCCCTTCCATGACAGTGAGGTAAGGGCATGCCTTTGAACCTGGTCTGGGTTCTGTTGGAAGATTGCTGCTGTGTTCTTGGCCCCCCTGCCAGTGCACTGGGATAGACTGTGTTCAAATCCCAGGTCTACAGCTTCTTAGCTGTGCCTTAGGCTTTCAGTGCCTCAGTTTCCTGCTCTGTCAGGTGGGTATGTATAAACCCTTCCCCACAGGTGGTAGGAGGTACTTGGTCAGCATAAATGATGTGCCTGACTCAGTGCCTAGAACCTGATGAGTGTCAGGAGTTGAGAGTGGATACAATTGTTCCTATGAAGGTAGCATCTTGGTCTTGCTGCAGGCTGGTTTGGAGGAGGTGTCTGGGCTAGTGAGCCTCAGGTATAGTCTTCAGTTGGCCAGCCTCCCCACAGCGTGCAGTCTTCGGCCCTGGGAGGAGGTGGAGGTGTGCACACTTCTGGCTCAGCCTGGACAGACTTGACCTTGTCTTATAGGAGCTGGTGCCCTTGTGCTATCGCTGTTCTACCAACAACCCACTGTTGAACAACCTTGGCAACGTCTGCATCAACTGCCGCCAGCCCTTCATCTTCTCTGCGTCTTCCTATGGTGAGCTATCATCCCACTGCTTAAAGACACGTGGCACTGTGCAGAAGGTGATGCCACCATGCCTTAGATGCAGAATTGCTGTAGGAATCCACAGAGGCAAGGCCCAGCATGCCCCCAACCAGAAGCTCACTCTCACCATAATGACAAACCAGGTCCATTGTTCAGTCTGAGAGGCTGAGGGAGCAGTCCTGACCCACCTCTTTCAAAACAGCCACTGTGGGGAGGGGCTGCTGGGAACCTGGTCCTCTCACATGCACTGTGCCCCTTGTCTACGGAGAGGCTGCTTGGGAGGGGACATGCCCTGGCTGCTCTACCTGCTCACACACTGCCTGGGGTGAGTGACAGTCCCAAAGCTTTCTTGAAGCCATCCCTCAGCCCCTCCCTGTGCCCCCAGAGGTGCTGCACCTGGTGGAATTCTACCTGGAAGAGGGGATCACTGATGAAGAAGCTGTTGCCCTCATTGATCTGGAGGCGCCAAGACACAAGAGGGAGGGCAAATGGCGGGAGACCTCAAGCAACAGTATCCTATGCTCTTGGCTGGGCCAGGCGGGGGAGGAGGGAGGGAAGGGGAGGGCAGCAGGAGCTGTGGCAGCAGGCAGGGACAAAAGGATAAGATCAAGAAAGGCTGGGGAGGTCCCCACACAGTGAGGACCAACCGACAGAGGTGGGCAGAGAGCTGGCCAGAGCCTGCAGGCACAAGGAGAGTGGCACCTTTATCTTCCTGTGAGGACTCCCTACCCTGCTTCTGGCCCACAGCTAAGCAGAAGCTGTAATATATATATATACGTGGGGGAGCCCTAGCTTTCTGCTCAGGTAGCTTCCTCATGCAGTGGCAGCAATCAGTACTCAGGCTAAGGAAAATAGAGTGTGAAGCTCCCAGGTGTCCCTCCCCCTGTCCTGGAGTCCTCTACATCCCCTTGGCTCTGCTTTCCTTGGGTAGTTCATGTCCCCTCCATAAAAGTTACAGAAGTGGATGCCAGTAATATGGCTGAGGCTCTAGGACAGGCAGTAGGTCTTTCAACACCCTTGGTGCTCCTCAGTGGACAGTTGGCTACACTCACCTAATTCCCTCCCACCTCTGCTTCAGCTAGCTCCATCACCACTGAGCAGAGGGAAGGCTGATAGGACTGGGTTCTGTAATGGTTCTTGCCCTTGGCCATATCTGCTGAGTTTCTCAAGTGGCAGCTCTAGGCCTGTGGTCTTCACCCACTCAGGACCCTTGGATGGACATTTCCTGTGAGCCATGGTGTGATTAGAGGATAGGGCCCCTTCTCTTCTTTCCCTTTTTTCCATCTGGAGGCCTCTCCCAACCACTGTACCACTCTCCCCAAGTCTGTGAGAGGCAACACCTAGCTGAGCTCCTGGGAGTGAATGTGTGGGCTGGAGGATTGTTGGTACCTGCACCTTACTGGACTTCCAGCTCCATCCTTGACCAGAACCCTCCAGATTCCCAGACACTGAGGCTGGATGAGACCATGGACTCCATAGGAGAAGATGACCCATTTACAGCCAAGTTGAGCTTTGAGGTGAGACAACGCCTTAAGAGTGGAAGCATGCTGAGAGGCTTGGTAGAATGTAACCATTGCTTTTTCCCAGGCACACGGGGACCCTCTGTTAGTGTGGCAGATAGCTACTACCTCAGACATGGCAGTGAGAAAGAGAACTAGACAGCTTTCTGTAATGACTGGCTGGTTCTGAGGCCTCATCAGTGCTGGCATAGAGCATGTCACTGGTACGGATGCCTGGAGTTAAGATGTGGTAGTGTCCTTTTGGCCACCAAGGATCCTGGGATCAGGCCAAGGGCATAACACCCATGTACACACCCCCTCACAGCAAGGTGGCTCCGAGTTCGTGCCTGTGGTGGTGAACCGGTCGGTACTACGCTCCATGAGCCGAAGGGATGTTCTCATCAAGCGCTGGCCCCCGCCTCTGCAGTGGCAGTATTTCCGCTCGCTGTTGCCTGATGCCTCCATCACCATGTGCCCCTCCTGCTTTCAGGTACCCAGCCTACAGCTGGCAGCCTCTCCTGCTCCTCCATTCTCCGTATCTCCCTTGGGAAGCTGGGCATGTAGGGGGGAAATGGTGAGCTGTCCACAGCCTGCCCTCTCACTTGCATCTGCCCAGCTGGCTGCAGTGGACCTTAGCTGGTTGTACTCCCCTGAATGAGGGATGATGTACCTGTGAACCCCATTCAGATCTAAAGAGCCCTCCAGGCTTCAGGTCAGCACACTGCAGGTCTGCAGTTGCTGCTGCAACTCACTGCTTAGCTGCTTCCCTCAAGGCAGCATGTTCCAGTCCAGGCTCAGGGCTTAGAGGCACCTAGCCCTGCTTCCCTGTGTCATGGGCTGTCTCTCCTCAGATGTTCCATTCAGAGGACTATGAACTGCTGGTGCTCCAGCATGCCTGCTGCCCTTACTGCCGAAGGCGCATCGACGACACTGGCCCGTGAGCAATGACCACCTGTTCCCATAGTCTCCTTGCTGTCCCAGACGGTTGGAGAGAAAGAATTAAACCCTCAGAACACGTCTCCTGCCCAGATGAAGTTTGTATGTTGGGGAGGGGCCTTGCCTGTGTAAGCACAGATTTCCTATTTATGGCATTTCATTCCTTGTAAATAGCACCAAGAGATGGGGAAGAGAACGCACATATATTTTCTAAGAAAAAAAAAATCTGTTACTTTTAGAAGGGCTTATGTGTTCATAGCCTGCTGGAGTCCGTAGATCCGTCAGACCGTTGCCGTGCACACTTTGCCAACAGATTGCCTCAGTAACGACAAATAAAAGGGCTACTCGTTTTCATCAGTGTCTGTGCCTCAGCAAATCCTCATATTGTCTGCAGCTTAATTTCCTTATGCAAAAGTGCACCTGTTTCTAATTTGATCCGAAAGGAACATTGCTTTTGTGTGCTCTTAAAATGTAATCTAATCAAATGGCACCATGGGAAGGGGCAGGGGCATGGGTGTTTTGGTTGTTGTTTATTTATTTTGGTTTAATGAGGATCCATCTTGACAGTCTTGTCCTTGAAGCCCCAGGAGCATGCCCACTGGGTACTCTGTCTTGTGGCCCCTTTCCTTTTCTCTAGGGCATGAAGCATGGGGGCTCCAGTTGGGATCCACAGAATGCTGTGGGTCTCAGGCAGAATCTGGAAGGAGAACTCACATGCACTGAGAACTGTTCAGCCATAGCCCTGTGTATGACTAGAAGAACAGCGAGTACTGGGGCCCATGAGGAAAAGCACCTGAGTTATAATCCCTAGAGTCCCCCTGCATGCCACCTACCCAGGGACAGACAGAACACAGCACCCCTCCCCCACTGTCTTAACAGGAAAAAACAGAGCGAGCAGCTGGGAGCCATGCTGAAGACCTCCCATGTGAGGCTGGTGGTAGCATGCCCATTGCTGGGATGAAGAGATGAGGGCAGAGTGAGTGGCAGAGGCCAGGCAAGGTCCAGGCCCTTCCGGGGCTTTCTCTGCCTCTGTGGAGATGAAAGAGGGATCCAGGCAAGGTCCAGGCCCTCCCCACCCCCTCTGCCTCTGTGGCGATGATGGGGGAATGAGGGAGGGAGCCAGACAGTTGTGCCAACACAACTCCTCCGTCGAGTGTCTAATTGCTTATGATCATGCATGCTCTCTCTCCCACTAAACATTTATTAATGTGTTAGGATTTCCATTAGCGCTTGCCTTGAACTGAAATCATTTGCATATGGCTGGGAAAAAAGTGGGGTGAGGGAGGAAACAGTGCCAGCTACCCAACAGGCGTCAATCACAGTGACAGATCAGATGGTCTCTGGCTGGAGGCAGGGGGGCTGTCTGAGATGCCGGCATGCATCCTATCAGCGCGTATCACAAAAATTCAGGTGACTCCTGCTGGGAGCCAAGGCCCTGAGGCTGAGCCTGGCCACAGCTCCAGTATCTGCTGATGAATCATCATGTCTGGTCTGAGCAGCCTCTACAGGTACCCTTTTACAGACAGTGAAACTGAGGCTCAGTGACTGTGTTGTTGAACAAACATACATGCTGAACCAAAGTTGGACCCACACGCATTTGCAGACCACCATGTACCATGCTCTCCTCTCTTCCCTACCTGGACTCAGCCCAGTGCACTCTGTACAACAAGGCCCTTCTTTAGCTTGAATACAGCGTTTTCAGCTAAAGCCAGCATCTATGAATGGAGCTCAGTGACCATGACTGAAGGGAGTTAGGACAGGAAAAGGCTGAGACCAGGGACAGGTGACTGCTGGAGACTATATGTCATGTCCATAAGTAAGGAAGAGGAAGATTGGCGATGACTTGGCTGGGCCACAACCAGTGAGTGAAGTGTCCTTGTGGGTCTTTGCCTCCTAATCTTCCCCTCTGTAGCTGCTGAAGCTAGGAGCGCCTGCCACCATGCTCTGCCTCGGAGGTTTGACACTCCTGTTATGCCTCTTCCCTGGCCTGGGGTTTACATGGCTGAGGTGATGGGGTATTGAGGCACCACCAGGCAAGGCTCTAACCCATCTGCTCCCCCATCCTTCACTAGACTTCAAGCACCTGCCTAGAGCACAGGTGCAATCTGTTACCCTCCCTGTCTGGGACCCACAGTGGCTCCTCAATGCCAGCCAGCCAGCCCCCAGGCTCATGGGCCTGCCCACAAGGCCCTGGAGCTACCTGTCTGAGGTCTTCAGGTGCCCCCCTGGCCACTTATGCTTCCGTGAGACTTACATTTCCATAGATTCTTCCTGAA
Source organism: Rhynchomys soricoides (assembly GCA_019843965.1). Classification (NCBI taxonomy): domain Eukaryota; kingdom Metazoa; phylum Chordata; class Mammalia; order Rodentia; family Muridae; genus Rhynchomys; species Rhynchomys soricoides. Next base: position 192,372 of record JADRCH010000349.1, on the reverse strand, counting down.
AGGCTGCTGAGGCCAGAAGCCCCCAAGCTCTGCCTCAGAGTCAGTATTCCTCAGCTATTCCTCTTTGCTAGCTCCCACATGGAAGGCAGGGCTGAGCAGGGCAGGTGCAGCTAGGAGCTAACTGCTGCTTCCCTCTTGTTCGTTTGTCTACTGCCCTGAGACAGCACAGCACGTAATATAATGTGTAGCAAACATTAGGCCTGTAAGGAAGGAAAAAAGTGATGTCCCTTGACGTCCTCAGCAAGGCTGTGGTGACACAACCAAGAAGACTAAGCCACAGGTGAAGAGAAAGGAGGGGTCTGCTGACCCAGCAGCACTTTTTCCTTCTGAGGCTTAAGAGCTATTAGCGTAGGTGACTAAGTCCCTAATCCTCCATTCAATGCCCTGTGACTGCCCCTGCTTCTGAAGGACCAACCTGGCAGCAGCTAGCCTCAGAGGAAACTTCTCAGGGCCCCAGCATCAAGGCACCTCACAGTTCTTCACTGACCATACTCCTGTGGAGCACTGATCTTTTCAATGCCCCTGACTTGAAGAGAACTCAAACTGCAGGTCAGCTAGACTGTGCAAACTTCACCTCTGCTGAGGGTTCCTAGCCTGCAGGGACAGTGTATCTTGAATACCTGCTGCTATGGAGCTGAACACATAAACAGGCTCAGCTGACCAGCATTCCAGATACACAAATGAGTGTGGATCAGGAGGGCAACAAAATGGTCTAGGTGGTGTCAACGTAGTTAGTAAACAGTTCACACAGTGGGACTGGGCCCTGATGTGGAGCATGGTGGGGTTAGCTCTTCTTGGAGACCTGAAGGAAGAAGCAGAGGGACTCAGGTGATGAGTTTTATCAGCCTGCAGAGGCAGGGATTCCAGAAAGGGTGCCACTGCACTGGCCCAGGGCCTGAGTGGGACATCAAGTCATAAAAGGGAGCCATGGTGCCTTAATTGCATTGGCAGGGACAGGTTATGATGTCCCAGTTTCCCAGACCCAGCAAACAGAGGCCCAGAGTGGGAAGTGGAGCTTTCTAGGGTATCAGAGTGACTCAGAGACACAGGCCAGAATCTGCCTTGGGTGCTCACTGCCCCACCTGAGTCCATGTGACTCAGTCCAGGCCCTGTCCTCTAGTGCCCGTTGCTTTGATGAGGCAGACAGGCAGCCCTCTCCTAAGAACTGAGTTTTGATGGGGAATGTGTGGGATAGCAGTAGAATTCTGTAGACTGGTTCTAACCCTGGCTGTTGCCGGCTAATTCTATGACCTTGGTGACCCACTATGGACTCTAGGCCTCAGTCTCTACAAGTGAAGATACACAGCATCAATCAGCTGATGACTTCTAACAATGCTCTTAACTCATAGCTTGTCTCTCTGAGCCAACACCCTGTACAGACACCAGTGTCTCCTCAGCTCAGGGACAACTTTCAACCTGTGGTAACGCCTCTGTTACCCAAGTTAGAGATGGGCAGTGCTCCCAGAGGTGACCTTGCTTGCCTACTCTCTCACTAGGTCAGCAGATGTTTACCTGCTGTATACCCAGTCCACCCTGAAGGCTCACATTAGAGCCTAGGAGATGGGCAAAGTCCTCGAGACCACAACGAAGCTTCTCAGCTGTCTCAAGCACAATTTGGCTGCTGAGGCACTGCCAAGCTGGGGAGGGGGCAGGGTAGATCTGGGGGTGACCACCAGGGTCATGTCAGAATCAGAACCTCCACCTTGACCTCATTAACGTTGGTCTTAATCACCAAGCCAAGCTCCTTAAACTGCTCGAGGCCAACTCCCAGCCCCTGACACACATACCTGCCCTGTGTTCCTTTTCTCAAACAGGGCACCTGCATGGAAGGTGCTTACTTTTCTAAGCAAACATCTAGGAATCCCAGGTGCAGAGTAAGCAAGGGAGTGCTTAAGGGCCTCAAGGCTCAAAGACGAATACTAACCTGGTCACCCTTGTGCCCAGGCTCCAAGGTCTTTGTACTGCCTGGATACCTATGTGGCAAGGGGCATAGCATCCCCCCCACCCCCGCCCCGGTCAGCTCTAAGCTCAACCTTACCTTCTCAGAAAGGCTGTGTGGTGTAACTACACAGTGGGAACTTTTGTTCCCTGTCTACCCTGGTAACTATTATCCTTCTCATAGGGTGCTGGCTTCTTGCATCCAGTGCTTTCTTGTCTCCCTCAGGCCCCCAGAATCAAATCCTTCCTCTGGGACTCAGTGGATGCTCCACACATGTATTAGCCTGACAGTCATCCTCGAGCATCCTACACAGGGGACATCACAACTACATGGCAGTGATGCTGGCCTCACATCCTCAGACACCAGGCCTAGTCCAGTACCTCTTCCTCAGATTGGTATCCCCAGCAGGCCAGTGGGATCATCTCTCAGCCTACACAGAGTTCTGAAGCCTCAGAGCCCCAGGTCCCTGATCATCCTCTCTGCCCCTGAGATTCACCCAGCTATATGCTCATTGCCTTCTAGGTAAGGCAGAACTTCTTATGCCCCTCACCATGGCCTCCAGGCCCCACATACTCACTTGAATAACCTGGCGGCCTGCTCCCTCATGCAGGGATGGTATCCTGCTGCACCCAGCAGGCCATCTCATCTCCATTGCCCATGGTCATCCCTCCCCGGACTGGAGTGTGTTTCCTCCCCTGGCTGAGTCTTCCTCAAGCTAGAAGCACTCTGAGCAGGGCGCCTCTTCCATCTCCCAGATGGTGGCTCATGAATGTTTAATGAACAAGTGAGTGAACAAATTCCAATTGAATGCAACAAATAGTTATCGAGCTGCTGGGCCGGGGGGTGGGGGTGGGGTGGGGGGGTGAGACTGGAGGTGGTGGACTGAGCTGACCGTACACAAAGCTCAGATCTGTCAAGTGAGCTGTTGTCAGGGCAAGGGGACTAGACAAGTCGGGGTATCCTGGGAAGAAGTGGGATAGGTGAGTTCAGGAGGAGACATTGTCAACTGGAGCAATGTGGAGAAGCAGCAAACTTAGGGCCCAAAGGGTCCAGTCACAGCCTGAGGCCACCAGACTGACATGGGGAGGAATTCCTGGGGGACTTTAGGGCAGAGAAGATGAGACACCCTTTCTTTACCTAAGGGCCTCCACCGATGTCACCTTGGCCCCTCTGCAAGCCAATTAGGCCCCAGTGGCAGCAGTGGGATTAGTATTAGTATGATATCTCCCGGATGCTGAATCAGCCTCTGGCTTAGGGAGAGAAGGTCACTTTATAAGGGTCTGGGGGGGGTCAGTGCCTGGAGTTGCGCTGTGGGAGCCGTAGGTGGCTGAGCTCGCCAGGCAGCCTTGGTCTCTGTCTACGAACAGCCCGTGGGGCAGCCTCAAGGGCCGCAGCCATGAATGGCACAGAGGGCCCCAATTTTTATGTGCCCTTCTCCAACATCACAGGCGTGGTGCGCAGCCCCTTTGAGCAGCCGCAGTACTACCTGGCCGAACCATGGCAGTTTTCCATGCTGGCAGCTTACATGTTCATGCTCATCGTGCTGGGCTTCCCCATCAACTTCCTCACACTCTACGTCACCGTACAGCACAAGAAGCTGCGCACACCGCTCAACTATATCTTGCTCAACTTGGCTGTGGCTGACCTCTTCATGGTCTTTGGAGGATTCACCACCACCCTCTACACCTCACTGCATGGCTACTTCGTCTTTGGGCCCACAGGCTGCAACCTTGAGGGCTTCTTTGCCACACTTGGAGGTATGAGCTAGAGACTGGGGTGTAGCATGGGAGCCAAAGGGACATGAAAGGGCCTGGGGAGGGTCTGCAGCTTGGGAGCAGCAGCTTAATGGGCCTCTTTAATCAGTATCATCTAAGGCCTAGCTTATTCATTGACAAACTCTGTGACCTCAAGGTAGGCTGTTGTTGAAAGCAGGCACTGAACGTTCATCTATCTCATTTTGAGTAATGCAAGAAACATGGGTTCAGAGAGGCCAAGGACTCACTGGGGAGTCACAGTGTGTGGGGGTGTCCTCTGAGGCAGCTAAGCTGGAACAGACACAGACTGAGCACCAGGAGTGATCTAGAAAAGACACATTGGTCTAGGTCCTTCAGCACTGACCCTGATCTAGGTAAGAACTGGCTCAGTGGACTGCACATCTAACTGCCTGGTCAGCCCTGTCAGCTTCCACCCAGAATCTCAAGGGATTCATTTGTTTTTTTCCTTTTTCTATCTTTGGAGTAGAGCACAGTCTTACATAGTCCAGTCCAGACTGGCCTTAAATTATGCAGCTGAGGATGTACTTGAACTTGTAATCCTCCTGCCTCAGCCTCTCAAGTGCTGTGATCACAGGCATGGACCACTATGGTATACCAGGTGTTTCCAGACATTTTCTCTCACTTGACTGGAAAATCAGTGAGGCTATCTTGAGGAACTTTGGAGCCTGTTTAGCCGAGAAAACTGAGGCAGGGAGCAGGCAAAAATCACATTTAGAGATATGGGAGGGCCAGGACCAGAGCCAGGGTCTCCTGGGAGGGACCCAGAGATGTTTCCAGTGGATGTAGGAGGAAACAGAAGTGGGTGTAACAAAGCCCAAAGCCAGGATGACGGGTGGGTCTAGCTTGCATGACTCCCAAGGGTGCTGTCTTGTCTCCCTGTGTCCAGGGTACTGCCTTGGTAGCACTGTTGAGCATCTCTGTTACCCAACAGTGATCACAACCCCCAGTCTCTGGACAGAAGCTGGGGTAAATTTGCTGGTAAGCTTGTCTCTGTGGGGTCAGACCCAGGTCATACCTGCCATCCAGGATTCTTGTGGCTAGCACTCCTGTTATTCAGAACTTTGTTATGTGGTCCTTCCCCATACTAAGCTTCTGAGTGTGACATGTGGATTAATGTCTTGAGCCCCCTCTTTACTCCTCTTCATCCCCTGCCAAAACACTAGCCAGGCTGTGGTCCTAAGCCTCAGCTCCAGTCACTCTGAGGCAGTGTCTCTCATGAGCCTAATGCTCTAACCAAACAGAAAGGCTTTATTCGGTTCTGTTCCTTTGCTCACTTCCTCTGGTACAGGGGTTCTTCATCCCTTCCCTCCCTCCTGGCCAGTCCAAACTCATTGCAATCCCTAAGGCCTGGTTCAAGTCTCAAACCAGAAGCTTCCATGCTACCCTGTCCTCTCTGTGCATGTTTGTTCTCTTTGACGTGAGGTCAGAGCTGGAGAATTGATGACTACTAACTGCCTTACAGGTGAAATCGGCCTGTGGTCCCTGGTAGTCCTGGCCATTGAGCGCTACGTGGTGGTCTGCAAGCCCATGAGCAACTTCCGATTCGGGGAGAATCATGCCATTATGGGTGTGGCTTTCACCTGGGTCATGGCGTTGGCCTGTGCTGCTCCTCCACTCGTTGGCTGGTCCAGGTAATAACACTGAGTATTGGATCTGGCAAGGTCTTTGTGGAATTCCCATTCAGAACACAGCCCTCGAATTGGTTCCAGGCATAATGTAGCATGGCCTTGTCCCCTAAAACCATCCTGGTGACTTTCCCAGGCTAAGGTCTAAGGCAGGGAAGAAGAGAGGGACTGTAATGGTCCAATGAGTCTGATTCTACCTCTGAACCCCATAGCAAGGAGAACCCTGGACATCCTAACCCTCACCTTGGCCAAGTCCTTAATCCTCAGCTAAGCCAAGGCCAAACCACAATCCTCTTTGGTTGAGTTCTGGGCATGGGTAGCATTCATTCTCTCTCTCTCTCTCTCTCTCTCTCTCTCTCTCTGACCTTGGACCTTAGCCCCTGGAGAAGCTGAATCTTTCTAACATGCATGGTGACGTTGTAGCCCCAGGAACTAGGTCCCTTCTAGCTTCCAGGCCACCATATCTAAATGAGACATGAGAGGGTGGGGACAGTGGTTTGGACACCTGGACAGGCTATGATGTACACAGAGCATCAGAGAATCTCCATTCTCTGCCCACATCTCTTCCTAATCCCAGGAGCCCACCCAGTGGCCCTGATTGAGTCAGAGCCACTTACCCCTCACTGGCCTCTTCCCTCACCTTCACTCACCTGGCTTGGCAGGCCTCTTCAGGCACACTCAATGCACACTCAGGTTTCTGAGTGCAGCCCAGTGACACCATCATCAGAACATCCTCATTTCTAGACGATAGCGCTCAAGGTTCTGATGATAGCAGCAGGCCCACCCTTATTGTAGAAAACATTGCTGTTACTAGGAGACCTGCGTGCACAAACTGCAGCATTCACAGGGAAGGCCTCAGCTCCCCTCACTTATCCACCAAAGGGCAGCAGGCTGGTGGAGGACAGCTGTGTGGTCAAGTGGCAGGGAGCTTGAGAATTGTCCAAGGGTAGAGACAGATAAGTCTCACCTGGTGATGGGGTCAGCAGGTAATAACCATTCTTCTTGAGGCCCACAGAAGCTCCAGCCTCCATTGACCCCACACTTATATCTGGCTGGGCATGTGTTTTCTTCCTGTTTTATCATCCCTTGCACTGACCTTCAGGTACATCCCTGAGGGCATGCAGTGCTCATGCGGAATTGACTACTACACACTCAAGCCTGAGGTCAACAATGAGTCCTTCGTCATCTACATGTTCGTGGTACACTTCACCATCCCTATGATAGTTATCTTCTTCTGCTATGGGCAGCTGGTCTTCACAGTCAAGGAGGTATGAATGGGGTTCACCCTAGTCCCATGCTGGGTGGCCAGAGCTGGGTGCCAGGGTTTGTATGGACACCATGGGCTAGACACAGATCTGTACCCCTGTAGGCCGCTGCCCAGCAGCAGGAGTCAGCCACCACTCAGAAGGCAGAAAAAGAGGTCACCCGAATGGTCATCATCATGGTCATCTTCTTCCTGATCTGCTGGCTTCCCTACGCGAGTGTGGCCATGTACATCTTCACCCACCAGGGCTCCAACTTTGGCCCTATCTTCATGACCCTGCCGGCTTTCTTTGCTAAGACCGCCGCCATCTACAACCCAGTCATCTACATCATGATGAACAAGCAGGTGCCTGGGCTGAGGCGGGGTGTGTGGAGAGTGAGGGAGAGAATGGGAGGGGAAGGATGGGGAGGAGGTGTTCCACTCAGACTGCTGGCAGGCCCTGACCTGCCATCCATTCCTGTGAGATACAGCTGACCAAATGGTTCTGGAAGTCTGCTTTAGAAGTCAGCTAGAAGCCAGGTGCAATAGTGCATGTTTGTAATCTTAATACTGAGGCAGGAGGATCTTGAGTTCCAGATCAGCCTGGGCTAAATAGTGCATGTTTGTAATCTTAATACTGAGGCAGGAGGATCTTGAGTTCCAGATCAGCCTGGGCTAAATAGTGGATGTGTGTCTTCTTTCCCCCAAAGCAGGCTGTGATAGTACACTGCTATATCTCAGCATTCAGGAGGCTGAAGTAGGCAAATTAGAAATTCAAAGCTATCTTTGGCCATACAGTGATTTGGGAGCCAACCTGGGCTACATGAGAGTCTGTCTCAAGAAGCAACCAGAAAATGTTAAGTAGTTCCAAGGCTGGGAATAGAATGGTCTCACTGTAAAGCTGAAGAAATTGCTAAAAATGCTACTTCTGGGAAGACAGGGATTAAGCTGCTGTTAAAAGCCATAGTTTCTCTGCCAAAAGGATGTGGTCTCTGAACCTAGACTCTGCCTTCAAGTTCTAGTTCTGCCACATTCAGGCTGTGTGACCTTGGGTGAGTCAGATATCTCCCCATCTGGGCTTCAGTTTTCCTATTTATTGGAAAGGCCAAATCATAAACTCTCAAATTAGATGATATTATTCACAGAAGGTCCTACACCTCCTCGGGACACATGGAATGTCATTTGACGAAAGCCCTTGTGCATCTCTGGTTGAAGGGCAACATACATTTACCAAGCTCCCCCAGGGAGCCAGACTTAGGGACATGATGGAGGTGGGGGTTGAGGCGAGGCAAGTGGTAGGGTTCTTTCCTGACTGGTGCCTCTTGTCTTCCAGTTCCGAAACTGCATGATCACTACCCTCTGCTGCGGCAAGAATCCACTGGGAGATGACGAGGCCTCTGCCACTGCCTCCAAGACGGAGACTAGCCAGGTGGCTCCAGCCTAAGCCTGGCCAGAGACTGTGGCTGACTGTAGGAGTCTCATGTCCCCACTCACCCCAGCCACAGCCCCCACCAGGAGCAGCACCCATTGGAATGAGGTCATGCAGGCTCCCCCAGTGTTATTTTCTTTGTTTTTAATGATTTCTTGAAAGCAAAATGAGGCTCCCCACTCAACAGGGACAGCCTGACAAAGGACATCCATCCACTAAGACCCCCAACCTGGAGTCCCCAATTCCCGGGGGCCAGCGGGATCTGTACCCCTCCCCTCAGCTTGTCTCTCAGGAACATGACAAGTATCCCGGCTTAGGGCTAAGTGTCTAGGACAGAATGGAACACATAGTAGCTGATTAATAAATGCTAGCTGGATGAAGGGAGGAATGAGTGACTGAACAAGTGGATATATGAATGAAAGGATTAATGGAAGGGAACATGGATGTCCTCAGGTGCCCAACCTGGCAGATCTAGTCATGTTTGGCTGGAATCTATAAGCGGTTTTACATACCTGCCCTGGTTTTCTCTGCCCCCACCCCCACTCCAGATGGATTTCCTAAATCTGGGGCCCTGACATAGTGTGGCTGCTTCAAAAACAGAGATATGGGGGGGGGGAGAGGGAGGGAGGGAGTCATTATGTGTGTGTGTGTGTGTGTGTGTGTGTGTATGTGTGCAAACACTTTGTATATAAAGAGCACAGCTGGTAGTTGTGTTGCAGGTAACACCAACTAATATAATTAATTAACCATCCTAATGGTCTCTGCTTGTTAGTGACTGCTTGGGAATTGGGCAGGGCCCAAGCACTCAGATAAGGTATTTCCCCCAACCTCAGTAGGCTTTTGCAAATGACCCAGGCCTTCAGGCCTGTGCAGGGCTGGAGCTGGATCACGGAGCTGAATGACAGTGACAGCAACATGGGCTGCAGCCATTAGGACCGAGAAATCACTGAGACCAGGGGTCTCAGGTAAGGCCTAGGTCCTCCCTCCAAGATGGAAACCTTGGCTCATGTCTCTCAGCCTACTTAGCCTGTGGAGACCCATCCCTTCCTCTTGGCTTCTGGATATATTTGCTCTTCTATATCAGCAACCAAGTAGCAACAGTTCCAGGCCAGTATGGAGTTTTAGAAGCCATGCCAATATGCCCACCTTCAGGAAGCAGCTGAGTCCTTGATGATACCCTTGTTCTGAAGAGCTCAGAAACACAGTGCAAGACCTGACCAGGCCTCATCCTTAGGATGCTCATGGATTCAGTTCCCAGCTCCCTTGCTGGATATGCTGTTTTCCTCGGCCTTTGGTCTTTTTTTTATCCCAGAGAATTTTGGCTTTGAGGCCAACAGGAACTCTGGGGTGCTAGAATTGAGCAGCCTCAGTCTGCATCCCTCCTCTATAGAACCACAGCTGGGCCCTCAGTCGGCCCAGCTCTGTATGAGAACAGAGGCAAACAGAGGCATTAAAAGCTCAGCTCCTACACTTGATGGCAGTGGTGGTTTGTTGCTCTCAGGCTCTTTCAAAATGGATGGAAACTGGGAAGTTTCCCTGATCCCTGGCTAGAAAGGACTAGACTGTGTGGGGACAAGCAGTCCAGAGTCCCTGGGGAATGTGATAGAGCAGCTCCATCAATTTTAGAAACCCAACTTGAGCAGTATAGAGACATGGTGACCTCTCTAAGCTTCTGTATCTGCAAAGAGGATTTTAGACCTGCCCTTGAGGGGATTATATGAGATTTAAGGGACTTATGTTGCCAGCCTACTTTCTGGCATGCTGAAGACATTGGCACACTCTGGTATTCTAGACCTTGGCTTGGCGCTGCCCTGACTGGGACACTCCCACTTAGCAAAGAATGGGATGGAGCTTCAGATATGGAGTGACACCATCTTCCAAGGAGGAAAGGGTGCCAGGGTCTGGGATAAAAGCCCCTCAGTGCTATGTTGGCCAAGAGCAGGTGACAGCAAGGGGTTATTTGCTTGCTTTCTCCATGAGTGATATCAGTGAGGTTTCATTTGGTCACAAGTGACAAAAAATTCAGCTCAATTGCTGAAACAGAGGCTGATCTCATTTTATGAACATGAAACCCGGCTCCCCTACACTTCAGGCTGACTAGAAGTAGAAGCTCAGACCTGTGACCCTTTGTTTCTCTCTTCTGTGATGACTTTACTCACAGGCATATCTCCAGAGGTGACAGAATTGTCTCCAGCAGTCCCAGGGCCAGAAATCCCTCCAGAAAGGGGTTTTCCTTCCCTTTATAATTGAGGCTGCAGGTCAGGTTCTTATTGGACAGATCTAGGTCACCTGATTATCCTTAAGCCAATTGAATCTTTAAGAGATTCATTTGATTGGCCAGAGCTGAGTCACTTGATCACCTCTAAGTCAATCACCATGCCTGAGATGGATCTTCTGATTAGCTAGACCTGGGTCACCTGATCACCTCTAAGCCAACCACTATGTCTGATATAGGGCCCCCTCATTTGTCATGTGTTTCTACACAAGATAAAGTTGACTCCACATAGTTAAGGAGTCTATAGGATGTGTTCCCCAAAGGAAACCAGGGGAACAGGATCAAGACCAGCCTAGAGGGGTGGGGATTGGGATATGTTAGACAAGGTTCCTGGGTGTCATGGATGAAGGGGATTCCATGGCTGCCACACCTCTGGTTGTTTCTCATGCTTTATGGGCCGGGAGTAGCTGTTGGTAGGCTACTTTAGCTGCCTGTCATTGTCTACCTCACTTCTCCATGCCCAGGTCACTTGTTCTGTGGGGTGTCACCTTTACTCCTGCCTTCTCTTGTCCAGGAAAAATACCCCTTTAGAACCAGAATGCTCTTGTTGTCATGGTGAAGAACAGCCTCAACCTCCCCTTGGCAGTCACTGTGAGTGTAGACAGAGGAGCTCCTGACCTGAGCTGGGATCTGGAGTCCCCACAGGGTCACCTGCCAGGCTCCAAGCAAGCAGCATTTGTGGAGCATACAATACACTCAGCCAATCACAGGTCAGACAGGGCTGTCACTCCAATAAAGAGACACCTGGGGTATCAAGTATCCTGGGATGCTCCAGAGAAACACAGTGCTAGTCCCAGGATAATCCCTGGACTACACAAGCTCTGAGCTGAAAGTGAGGGACATCTTAGCTGGTGGAGGGTTTATTTCTGTAATGGTTTCCACTCATCGCCCCTTTACCTCTGAGAACATTCAGTGTGACCCCAGATATATAGGGAATTCAATAGGAGCACAAGTCAAACACCTACTGATAATCATAAAGAAACCTATGTAAAATAAGTCTTTGGTATATATGCAATTTTACAATTGATTAAAGATTAAAATAAATTTGCATACTAATGAGATGTATCTGCTTGCTTTTTCACAAGGAATAGATCTTAGCTGAATATTTAATGATGTAGGACACAGCATATACAACGTTCTTTAGAGTTGATATTTTGATTTTATAATCATCGATGCTGAGAATGCCTCTTCGCATAAATACATAGTATTACATGAAGAAGTGTGTCTAGGCCACTTCAGCAATTGTTGGAAATTGTTTCCGTATTATCCTAATCCAAAATTCACTGAACAGTGTGTGTGTGCGTGGTGTGTGTGTGTGTGCGGTGTGTGTGTGTGTGCGGTGTGTGTGTGTGTGTGCGTGGTGTGTGTGCGTGGTGTGTGTGTGTGCGTGGTGTGTGTGCGTGGTGTGTGTGTGTGCGTGGTGTGTGTGTGCGTGGTGTGTGTGTGT
>JADRCH010000349.1:93648-180539 GCA_019843965.1 Rhynchomys soricoides | reverse complement strand
GTGGTGTGTGTGTATGCATGCATATGTGTGTGTGCCTGTGTGTACATGTCTATGTGGAGGTGCTATCACCTGTGTATGTGAAAGTGGAGAAGCTGAGGTTACAGATGGGGCCACACCCAGCTCTTCCACAGGTGCTGGGGTTCCAGACTGAGGTCCTCATCCTTGTACAGCAAGTGTTCCTGATTAAGATATCACCCCAGCTCTGAAGTGAATGATTTACATCTGAAACTCAAGTCAGCCATTCAAACAGCAATATCAAAAATCAAACATTCTAACACAATGCAACCCAAAAATATACGAATTTAATCCTTGCATGCTGAGGAGTGACCGTAAGAAAATATTGAAAGTCTTTGTTCTCCACAATCCGACTCTTATTGTTCCAATAACACAGAAAACTCTATGTATAAGCAAATCAACCAACCAAACCAAATACTGTAATTCACAACATCCAATAGTCTGAAATCTGAGCTGTCAGTCAGGCAATTTGTTGGCACGATGTGGTATGAAGGCATGTGCAGTCCAAAGAGCACAAGTATGTGCAGAATCAAGGCTTCGTGAAGTCGCATGATTCAACACCGGTGAGCACTGCCCAAAACTCCTCAGACTCATTGTTTGACTTTGAATTGATGTGCAAAATATTGTATTACATTTTGTTTATTGCACCTATCAAAGGAGAGGGGACACATGCATGCACAGCGTGAATGTGGACATCAGAGGGTAGCTTTTGAAAGTCAGCTCCCTTCTGCCACATGGGTCCCAGGCATGGAACTTGGATCATCCGGTTTGCCAGCAAATGCCTTTCCAGATGAGCCATCTTGCCTCCCCTTGAATTACTTCTTGATCTTTGTATGTTCAGAAACTTTTTACTGTTCTCAAAGGTTCTATCACTCCTCAAATCCTGTGTGGACTTGTGACCCAGAACCTAAGAAATAGGGTCTGAAGGATCAAGAAGACATCAGTATGGCTGGCACTTCAGACAGCAGCTGTTCAATGCACACAGCTTCCCTGCTCAGGAATGAGGCCAGGCTTCTGAAGCAGCAGCCCTGGTGGAGGAGGGGCAGGTGCAGAGATGAACTTGATGAGGACCCAGGAAAGGAGGAAGAGTGGTGCCTCTGCTTTGTTTTTCTTCCCTTCTGTTGGTGATGTCCTCTTATGTTCTAGCTGAGCATCTGATGGCATGCCACTATCACCTTCTCCTCTGCGATGGCTCAGAAGCATGCAGACTCTGGGCTGTGAATTTCAGAGACCGAGGACCTCCACTTTCCTCTGCTTTCCTTGTTGGCTGGAATGTGATCATAGTGACTGGAGCTGCAACAGTCTTTGTTGGATCACGAAATGTGCCCTAAGTCAAAGAAGAGACAGGGTCTGGCTCCTCCAGGGCTACTTCCACAGTTGGATCCTCACCAGCCAGGGTGACTGTTCTGAAGGGAAGGCATCAAAAGGGAATGGCTGTTTGGGGATTACCACACTTATCCTTAGTACAGGTCTTCTAGGGTGCAGCCTAGGGTCTGAGTGTGGGGTGAGCCACGCTTCTGGACTTCAGCTGCTTCATGTGTAAGATGATGAAGATACCGATTTATACAATTGTATAATATCAATTATACGGTTTATACAGGCATGGCAGTGGCTGCAATTTCTCCCCATCCTGCTGTGCTGATTAGGAAATCAATGTCCCAATGTCTTCATGGCACAGGAGCTGGCACCGTACAAAGCAGAGATCTCTGATCATCTCAGAGTTCAAGACATTTATCTCTGAAAATAGAGCACGTCCTATAGCAGGAGGAGAAAGTTCCAGAAGGAAGGCAGCACCCCCTGCCTGGCCCCACAGAGAAGTCAGGAGGCTGGCAGAGGGCACACTTCTGCCAGCATCTCCCTAACTTGCTATCATCTCCCTGTCAAGTGGCAAACCCCTCCGAGAATTTTTAGATCTCTGAGTTTTTCCCAAACTCCTTTCCCAACACAGAACTCGATCCTGGCACAGCCTGGGAGCAGGGTTTCAGCAAAGCTCGTGGGAATGTTTACACTACAGAGGCTCTGCATTTCTCAGTTCTTGGAAACGCCCCACAAATGGATCAAAATTGCGGCCCCCGTGTGTGCCAGCTCCTGTTTGCCTCTTAGCCTCTCATAGCTCCTTCCCCATCTCGCACTGGGCATTTGCAGGTCTCTATTCACTCCTCAGAGCCATAGTACCACAAGCCTGGAGGGCCTACTGTGTGCTAGTGTTGGGCTAGGTGCCAGAGACAGCCCTGATCCACCACAGAGCTCAAGAGTCAGGGACTGTGGCATTCCTGAGCAAACCTTACCTACATGAGAGAGGAAGACATTCCAGAGAAAGAAGGTAGGAATAGAAGACTTTCAGGCCCAGTGTAGTAGCAACCTTGTGCTGTGTGACAAACACTCCCAGAATTTGCGGTTTAAAACAACAAACCACGTGTCATTTCTTCCAGCTCCAGGGACTAGCTAGGTGATGCTGCTGACTGGGATCCAGCTTGGACCATCTCTGTGGGCTGCTTCAAGCATCCATAGTCAAGTAAAGGACTAGCTGATGCCCAGTTGGTTGCCTGGCAGTTGGCTGGGTAACAAGCAACTAGACCACAGGTCTCAGCATCCAACAGACTAGCCAGGGCTTGCTCCCATGACAATGGTATCACAGTAACACCATTCCTGTGGTAGCTCACAGCACAAGGCTACCACAGATCTAAGGCTGAATGAATGTGCATATAGTTATAGGCAGAGGTGGGAACTCTGGACGATCTGCACATTAATTTGACACAGAAGCACAAAAGTATGACATCCTGGTATTAGCTATAGTCCATTCAAAGGTCACATGATGTGAGTTTTTTAAAGTTTAATATTGAAAATTGAACCCAGAATCTCAGAGATGCTAAGCCCTTATTCGACTACTGAGCCACAACCCCAAGTCCTACCTGCAGTGTGGTTGAATTGTGGAATTCATGAGAGAGCACCAAGAGCCCGATGGAAGATCTCAAAATTCTCCCCAAAGAAAGCGGGGAGCCATGGAAGATTCTAGAAATGGAGTGAGACCCGTTTCACTGCAAAGAACTTGGAGGGCCACAGCTGTTCTCAAACCAGACCTATGATGAATGGTGAGTTCTCTGGGAAAAATCCAGAAAATAAAGGGATCACACAGAGAGGAGAAGCTTGTAAGTCTCCTGCATTCTCAACCTCCATCTTTCCCAAAGCAATTGCTGCTACCATACTGGTTCAAGTCTTGGGAGACCTGAGCTCAAGAGTCAGAAACCTACCTGTAAGGCAGTGCATTTCTGTAAGTGCGGCATTCCTGAGCAAACCTTACCTACCAGAGAGAGGAAGGCCTGAGTCAGTGCTGGCCTCCCCATTCGCACAGCTGGGGTCTATCCCACTGTGAACAGGCCACAATTGATGTAGCCTGTTTCTACCTGACAAGTTTTTAGTTTGCCCTGAATTTCTGCTGATATTGGGGTAAAGTTCCTGTTTGTCAGTTCCTCTGTTTCTCCCTAGAGAGGGATGGCTGCATTATGGAGCAAGTTCATCTTTGCTCCATAAAATGTTGAGTTGCTTCTAAGGTGGCTGGCTTGTCAGCTCTCCTAGCCTCTGTGTGGTTTCCATACATCCTTGACAGTCACTATGAGAAATACTTGTCTTATATTTCATAAGCAATGTCAACATTCAGCCAGGAGAGAGATTCAGCTTGTTGTAATCCACCCTGTTTTGTTTCTATTTGGTTTGATTCTTTTTGAGTCAGGGGTTTGCAGTCTAGGCTCCCCTCAAATGCCCTAGCCTCCTTTCCCCAGCGTGGGAACAAGCATAAGCCACTGGGTCTTTATCAGACCCTGTCATATATGCTGTATTGTGTTTTATAGTGATGGAGTAATTCACTCAGGCCCATGTGGTTTCACTGAGAAGTCACTTCTGTCTTTCATCTCAATGACTCAGCCCTTCCTAGGAAAGTGGCGGAATGGCCAGGCTCGGGAGATCCCTTCCCAAGTCCCTGTTGGGGCAGCCGGCTGGTTCTCTCACCCTAGCCAGTTCCAATGTTGAGAAGTGTGATGGAAAACAGCGGCTTACATCTGTCCCAGTGTGTCTTTGAATGCCAAGGACACTGAAGACAGTGACCATCAGCCAAGGCCATATAAAGACCCTGGCATACCTTCCCCTGTGTCTCAAACCGAAGTGTAATCTAAAACATCAAAATGACACAGAAGGAAGAGATCTGAGGGCCATCCTGGCTCAGGAGAGGCCACTGCCTCCAACCATTCCCTCCCTTGGGCACAATTGCTACTTTGTGGAAAACTGAGGCTAGCAGTAGTCTGGAACAGGGTAGACAGATCCCTGCCCTTGTGGGATTAGGGGGCCCTTGTGAGCACCCCCCCCCAACTCAGTTGTCCCCCATTAGATGCCAGCTCCATTAGCTAGGTAGGACACAGTGACTCTGCCTCCCTACTTTTTTCATGGCCTCAGGTCCCACAGGGTTGAGGTGGGTGCTGTGTTCAGAGTGAGTCTTCCCCTCCAGGCCCGGTTGGCAGCTTTCAGCTGCTCAGGTGGTAGGCCTGTTCATCATTGGTTAACTACCACTGGGAGGTATTTAAGGGGGAGGTTTGGAGGCTGCCACTTGAGTGAGCATTGGCCTGGCCTGCCGCTGCCTGTGCCATGGCTCCAGGGAGTGTCTCCAGCGTTTCTTCCTCCTCCTCTTCTCCCTCCAGGGACACATCACCTTCTGGATCATGTCTGCTCCCTGGGGCTGACAAGCCAGGTAAGCAAGGGAGTGGAATTCTGAATTTAGGCCAACGTCCCTGGAAACCCAGTGACAACAGCTGAGAAGGTGCATGAAGCTGTAAAAGCTGGCTCCCATCACTCAGCTTGGAAGAGGGGACCCAGTCCTGGAGGGGGATAAAGCTGGATGAGCCAGTCAGGTACAGGCTGCTGTGACCCTGCCTCCCTTAGGCTCGAGGCTTGTAGTTTCATGTGGCTTTTTCTTTTTTCCTTTACGTCCATTGGTGTCTTGCCTGCATGTATGTCTGTGTGTGGGTGTTGGACCCAATGGAACTAGAATTACAGAGAACTTGAGTTTAGACCGTTGTGAACCGTCATGTGGGTAATGGGAATTGAACCTGGGTCCTCTGGAAAAGCACACAGTGCTGTTAACCACTGAGCCATCTCTCCAGCCTATGACTTTTTCTTTCTACTTAAAAACTCCTCTTACGCTGGGCAATGGTGGCGCATGCCTTTAATCCCAGCACTCAGAAGGCAGAGACAGGTGGATTTCTAAGTTCGAGGCCAGCCTGGTCTACAGAGTGAGTTCCAGGACAGCCAGGGCTACACAGAGAAACCCTGTCTCGAAAAACCATTTAAAAAAAAAAAAAAAAAAAAACTCCTCTTACTTTTAAGTCTGAATTTTGCAGTGAATTCTGATAGCATCAATCCTAGTTTAAATCATGCACCTGTGGCTGACATTCTCTCATTCCTCTCCCCCAGATCCTCCTTTTTCTTGCTGCTTTTTAAAAGTAACAGCCCATCTGAAAACATTCCTGTACAGTATCGCTCCCCCAAGTTCAGTGTGCAGTGACCTTTAGTATGGCATCATGCATGTCCAGTGCTGCAGTTTGTTTCAGAATTAAGTCATTTCCTGAGAAGAAAAGCAGACTTGTGCTATTAACAATCACTCCCCAGCCTCACCCCACCTGTGTCTGTGGACTCGCGTCATTTCATATAAGCCTTTGTGACTGGCTTTTTTTTTTTTTTGCTTGCTTATATTTAGAATCACTCTGTGTTGTAGCCTCTTACATTTCAGTCCTTTAGGGCTAAGTAGTATTCCATTGTGTGAGCGTATCATGCATGGTCACAGGCATTTGGGCTGTTGGGAAGAAACACTCATGCACACGGCTGGCAGGGCTAGGGACGGAGCCCAGGGCCTCAGGCACGCTCAGCACACGAGGCTCCTTCACCCTTGTGCATGCCTTTGCTTGCATTTTCACTTTGAGGGGTTGGGGTGGGGTGTTTCTAGGAATGTGACTGTTTTTACTTCTCCTTTTCCCCAAATATGTTTCTTTTAAACATTTTGGGCTGGGCATGATGGCTCACACTTGAGAGGCAGAGACAGGAGGATTTCTTGAGTTCAAGACCAACCTGGTCTATAGAGTGAATTCCAAGCCAGTGAGAGCTATGTAGTAAGGCTCCCATCATTTTTACTTGTGTTACTCTGCACGAGGCCTTTTTCAAGCAAGTATATAATGTGTAGATAATGTGCTTTGAGTGTGAGCATATTCCTCCAAATCCTCCTCCCCTCCCCCTTCTCACCCTTTGCTCCCCAGAGAGTTTCACTTCTACCTTCTTTCCAGCTGTGGACACAGACTTTATATCTACCAAGTCTAAGACCCACAGATGATGCTAATATCTTGCTAGGAAAACTTCTCAGACTGAGAGGAAATCGGGCTGGGAACAGCTGAGTCCCTCCCCTGTGCCCGTCAGGCTCAGCTGTCCTCAGCTGTGGCTGCTTTTGCTTACACTCTGGCTTATCTCAGACACATGCCAGGCCCAGCATTTCAGCTGGAAATAGTCCAGGGTTGCTTTCCAAAGATATGAACCTTTGAGAAAGTGCTGTCAGGCCTGGGTTCCGGTTCAGTACTGGACCACTTGTCTGGCATTCGTGCACAAAACCTTGGGTTGGACCATGAGCAGTACAAAAACAAAACAAAAAACCGAAACTTCAGTGCTGCCTTTCCCTCCCAGCATCTATGAATATTTGGTTATTTCTTTGTCCAGTTAGATTTTGAGTTTGTGTCTCCTATTTTTGAGGTACCACCTTGTTCTATAGCCCCAGGCTGGTCTGGAAATAAGTCTTTCCACCTCAGTGTCTGGAGTCCTGGGGTAACAGGTGTGTCTCCACCATGCCTGGATTTCCAGGGTGGTTGTTTTGAGTCCTTCTGAGACTGAACAGGGCCCTGTGGCATTTGGTAGAGATGTTGCTTTCTCAGTGTTTTCATCCCCAGGGTCTTTGGTGTCTTCTTCAAGGTGACTTGTATGTAAGAGAAGCCGACGTGGGCCTCACTGGGTGAGCTTCCTGATTTGCTTCTTCGAGTACAATACAGCTACAGCTGTAGATACCCTTGGGAAGCTCACCTACCCAGCATTGCTTCTTCAAGAGAATATTCTTCAAAAGGAGGGAACTTGATGAGCCTGGTAGGGACAGCAGTCTATGGCTTACTATGCAAGTAAGGCTTGCAGACTGGCAGCCAGTGATGCTCACAGGGTTGGTTCTCAGTGTGTGCTCTGCCCCACCAAAGCAGGCCTTGACTGGGGCAGAGGGCAGTCTGGGTGATGGCCCTTCTGTCTATCCCACAGGTCCAAGTTGTAGTAGACTCCAAGCAGGCCAACGGAACCCAACAATGCTACGCATGGTGCTAGAGGCTCTAAAGGCCAGGGAGAAGCGCCAGGGCACATCAGTTGTAGCCATCAAGGTCTATATCCAACATAAGTACCCAACAGTGGGCACCACCCGCTTCAAGTACCTGTTGAAGCAGGCCCTGGAAACTGGCATGCGTCGAGGCCTCCTCACCAGGCCTGCCAACTCTAAGGCCAAGGGTGCCACTGGCAGCTTCAAAGTGAGCTACAGACAAGGAGAGGGAGGCCTTGGTGCAAGTTTAGACATCAGACCCTTAGCACATGCTGCTTCTCAACACAGCCCACATCTCCACAGCCCTCTGCCGACTCATATTGTGTGGTGTGGGGAGCCCGCACAGTATCGGTCTGTGTGTGGCTTCTTGCCTGTGTCCACCATGTAGCCACTGACCCATAGCGTCTGGGGGTGGGCACTGTGGGACAGTCTCTACTAACCTCATGTGGTGCCCGTGGTTACTGGAGTACCCATCTCAGGAAGTCCCAATACTGGGGAGCTCTGCTGTGGCCTGGGGGGAGCTCTATTGGAGCCTAGTTGGAGTATGGGGGCAGGCAGCGCAATAGAACCTCGATTGTGCAGGCCTGTGGGAAGCTGGGAAATCAGTCAGGTCTCCTCTCAGCCTGTATTCTTGGAGATGTTAAGAAGAGGTGGGACTTCAGGGAGCAGGGGCAGAGTGAGGCTTGAGGGTAAGTGGATGATAGGCAGAGGGCTCATACAGACCTTTAGGAGTGAGCAGCAGGGCACTTCAGGGAGACAAGAGACTAACACCAGGTGAAATGCAGTGAGGATCACAGAGGTGTATGTGTCTCCTCTCTCCTCTCCTTAACCCTGTTGGGAGCACGGCCCCTTTTGTGTCCTATGTTGGGTACAGTGATATCCAGAGCTTCTGTTCTCACCCCAACCCCATGCTCTGTCTTTAGCTAGTTCCCAAGCCCAAGAAAAAGAAAGCCTGTGCTCCAAAAGCCCGCAGGGGAGCTGCAGGTGCCAAGGAGTCAGGCCCCAAGAAATCTGGATTGCTGAAGAAAGACCAAGTCGGCAAGGCCAAGATGGAGAAAGTGGCTCTAAAACCAGGGCAGAAGAGAAAGGCTTATCCTTGCTCAGCAGCCACATTGGAGATGGTGCCTAAGCAAGCCAAGGCGAAACCAAGAGAGGTCAGAAAGGCCCCCCTAAAACCAGACAAAGCTGCAGGGGCCCCTCTCACTGCCAACATGGGCCAGAAGGTCAAACACAGTGGGAGCAGGCAAGGTAGGTATGTGAATGGGTGGCAGGGACAGGGGTCCCCAGAAGCCACTGGGGTAGGATGGGAGGGGCTTCCCTCCCTAGGAATGGGCTTTTCCTGGATGAAGGAATGGAGAGCCCATAGAGTCAGGGTCAGAGAAGGCTTCTTGGAGAAGGCATCTTTGCCTTTACAGAGAGCATGAAATCGGCCTGGGTCACATGAGATTCTGTCTCAAACAACCCTACCCTCCTGAAAAAAAAATACATATATTTATATAATAAACATTAAAGTATCACCATTGGCAGGTAGGCAACCAAGCTGATATTCCCATGTTATGTAAGGAGAACATCTTGTCTGATTTGCAAATTGTGGCCTGAGACTCGGGTAAAACAGCTGGCCCAGGTCACAAGGCCTTCAGGTGTCCAGGTGACAACTTGGGATCTAGGCAGGCTGAGAACTCTAGAGCCTGTAGACCCTTTGCCCCTCACTACCCCCTCCATCTTGCAGAAGCAGATGCCCATGGGAAAACCAAAGGTGTGTGTGAGAAATCAAAGCCCTCGGCCAGCAAGGTGGGTAGGGTGACTGTTGCTCGCTATGTCTCAAGTTCTTGCAGGCTTGTGTGTAGGCTCTGGGAAGTAAGCTGTGCCTCACTGCTTGTGAGGTGAGTGCTCTGCTGGCTGAGCCATCTCCCCACCACTGGGCTTGCTTTCTTACAGGTCCAGAATAGTGCTGCTTCCCTCGCCAAAAGGAAGACTGCAGCCATGGCTCACACTGAGACAGTTGTTCAGGGGGCTAAGACAGTACAGAAGACCAAAGCGCCCACTCCTTCCCTGGACATGGGACACAAAGCACAACCCACACCTAGGGTCAGGAAGACAAAGACCCCCGAGAACACCAAAAGGCCTGAGTTACCCCCCAAGACCGCATCCAAGGCTCCCAGCAAGAAGGCTGAAGCTAGTAGCTAGAGCCAGGGTTGGGGAGAAGGCAACTCTGAAGCTTTTATTCTCTAACAAACCGTCATGGTGTTTAATCATAACTTATTTATCAATAAAGACTTGACTTTGTATTTACACACTGGTACATTGGACACTGGACTGTGGGGCAGGAAGGCAGAGGTGGATTTTGAGCACTTGAGAGCCAGGGAGGAGTGCAGGCTGTGGTGAATGTCTTTACAAAGAGCCTCTTGTCTACAGGAGGGATGGAGGACTTGAGGGGCCAAAGACCAATGTAAGCTTCCTGAGCCTGATGGTCAAGCCTCAGCCGAGAGAGGCAGACAGACTACAACTTGGGGGACCAGTATGTTGTCTGCCGAGGAGCACAGTGCTGGCTGCAACTGTAGTGTATTTAGTATGTATAGGTGTACATGTGTCACGGTGTATGTGTGGAGGTCAGATGACAATTTGAAGGGGTCCTCTCCTTCCACTTTGTGGGTCCTGATGAAATTTGGGTTATTGAGTTTGGCAGCAAGCACCTTTGTCCAGTGAGTGGTCTTGCTAGCCCTTGGTGCAATATTAATAGGGAGGACTGCTAAGCAGGACCCCAAGTCTGGATGGAAGCATATTCAAGAGAAAGGAAGGTCACAAAGGTCCTGCATTGGTTACTGTCCATGTTTCTATGATAAAACATCAGACAGAGTTAAGCACAGGAGTGTTTGTTTTAGCTCATGGCTTCAAGGGGCATAGTCTACCATGGCAGAAAAGGCCCAGCAGCGGGAGTGTGAGGTGCTGGCTTGCTTCATCAGGGAACAGAGGTGAACAGGTAGTGGTGCTTGGCTCAATTCTTTCTCCAGTTTACTCAGTGTGGAACTCCAGCCCACGAGATGGTTCCACCAAAATTCTGGGTAGGTCTTCCCATTTAAACATCTCTGGAAGGAAATGGCCTCACAGACATGACTAGTGGGGTGACCCTGGTGGATTCCAAATCTGGTCAAGTTGGCAATGGCCCTAGGGCAGGGATATGTTTGCACACCTTATATGGCCAAAGGGTGTGACAAGTCATGGGGATAAAGTCTGAGACACTTCCCATGGATAGGTGGAGTCGATTTCCTTGCCCTGAGTCTTTAAGCTCTGCATTCTTGATCAGGGACAGTGGCAATGTCAGGACAAATTATACTTCAGCTTCAGAGGAGGCAGGATGGCGCAGTGGGTAAAGTGTTGGCTACATAAGCCTGAGGACTAGAGTTCAAATAAAAAGCTGGGTGTGGTAGTGCATGTGTAATAACCCCAGAGTCAGGTGGTGGAGACAGGAGGATCCCCAGGGCTCACTACCCAAATAGCCTAATCTAAAACGGCAAGCTATAGGCAAAAGACTCAAAGGTCTCCCCCCCAAAAAAAAAAAAAAAAAAAAAAAAAAAGGTGGAGGGCTGAAGAGACGGCTCAGTGGTTATAGCAAAAGCACTTGCTGAGTATGAGACCAGAGTTTGTTCCCCTAGAACCACATAAGTGCCAAGTGAGTATTGTGCACCCACTAATTTCAGCCACAGCAGGTGAGACTGTGCCCGGGCTTGTAGGACTGTTTTTAGTTTTGATCACATTGACATAAGCTCAAGCTAGAGTCGCCTGAGAAGAAAATTCGGTTGAGAGAACATTCCTACCAGATTAGCCTGTGAGGTATTTTCTTGATTAATGACCAATATGGGAGGGCGGGCCCAGATCTCTCTGTACTACTCCTGGGCTGGCGGTCCTGGGTTGTATAAGAAAGCAGACTAAGCAAGGCAATAAGCAGCCTTCATGGCCTCTGCTTCAGTTCCTGCCTTGAGTTCCTGCTCCAAATCCCTGTCCTGACCTCCTTCAGTGACGGACTGCAAAGCTGTAAGTGGAAATACACCTCTCTCCCCACATTGCTTTTGGTCATGGTGTTTCATCAGAGCAATAGAAATCTTAACTTAGATGGGACCCTGGTTAAAAGGATTACTCATAGCTGGGCAGTAGTGGCACACGCCTTTAATCCTAGCACTTGGGAGGCAGAGGCAGGTGGATTTCTGAATTCGAGGCCAGCCTGGTCTACAGAGTGAGTTCCAGGACAGCCAGGGCTACGCAGAGAAACCCTGTCTCGAAAAACCAAAAAAAAAAAAAAAAAAAAAAAAAAAAAAAGACTACTCATATCAGCAAGCTCTGCATTTGATTAAGACTGCCTTAGTGAATAAGGAGGAAAGCTATTGATGATTCTTAACATCAACCTTGGGCCTGCACGTGTACCCCTCCCCCCCATGTGTACCTACTGGGATGCAAACAAAGTGGAGAAGTGATTGAGGAAACCACCCGTGCCAACCTCTGGACTCTATACCTGCACAAATAGGTTAAGTGTACCTACCCACACACGCACACACGTGCACACACACACACTGGTAGTTTTAACTTCCGGAGGTTCTTGTCTTTTCATAGACATCCCTCATGATGTAGGGAAGCTCACCCCACCCATGGAAAGCCAAGGCATCCAGTTCAGTTCTGCTGAGCTTCTGGTCACTGCTGCCATAGGCACACACCACCTTCCAACTCTCCCTGCTGACACCTGGTAGAAAGGGACAATGTCCTCATGACAAATGCCTAAGCAAATTGCTTGTGCTGCTCTTGGCATCTGAACATTGGAATGATGTGACTGGACTCACAGGATGGGGTTGCTGGCAGGCACTGCACCACAAAGGGCAGGCATCACAAAGGATGGGCTCTGTGGGCTGTCAATGGTTGTAAGAAAATATCAAAGAACGGGAGGAGGGAGGGGCCCTAGGAGCGTGGTAAATGAATGTAGCCTGCTAGAGCTCCCCTATTGTAGCACAGATGAGGGAAGAGGTGGCCTTCAATATATAGTAGGTGAGGCTTGATGGTAGCCACCAAGGGGTCAAAGATACGTCCATAGTTCTGGGTCTGCTTGGTGAGGTGGGGACTTGCCAAGGCCAAGAGGGTGGTTCAAAGAAATGGGTGAATCTGGGGGGCATTCTCAATAGGGGGGATGCTTGGGAAGGGGCCAGACAGAACTAGAGAAACGATGTGCTCAGTATGGGGCTCAGGCCTCTATGTTGTCCACGGCTTTTCTCTGGACTCCCATAGGAAGCTGTGTCTAGTTCTGCTGGCTCCCCGGGGTATCTATAATGTGCCTGTCAGCAGGCCCCAAGGGGCACCCAGCAGATGGCAGGCTGGCATTTCTCAAGCAGAGGCTCAGCTTTTGCCTCTGCTCCTGCATGGTGAGGCTTGAGCCTGGGGAAGACAGCCTGTAGCCTCCTGGAGCTAGGAACCTATCAGCCCTGCCCTGGTGACACCTTGCACTGGGACTTAGAGACTTGGGAGATCAGCCCTCAGCTGTGTGGGTTTCTCCCGTTTTGCAATCTTGAGGATGCTCCACCCAGGTCCTTGCCTGGGTACCCATGGCTGCCAGGAATGTCTTTGGGGCCCCATGCAAGGACTGCAGTCCATGGAGGTTGCCCACCTGTCAATGCTAGTGACCCTGGGAACTAGATCTATGCATAGACCTCCTTCTGAATGTCAGCGAGGAGCTGTATGTTAATGAGACGTGAAGCCAGACTGTGGAATACTTAATGACTTAGAAACATGTTCCTGACATATTGTTTTAGGATGGAGTGTGGACTGATTCATCTTCACTCCTGGCTCCACTAAGGCAAAGGTGCCCAGGCCTTGTGTGTGGCCAGCGCCTTGTGCGAGTGTCCTCGCAAGCATGGGAGGCTTTTATTCTCTCGAGCTTTTTTTTGCAGTTGTATTTTTTTTTTTTTTCAGGGTTTTGTGAATCCGTTCTGGAGTCACACCTCATCAAGGAAAAAAATCCAAACCATCAAATCTGCCAATAATTGAAATTAGCAAATCTGCTCCTTAATAAGAATCCTCAGCAGCAGAAATCTGAGAGATAAAGATGGCTTCTCTG
Organism: Rhynchomys soricoides; assembly: GCA_019843965.1. Lineage (NCBI taxonomy): Eukaryota > Metazoa > Chordata > Mammalia > Rodentia > Muridae > Rhynchomys > Rhynchomys soricoides. The sequence continues at coordinate 167,052 of JADRCH010000349.1, read as the reverse complement.
CTCGAAGCCTGAACAGGGGAAAGCTATTTTTGGAGTGAGAGGTTGTTCACTTTTTTTAAGGTGGTGAATTCTAGGTTGGGTCTTGGATTTTGTCATTGGGAATTTTGGTCCTGGCTCACTTTTGGCAAACATGATTGGGACATTCCTTCTTGAGGGGACACGTGTGAATGGCCATCACTGAGGCTGGCTCTGCCACATCCTGCTTCTGGGGAGAACCTCACTGACTCAGCCTTGAGAAACCAGGGCCCCAGGCAGGACAGTGGGTGTCACCCCAGGTCAGATGTGCTACGGTCAGGTGCTGACTGCTGTGAGAATCGTGTAGGACATAGCTGGCCTCAGAGAAACTGAGTTTCATTGTCTGAAACATGGGGTGTGTGTCCTAAGATTAGATGAAGAATGTGGGGGCACAAGTGTGGTCAGTTTGGAACCCCTTCCATTTTGGAGGTGGAGACCTGTCTGGAGGAGCTTGAGCTGAGAAAAGAGGATCCACCCATTTGGTCCCCATTTTGACCTTCTTGGCTGGGTGACCTCTTGAAACCCTTCAGTCCCCTTGACACTGTTTTTATGGATGCAAAATGAGAACAAGAGGTCTGCTTCTCTTAGGTTTGAATAAAGACAAGGGTGTGGGGCTGGGTATGGCTCAGTGGAGAGTGCGCTTACGATAGCACAGGGCTCTGGGTTCCATATCCCGCATAGCACAAATGTGAGGGGCACCCACTTGAAAGTACATGAGGTGCTGACATCCTCCTAGGTGTCAGGGTTCTCCATGAAGATGTGTGTCCACAGGGTGTAGCTGCAAAACTCCTGGCAAGCTTAAAGAAGAGGTCTTCCCTTAGGCCATGTCCAAGGCATGATGTGAGGTCACTTCCTCTGCCACAAACGGGATGAAGAGACAGCTCTATCTCTCCTCATCGGCCATCTCAGGACAAAGGCTGAAGCCCAAAGTAGGTTTTCCCGGCAGGCTTTTATTATAAAGAATGTTCCAGAGAGTCCCAGCCTTCCCCTCCAGCCCAGCCCCCTTGGGCTGTGTGAGCCAGTCCCAGCAGCTATAGGGGGGTGGCCTGTGCTGGGGACAGATGAGTATTTTCTGTCCCCTGGAACAGTTATTTCCAGTGTGTCATCGGGAGCCCCTGGGGATCTGCACAAGCGGCAGCTATTCACAGTTTGTGCATAAGTTTGTGTTTTTTTGTTTAATATATAAAAGATTTTTTTTTCTTAAAAAACAAAAAAACGGTGCTCTTTAGAAACACTTCCAGGAAGATTGAGTAGTCCAGCTACAGCCCTGCATCCTCACCTTCCTCCCTTTCCTGGGGACCAGGGTCCCCCAGCCTGTCCCCCTCTTTCCACCATTCTGTGGGCAATGGGCACTGCCCATGCTGCCGCTGGCCGATGGGACAGCAAACAGCTGACCCCGCTTGGAATTGTTGGTGGCCAGGGCCCCCTCTGGATGAGGGACATAGACAATTGCTTGGTGGCTGAAGCAGAAATCCCCTCTGCCAGGTGGATGAGGTAGTGTTCTGGGATATGGCCACCTCTCCCAATGTGTGCTAAGTAGCCTGAAACAGAGTGAGCAGGCAGGCATGGTCCAGGCTGTCCTGGTTGGCAGGGAAAGTCTTATCAGGGAATGGCAGTGATCGATATTCAAGGCTTTCATCCCAGAGTCAGGTCTTGGGCAGGTGGAGGGGACAGAGATAGCCCAGGGGACAAGGCTGAGAGCTCTGCAGCCGGGCACTAAGAGGCCAGTGTCCCCCCTCCTAGCCCAGCAGGCTCCTCTTTGTCAGTTCCCAGCCCAAAAGAGAAGCGAGGGGAAGAAACCAAGTGGAGGCCCAAGAGGCCTGCGCCGTCTCCCTGGCAATAGCTCCTGGTCACTCTTCTGCATCAGGCCTCGCTGTAACACTCATAGATATTGTTTTCCATCAGAGCCACCACCTGTTCAAACTTGTGCTGTAGCTGGGTCCTGCGGGCAGTGGGGTTGGCCTCCAGGGCAGCCATGATCTGAGGGGAGTTGCACTGAGTCAGCTGTGCTGTGCCTAAGAGCCTGGGAGGCCACCCACCAGTGACCTCATCAAACACCCCAGACAAATCTAAAGCGGGAAATTCATTTTTATGGGCTGAAATGGGCAAATCTTGGGAGGGGTAACTCACCTGTGGGCGATACCTCTTAGCATATTTATAGATCTCAGCCATGGCCACGTTCGTGTTGAACTCATTCTGGTATTTCTATAGAGGTGGCACAAGAAGAAAGGGGAGGTGGTTTTGTTTGTTTGTTTGAGGCAGGGTTTCTCTGCATAGCCCTGGCTGTCCTGAAACTTGCTCTGTAGACCAGGCTGGCCCCAAACTCAGGGATCTGCCTACTTCTACCTCCCAAGTGCTGGGATTAAAGGTGTGTGCCCCCACCAACCAGCAAAAGGGGAGGTTTGACCCTACAGATGAGGACTCAGCCTGCTCACTTCCACAGCCCTGTTGATAGAATACATTTATGCCCCTCTGACATGAGGACACACTGGCTTCCTGAACCCAGGATTCTCATATCTTCAGGAGCACACTCCACCTCGTCCCTGGACTTTAGAAAATACATTGTAATGAAGGTGTAGGCAAAGGAGGGAAACAGAGACTGCCCCCCAAATTCCTACTGTCCTCCTGATGCATCCTAGTGGTGCTGGTTTTGGCCACCCCTCAAGGCCAAGCATATCATTACTATCTCCTGGCCTAGGCCCCACAGGCTGCCTACCCGAGACTCCTCGGCAAGGTGTGCATTCATTTCTTGCTCACTGAGTGGCGTCATGTCCTGGATCTGTTGGTAATAGCGCTGTACAATCTTCCGGTACTCGGGGATCTCCTTCGCGTATAGAAGCTTGTTGGTGGGAGAGTCCTGGGCAGGGAGACCCCAGCAGTTTGGGTGGCTGAAAGATGGGACTTGTCCCCACTGCCACCTAGAGGGCCTTAGTGGATCCTCAACCGTGGCTAAACAACCCCCATTCAGTCAGACTTTGGACCAGGGTCTCTTGGTTTCTTCTGGCCCTCCCTCCCTCTTGCATGCAGGCCCTGCCCCACCAGGCAGAGGCTGTCAGGATGGTGACCCAAATGAGGACTTTCATTTGATGCGAAGAGCTCCGGAGCTGTGTGCCAGCAGTCCTCCACTGCATGCAGCCCACAGCCTGTCTTGTTTACTCCTTTACTAGGGTGGTAGGGTTTGGTGGCTGAGATGGTTGGAAGCTGGCTCCTGGCTGCGGGAATAGTTCCCACCCTGCACTTCCAACACCCCAAAAGCACCATGTGCTAAGACGTATGCTGGCAGCTCTCTGTTGTCACAGGATGCATGTGTGAAGTGGTGACATTTCATTTCCCTTGTGGGCTGAGACTCCTGAGCCCTGCCCTCACCCCAGAGCCAGCCTAGCTCTGTGATCCCAAGAGTGCTCATGGCCTCAGAGTTCTGGGCTACCTAGGTCACCTCTCTTCTCACAAGGCCTTTATGGCTTCTAGCCACTGAACCAGCATGCCCCTGCCCTTGGCAGGTGTCTGTGGAGCACCTTCTGGCCTGCCATCTGCTCTCTGCCCATCTTGAACGCTCTTGTAGAGTTCAGGCCCCACCCCCTCACACTCAGGAATAGCTAGAACCAGCTAACCTTGCCCAGCTGCAGGTCAGAGATGGAGCAGGCATCAATGAAGGCCTGAGCGATGACAGACAGGCAGGCATCGATGTGGTCTGTCTTCTCTATGTCGAAGACAAACTGGGGATTTTTTAAGATGTTCACCCAGAAGCGGAGGGGAAGGCTGTGGGGGCAGGGACAGTGGGGGGTGCAGGAGCTCAGTGGAGGGCTGATTCTCACAGCCCCTGCAGCCTCTGGCTATGTTGCCCTTCCCCTGCCAGCTAGGGGCCAACCCTCACCCCAGAGAGCCTTTCTCCTTTTGCAGCACGCTAGACTCCTGGTTCTCATTAGAAGCCCCCACCCTGCGGCCTGCATCTGCGCTCCTCCCCCACTCAGCCTTGCACGGAAGAAGGCAGGGCTGACTGTCCTCAGGAGGCCAGAAAGGGTTGGGGACAACCCCCTGCTCAGGGGTGCCTGCTCCCCTAGCCCTACCCCAAGCAGAGAGAATCTGCAACTGTATTTGCAGAGGGATTTCTCTGAGGGCCAGGCTAAGAATTTCGAGACCACCTTGGTGGGGTAGTATGTGACCCTAGAAAGCTAAGATGAGCCTCAAAGGAAGCTACAAACTAGGTGCGGGAGTCACAGCCGATGTGTATTGCCACTTCCCAGTGTGGCCTGGATGACTGCAGCTCTATGGGCCTTCATTTCTCTCTATATGGGGCAAAGGCAAGCTTATATGATGCTTTCTGGTTTTTCAGAGGGGAAACTGCAGCACTGAGAGCTAAGTCTCTCACTGGAGACCACACAGTGGGGAAATGGCCAAGTAGGAGCTGACTCTAGACAGGAAGCATTCAGGCCAGGCTCTGCTTGGCTAAGTGGTGCCATCATCTGCCCTGATGCCATCATCCCATTAGTGCCCCAACCCCATGGGTGCCCATGCCCAGGTGCACCTCCACCCCTGGCCACCACCTGTTGGTCTTCCAGATGTGCAGGGTGTCAGGGTCGGAGATGCCTCTCTTCTCAGCCTGCTCCTCTAGGAAGTCAAAGAAATACTTGACAGCCAGTGGGGGTTTGTCCTCTCGGATGCTGAGGATAGCCTTGAACAGGTCATCCAGGAACTTCTGCAGTGTACCCTGCAGGGAAGATGTGAGACATCAGCCCAGCCTCGAACATCTTCGAGCCTCAAGATTCTGGACTGAGTTGTGCCAATGATGCCATCTTGGAGGTGTGGGGGGGGGGTAGCAGGGAGGTAGGGCTCAGAATGTGGCCTCTGAGTGTAGGTCTGAGTCTTGTGACCTGAGGCCATGGAAGTACCCCTGGGTCCTCTGCTGGCTACTGAACGCACAGACTTCTCCTTGGAACATGGGGGGGGGGGGGGGGGGTGGCCTTTAAGCCCCTACAGGGTGGAGATGGAGGCTGGGCCCACCTTGGTGGACAGCAGGCGGGTCAGGTAGATCTCTGGCAACACCTTCTTGCGGTGGCTCTGCCGGTGAGATTTCTTAGGCTCTACCAGCTCATCTGTAGGCAGCACCTGCAAGGTGGGCAGGGTTGGTGCCCATCAGCACCCTCCTCAGTGCTCCCATGGAAGTCTGCCCTGTGCTACCCAGCACCAGGCCCACCCTGTTCCCTCATCCACTCTGGCTTTTCCCAGGACTTAGAAGCACTTTCCTGGAGGCTCTGGGAGGCAGAAAGCCAAAGCCCCGCCCAGCAAAGCCTGCTCCCCAGGGCCTGAGGCTGGGCACTCACCAAATGGAAATACTTTTCTGTGTCCAAGTCTTTCACTGCAAAAGGGAAACACAGGATAAACAAATGAGGGGGGTGGGGAAGGTAACCCAAGTGTGTGGGGGGGGAGTGAGGGGGAGAGACTGGGGGAAGAGCCAAGATCTGGCTTTCTACTTCAGGATGGACCCTGGGACCCCCATGGATCTGGGCCTAGGGCCTGTAAAGACATGGTCTAGAGTTGGAGGCAGGGGTGTGGCCTGGAGCCCACAGGTCATGCAACCAGCTCAGTCCTGGCCATGGCCCAGGCCTCTTGGAAGGGCACATGCCCTCTTGGGGCCATGCTGCAGTTGCTAGAAGCAATCAGCTTTGCTCCAGCAGCATGGAGGTGGTGACCCCCTCTCCAAACCTCAGTTGCCCCCAGCACAGCTCAGAAAGGGCCCAAGAAGGGAGCTCTCTCACACCACGCCTGGATCACCTCCCCAGCTCCATACCTCGGCCCAGGGTATTGTCCTTCTTGTCTGTGAGGCTCATGGCTAGGGAAGCACCCTCAGGTATCTGACAGAGGAGAGGCGATGAGGTTAGAGGTCTGAGGTCAGAGGAGGGTGGTAGGGTGGCTGGGTCAGTTTAGGCACCTTGTAGTGGGCCAGTGTGTTCAGTTTCTTACGGCCGTCCTCCACCACTGACGTGTCATCCAGGTCCCGGAGGACATAGCTCTGGGTGCTTGAGGCAAACCATTCTGGAGGAGAAAAGGGGCATCAGGACTACAGAAGAGGTGGCCCCAGGAGCAGCTACTAGCCTGGGCCACAGTAAAAGAAACTCCCCATTCTCCTAGAATCAGAAGCAGGCCACACCCCTCTGGGAGTCCGGCTGTTCACCCCAACTGTCCAGAGTACAGAACAGGGCCTGGTTCAGGATGAACTTTAGGAAGAGTTTCTGGTAAACGGTCTGACTGTGACTCCTACGCATCCTTCAAAACCCAACCCCCAAGCCCTCTTTGAGAAGTTTTTCTTGATTGCTTTTTTTGCTGTTGCCCACAGCTGCAGAACAAGGGTTTCTTCCTCATGGGGAACCCCAGGGCCTTGACTAACACAGGGAAAGAGGTTGCAGCGGCCAGCTGCCAGGCACGGTGCCCGCCCTTGCCCACCGAGGTCCACGTCCTCCGCCCGCGGCCACTGTGAGTAGGGTACATTCTTGCAGAAGGCTTCCAGGATCTTCTCCTTCACCTGCGTCAGTGTGTCGGTGTCCATGGCCCGCACGCTAAGTGAGTCCATACCACAGCCCTGGAAGGACACGTTCAGGTTCTGCGCAAGAGAGGGGGTGTCAGCTGAGGGCCGCTGTCATTGTGAGGCTCAGTCAAGACTGAAGGCCAGGATGGCCCAGCTAAGAGCACCCTCCCACTACTGGACCAGTGCCCTGCCCCTGGCTCACCCGGGGCTTGGCCTCAATGTTCTCTCTTAGCAGCCACTCCTCATTAAGTGTGTAGCGGGCTTTGCCTGTGATGGCATCGATGGAACCTTTGTTGATCTGCTGCTTGATGGCGCATAACAGCAGGAAGAATGGCTCACCTACTGTTTCCTGTGAGGGTCAGGGGTCAGGGGTCAGGACCTCAACTCACCACTCTCCCCTCTGTGTTTGAGCCTCCAAGCTCTGGCCTGCTGGTGTCCCCCACACTCCCTCCTACAGATGCTGACACCCACACACACTCCAGGGTGTCTCCACCGAATCCTAGCCACACACCCAGGGACTGGCCCTTGTCACTGAGGCTCAGAGAGGGCAAGCACCCTGCACAGCAATGCACAGAAGGAACAAGTAACATGGAACTTGACCCATGGACTTCTGTGCCTGAGATGGAGCCTTTCTACATAGTTGGGGCCTACCTAGATACAGCTGAGTGGAAGCTGGCCAGAGAAGAAGCCTCCAGGAAACCAAAGATGGATGCCTCTAGGGAGTGTAGGCCCAATCAGGCTTCATATCCTGCCTCCTGCTCTGGCTACTACCATCACTGCAGCCCCAAGCTAGCCATCCCCACAACCCTAGACTAGGGCCTAGCTGCAGCCCCAAAATAGTCCTCCCCATCACCCTAGACTAGGGCCCAGCTGTTCTGTGGATGGGGACACAAAACGACCCATGGTGAATAGGTTTGGACGAAAAATTAAGTTCGTAATAACATCAGGCTGCTTTGGCAGCAGTGTTAAGGCAGCTGCCCGCCCTGCTTCCTGCTATAGTGGTCTGGCCTGGAGTCACCAGCACCCCATTGTCTGGCAGGGGAAGGCCAGGCTGAGGTCACCCACAGTAGCTGAGAAACCTAGGTCCAGAGTCTATAATGGTCCCTGATAGCTCAGAATGTGGCTTCTCTCTTAGGGTCCCCATTTCTTTTTTACTCTCTGTCCCTCATTTAAGCAAATGAATCTAAGGATCAAAGAGGGTGGTAACTTGCCCAGAACCACACAGCCAGGTTGCAGCAAAGACCAGTCACAAGCCCAGAACAGTTAAGCCTCTAGTTCTGGGTTCTATCCCAGGCCTCTGCCTTTCTTGGAGGATTCCTAGGTGACCAACGGACCCTCTGCCACTATGGGGCAGCCCCTTGAGTTGTGCTTCATGACATCCTGACTGGCGTAATCCAGAGAGAGGCCCCGGCTGCTGAAAACTCTTATGATGTCTCCTCGTCCTGATCTTTGCCCACAATGTAGCCTTCATCTGGACTGCACTGTGGGCCCTGAACCCTTGTCTCCTTTCCACTGCTCCCTTGGGGCTCAGGGTGAGTCACCTGCTACAGGAAACCTCTTGGCTTTTTCCAACCAACCATCAGCCAGACTGGGCCAAGCTCTGTTCTATTCAAGTTTTGCTTCTGTGCCTCTCCCCTAAGGAGAGGAAAGCTCAGGACTGCAGGGGCCTGATGCTCCTCCAAAGACCCTGCCCCCTACTCCCCAGAGAGCTGGAGGACAAGACCCAGCTTCCAGTTTGCCCTGCAAATGCTATGTGCTCCTGCAGCCAGCTAGCCAGACCTCCAAGCCTCAGTCTTCCTATCTGTCCAAAGGCACAGTTTTCCACTGTCAAGATGTGACCCCTCCCTAAAGTGCAGGCCTTAATGAAATTAGGTTTTCCAGTGGGGGTGGGGTTTCTGGGCAGAGAGGGCCTCACCCTCAGGCAGCCATACATCTGGGCAGAGAGGGGCCTCACCCTCAGGCAGCCATACATGCAGATGGACATCCAGGGGCCTCACCCTCAGGCAGCCGTACATGCAGATGGACATCCAGTTGGTAAGCATCTTCTCTACCACACACTCGGTACGCCGCAACATGAGCTTGGGGTTCTTGGCAGCCGAGGCATCGATGAGATCCACGAGCAGCTCCTTCATGATGCTTGTATAGTACTCCAGCTTGCCATGCAGTGCAATGGTCAGCAGGGATGCCAGGCTGCACCTGCAGGCACAGTGTCAGTAAGGATGACCCACCTCCATGCTGGACCAGAGTGGCCTTCTGTGGTGGCTCCTACAGATGGCCAGAAGACTCTGCCTCCATTGGGAGCCTGTGTAAGGCAGTAAGGAATGCCTGGGGGTCCCAGAGCCTGCAGTTTGACTTTCAGTGGGTGACAGCTGGGGACTCCTGTGTCCCTGTGTCTCTCTCAGCCTGACCTGTCACGCACAGCGAAGTCCTTCTGCTGCTCCAGAGCATGAACGAAGACGATAAGGAAGTGTTTGTTGTTGAGCAGTGAGGAGAACAGGCTGATCCCCTCCTCCATGCTGGGCCGACAGTGTTCAGGGATCTGTGGAAGTGGAAGGAAACACCAATGATTTGTGTCCCAGGAGGCCCCAGGGCCCATGCTGGCTGTGTAGAAGATGCCTCCTGGAAAAGGGCACTCACTACCTGCCATGATGTGTGCCTCCTTAATCTCCCCTACTGGAGAGCCAGAGGAGTAACAGGGTGACAAAAGACCACAAGGACAGCGGCAGGGAACCCCACATCCATTCTGCATCACTTTCTATCTGTAGCCAGGGGGTGGCATGGATCACTTGCCTGTGTTCTCTGCCTGGTCTTGGGGGGAGGGGGGAGGGAAGCACCCTGAATGTCTGAATGAATGCCTCCTAGAAGGAAGGCTAACTACCTTCTAATGGTTTAGATCACAGGGTGCATGGAGGTCCTTGGGGCTAGGATACTCACGTTCCACTCTCCCAGCAGTGGGTGGGTTTCCTGTGGTGGGGAGCCACCTTGGGAGTTGAGGGTCTTAGAGGGCAGCACATACCGCTCTTCATAGAGGGAAGAACACTGCAGAGAGAAACCACTGCTTTAGCACTGCAGATTGCTGGCACCCGGAGTTGCCACACATGGAGGAGTGGGGCAGAGACCATGGTGTAGCCTAGCAAGGGACCTGAGACTCAGGCATGAACAAAGGCCACCAAGCATGTGGCAGGGGAGACTGAGGCAGGCAGGCAAGCTATGTTCTGAGGTTGGGAAAAGCTAGGGGGAGGGGAATCTTAAAATGGTAGAGCCACATGTTTCCTTGAGCTATTGCACCAGGGACAATCAGCCCACAGATCCTGGACCACCAAGAGGAAAAGGGAATGTGGAGACCAAGAAGTCTGGCAGGGACCTGGGAGAGTCCTTGCCTCTCTGCTCAGCTTCCTCAGTGAGGGGAGAGGCAGCTCAACATGGAGGCCAGGACTGCAGCTTTCCCCATACAGAAAGCTGAGCATCACATAAGCGGAGAAAGAAAGTGGAGGAGAAAGGGAACCAGTATGGCTATGGACAGAAGAGCAGGCTCCTGAAAGGTGCTTTGATCCAAACTCCCTGTGGTGACTAGCGCATATTGGGGGGAGGGGTGTACCTTGGGGAAGAAGGTGCGAGTCACAAAGTGCTTGTACTCCAAGAAGGGGATGCCCTGGCTGCGGTTCAGCTCCTTGGTGAGATCCGTCATGTCTGTCTGCAGTTCCGCAAAGCCTGTGGGACAGACCAGCGACTGTGAGTGACCCTGCCCAGCCACGTGCAGCGCCACTAGGCCCTGGCATTTACCTTTGCGGATCTCCTCTCGGATCTGAGACTCCATCTCTTCCATCTGCAGCAGGGTCTTCTGCCAGTAGCGCTCCGCACGGCGGCTCTTGGTGCAGAAGACGAACAGAGCTGTGGGCAGCAGAGGGGTGGCTCAGGTCCCCAGGACCATGAGAAGGCATTAGTGGGCACCTACTACATACAGGTTATGGGCCTGAAGGGACAGGTTCTACCCATTGGCCTCAGTGCCTCTGGGTAGGAGGCAAGCAGGTGTCCTGAGCCTTTCTGCTTGTCTGCCCTCCCTGACAACACAGGGCTTGGGAACCAGCCAGCAGGACAATGCTTGATGTCTCTTAAAAAGAGGAATGTGTCAAACAGAACTCATCAGGGGCTTTCTCTGGGTAGAAGAATTATGGGCAATTTGCTTCTTCTACCCTGATGTACTTTGTGAGTTAAACTTTTCAAAGGCAGTATACAGTAACTGCCTTTCTTGGGAGGGATGTAGTATCCACTGATTGTGTGTGTGTAAAAGTAATAGCAGTTTTAGGAACAAAACATCCAGGATATTGTTGTTCTTCCTGTTTTCTCTCATGGCTTTTTTATATTGAACACAGTAATTTAAATTAAAACAAGACGTGGGAGCAGGGGAGATGGCTCACTTGGTAAAGCCCTTGTAGCACATGTGAGGACCTGTGGATCCCCAAGGACTCATAAGAAGCAGGGTATGGAGGCATGAGCCTGTAATCTGAGTGCTGGGAAGACAGAGAAAGGTAGATGCCCAGAGCTCACTGGCCAGCAAGCCTAGGTAAAATCAGTGAGCTCCAGGTCCCAGTGGGAGATCCTGTCTCAAAAAACAGATGACAGACACTGAGGTGCAACACCTCTGGCCTCCAAATGCACACACTGTAGAATCCCTCCATTTACAGGCCAGGTGTCTGAGTTCACTCACGTACCATGTGACCATCAGCATCACAGAACTTTAGAATGTTCTTACTGTCCCAGGGAGATCCTTACCAGGTAGGTAGAGGCTCCCATTTCCTCCCTCTCCCAGACAGCCACCAATCGGTTTGTCTCTATGGATCTGCCTATTCTGTAAAACTTCAAATAAAACAGCTGGGCAGCCTTTTGTGTCTATCTCTTTCATGTTCCATGTTTTCAAAGCCCATCTAGATTGTGGAATGTTTTGGCAATTCATTCTTTTCTCTGGATGCTGAAAATGGCATCATATGGCCATACCACACCTTAATCACCCACTTATCACCTGATGGCCATTGGGCTGTTGTGACCTCTTGGTTAATGTGATATTGCCACAAACCTCCGTGTAAGAAATCTTACGTGGACATGTTTTCTTTCTCTTGAGTAGCTACCCAGGTGTAGATTTACTGGGCCATCTACATACCTAACCTAAGGACTTTTAGGAAGTGACAGGCCATTTCCTGAGGCAAGGGTACCTTTGTCTCCCCAGCACCGTAGGGGAGCTCTGATCTTTATGCCACATTGAGTACATTAAACACACAGGACCATTTCCCCTAGACAAACTTCAGTAGCCCCCCAATTCCTCTGCCTTGCATCCAAAGTCAATGGCCTGAGCACAGAGGATCCTACCAATATCTGCTACTTTCTACCTATCCCACCCCAGGGTGCCTAACTGTGCCCACCCCTTACCCACTGCCACTCTCAGAGGGATTTGGATATGGCCTCCCCACTCTCCCAAGCGCTGGCTACCTACCAACCACAGACAGCAGCAACAGGACACTGCAAATGACGATGGATACCACAATGGCCGTCTCGCTGCCCCCCAGCTGCAGAGTGGCAATGGTCTGGTTGAAGTTCCCCACCTGGATCTGCGCACAGTGGGGGTAGGGTGGCACATCAGGCTTTGCTAGAGCTGTGTTTCAGCTCTTCTCACTGGTATGTGCTCTGAACCTCACAGACAACAGATGACCACAGTGACTCCTGGTCCACAAGGCAATGCCAGACAGACAGACTGTGATCCAGAGCTTGGCGTGGAGGCCGACTTGTACAGGGCTGTGGTAATGACAGCCTAGGAGGGGTTTCAGAGATGCTGTCCTGGAGTAGGTGAAGGGTGACTCAGCAGGAGGTATAAAGCAGAGGTAGGACCAAAAGGTGCCACCCTCTGGGCTGCCTTTGCTCTATTCCATGATTCTACCCAATGACTAGCAGGCCATACTATGGGTGGGACACCAAAACACATGGGAGCCAACTTTGTTACAGCTTCTGACACTAACCAACGATTTGGGCCTCAGTTTCACCATCTGTCAAGGATATAATGCTCTACTTTGCAGGCTGGAGTTATTGAATTAATGAAACACTCAGCAATGTCTGTACCCAGAAGCAGGTCCCACCCTCAGAGTCCCACCCACTCACTGTGATGGGCAGCTGTCTTTCAGCTGTGCCCAGCGACTCATTGACTGAGCAGTGGATGACTCTGTCTGAGATGATCTGGATGTCACAGGACACCTGGCCAATCTTGATGTGGTACTCATGGCTCTCAAGCCCCAGGCTGTCTTGCTCCTTCTGTGGGTGTAGATGGGATGCTGGGATGGGGTTGGGGTTACCAGGTCAGCTGCCCCTCCTCCCACAACCCATCCTCCCAGTCAGATGCTCACATGAATGACAAGGGTGAGTGGCTCTCCTGGGTGATGTTTGATCCACTTCTCTCTCTTGGCTGTGGAGAACTGTGGGTTGGGGAGGTAGTCTAGGCGGAACCGACTGCCCCGCTGTGCCTCTGCAGGGTCCAGCAGCTCCTCTGCCGCCTCATCTGCATATGCCCGGCCATTGATGAAGAAGTCTACAGGTGCCGAAGCATTGCTCAGGGCTCCAGGAGATGGGCAGGTGATGAGTGTGGAGTTGAGAACCTTGCAGAACTGCAAGGATGGGGTATGATGAAGCCATGGGCGTAGAGAAGTGAAGGGAGAGGGTAACAGAGAGAGAGATGGAGAAGGCAAGTGGAGCCGACAGGCAGGAACTTCAGGACCATCTCACCTCCAAAGCCCCTCCTCACTCCCACTTACCCCGTCTCCTTACCGTGAGCTCCCGGCCAATGTGGTGTACAGCCATTGATACGTTCTGCACCATGTGGAAACGTTCGCCAGCCACAGTGATGGTCCTGCCGCCACTGAGGGAACAGCAAGACCTGTCAGGCTCCCTGCAGCCTGGACAGTGAGACAGAGGGCACGGGTGGCTCTGGATCTCACCTGACAGGGCTGCGGCCTGGGCTGATGGCTGTGATGACTGGGTTTTGCATGTACCAGAAGGTGAGGTTTCCGCGCACGCAGCCCCTGCTCTCGAAGCGTACGCACACAGGCACTGGGGAGGGCAGGGTACCCTCTGGCACAGTGCAGATGATGCTGGTGGCTGTGCGTCTGTGGGGGGTGATGAGCAGGTGACATGAGTGTGGTCCTTCCTGGTTGTTCACCCACTGCAGGTGCCTCAGCTGTGTGTTCTTCCATTCTGTACAATTTCTCCTTCCTACTGTCATGTGCTGGCTTGGGTTATGCTCAGCTCCTTCCCTCCCAGATCCACCCCAAGCCAAGAAGGGACAGAGCAAGGCATGCTCAGCTGAGACCTCTGGGGTGTCACCCACCCCATAGCTGACAGGCTGTGGGTACAGCTTACGTAAGGTCGGTGCAGGGATCTGTGTCATTCACCAGGACCTGGAGCATGGAGCCCACGTTGAGGTCACTGCCATGAATGGTGATCCTCGTGCCCCCTGCCTTTGGGCCCATGGAAGGCTCCAGCGAGTGGACCATGGGCAGCTGGGGAGATGAAAGGGATCTGCTGCAGCTCTGGCTGCAGGCTTGTGGGGAGTGAGCTGGATGGTGAGTGGTGGCGGTCTACTTACCACATAGGAGAACTGTTCCCGAGACCTGCCTTCCTTGGAGACGTTCACTGTTACCACGTCTGAGAAGGCCCCTGGGGTGGGCCCTGTGGCACACACAATCCTGAGGGCGGGCAGGCATATGGGCAGAAGGTGAGCCAGTGCCTATATCTGCCCATGGCCTCTACCTCCCATTCCTGCTGGGGCCAGAATGCCGAACCAACAATGTTCTCAGTAGATGGTCACTGTAGGTTTGGCGGAGACAGGTACACCATTCTGCTGTTTCCTCCAGATCAGTGGCTCTGAGACGAGGCTCAGATGGTCTCTGATCACCAGGCAGTTTGCCCAGCTAGCCTGGCTGGGCACCTGATGCCGTTATCTGCAAGCCTGGCCCAGAGCCTTCCCATAGGAAGCCCAGCTAATTACCTTTTTGCAGACATCCCTTGTTGGGGGCAGCTGTTGCACCCTGACCTTTATACCCCATCAGTCGTCCCCCCCCCCCCCAAAACTTTACTAGTAGCAAGTGGTTCTCATCAAAGCTAGGCTTATGTAGCAGGAGGCAGAGCCCTGAGGGCTTTCCAGAGGAGGCAGCAGAGAGCTGGCAGGATAAAGGCATGGCCCAGGAAGAGACAGTGGGGAGGCCCAGTCACAGCAATGTGCCCTGGTGGGTGGAGGGAAGGGATAGGGGAAAGGTTGGTAATGCCTGACACTCACTGCTCTGAAACTGTGTATCTGTCAGCCAGGGGTTCACAGGCCACACTGCCAATCCACACACCATGTGCCACGTCACTGAGCCGACGGCCCAGGTTCCTGCCATGGATGGTCAGCAAGGTCCCACCGTCCAAGGGGCCACTCAGAGGCTCAATCTGCCAGGGGGACCAAGGCAAGTGAAGGTCTGAGGCCTGGGTGTCTCTCTCATTGTCACATGTGACCACAAGAGATGGGGTTGCACAGACCCCCCGCTTAGCAGAGGACATGAAGGCTCAGAGTGTTCAGAGGCCTGGGGCAACTGGTGGCTGGCTGGGCTGCATGGGTCACAAGGCTGATGATGCCATGTGGCTCCTGGTGGCCATGCCTGACCACAGAATTCAGCATTTGAGCCAGAAGCTGATTGGGCTAAGGGTGGGCATTTGGCCCATGCTAAGCCAATCAAAATCCTTCCCTGAAAAAAAAATTTTTTTTCCCTCTAAATCAGGCTGCTGAATTGCTAGAATCCTCAACTGTCACCAGGTCAGAGGTTTCCTGGGTAGCTGTGAAATATCAATGGATCAAAGCCCCAGCTTTTTCTACCTCCACCTCCCAGTGTCTGTGCCCCATTAAGACATTAGCCCCAGGAGATATGACATTAGCCCCAGGAGATAACCCATAAGCCAAGAATGCTGTGTGTACCTGGCGTGTTTGTGCTTACCACTCGGATTTCAGGGGCTGGGCAGGTGCCAGGGAGTGGCTGCAGGGGCCCTCTCAGACGACAGCCATCATTCCAAACACAGAGGTGACCCAGGTCCTCACGGCCCAGGCACTGGGAACAGTCAGGGCTGCCCATAGCACAATTGTAGACCACAACTGTGGACACAGGACAGCACGGTGAGCCTAAGGCAAGGCAACTCCAGGGTCAGCATCCAAAAGGTTCTTGGCCAGCTCCTACCTATGCTGCCCTGTGTCCAGCCCCCAGCTTCAACAGTCCTTCTTCTCATGGGGACCCCATGTGGGGCCAATGGGGGAATTACTGACTCCCCCATTTTATAGACAAAATTTGTAAGGTCAATCTTGCAGTAAAGACCTGTGGCCTCACTTGACTTAGGGACAACAGGGCTCAGAGAGGAAAGTGAGGTCCTGGAGGTTACAACAGTCATTGGTGTGAGGCTGACCACAGCAGAGAGGCTGGCCCGAATGTCTCAGTGAGTGCTGGCCACCTATGGGGTATGGTGTTTGTGGCTGCCAGTGAGCCCTCAAAGGCTGGGCCCCTCCCAGTGGCTGTGTGGGATAGATGGGACACTCACCTGTCATGGGGTTAGGACTGTCTAGGAATCGGTCTGGAGGCCCCTTCAGCTTCAGGCTCAGTGGAAACACCTGGCTCTTCTGGGTTGTGTGCAGCTGCAAAATGAGGAAGGGAAGGGTGGGGTCTGTCTCTCGAGGGAGCAAGAGTGTCACCAAGATGAATGAGAGCAGGGGAAGGGGACCAAGAGGCAGACACAGGCAAGGTCAGGAGAAAGGAGGTGGGTTTCCTGCTGGGCCATTCTTACCACCACTTGGTTGCAGCGGACCAGTGAGTCATTCACCCATACAGCTTCAAAGCTCTCTTCCAGACCAAAGCTGCACTCGAGGGACGTAGCCTGCAGACACAGGGCAGAGAAGCCTCCCTAGCACTCAGCCCTATACCTCCACCAGAACACAGCAGCCTCTATGCTGCAGGTGGGCTAGGGACTCCACCAGGATTCTGCTGCCAGAATCTCCTTCCTGACCATCATGTCAGGGATTGCACAGATACTGGGGACTCTGGCAGCATAGGTAGGAGCTGGCCAAGAACCTTTTGGATGCTAACCCCAGAGTTGCCTCTCCTCAGGCTCACCGTGCTGTCCTATGTCCACCGTTGTGGTCTACAATTGTGCTACGAGCAGTCCTGACTGTTCCCAGTGCCTAGGCCATGAGGACCTGGGTCACCTCTGTGTTTGGAATGATGGCTGTCGTCTGAGAGGCCTCTGACAGCCTCCTTACCCACCAGTGGCTTAAACCAGTTCCTGATGACCCAGCTCCAGGAGCCTTTGCTTGACCCTTGGACTGAGTGTAAACCCTAGGCACCCCATCAACCTCCACGTGGCATGTGCCAGGCCTTGGCCTGGGCTGGTCTCCTTTTTACCACCAGTAAGAATCACCACAAATTCCAGCTGCAGAGCCCCTGGATCCCCAAGGCCCCACTGGATCAGGATACCTCACACTCGGTCCTGCCCCCAGAAGTAAGGGGATGAGCTGAGGGATGTATTTTACTCCCAAAGCCTGCCCTGCCATGCTGGCTTAGGCTGCTTGCACCTATGTCTTCGCCCACTGGTAAAGATCCTAGCTAACTGTGGGCCCTTGATATACCCTTAAGACCAGAAGAAGTTGGTGGAAAGCTTGGGTTCAACCTCACATAGGCCTAGCTTTAAATCCCACCGTTACTTGTTCACTGTGTGGCCTCATGCAGCTATGTGACTAGGTCTGCTGGACAAAGTAAACATCCTATGTTTTAGAGACTTACATGCACAGGTGTCTAATGTGTGCTTGCAGGAAGTGCTCAATAAATGTTAACACATTAAGCTAGGCCTAATTCCTCAGTCTCATCTTGCTCCCTTAAGAGTCATATCAATAAATATTTACTGAGTGATACACTTGGGCTTCATGTGTCAGACCAAGCCCCTAGAAGCCATGCGCCAGTACTTCCTGTTTATGCCCCTGCTGTTGGCAGATGTTGACACCCTGAGAAAAAAAGCAGGTCAACCTCTTCTTCCTGGGGTCCTAGCCAGAAGCTAACACAGGAAAGAGGCTGCTGACAGGGCCAAATGCTGGTTCTGTTCCCAGTGTGCAGAGCTGGAGGTAGGTTCCCTACCAGAGCACGTGGCAGAACAGCCTTTAGCAGGACTGCCCACTGTCCAGGCCCCAGTCCTGACCCCTGGTGATTTAGAAGTGAGCAGACAGACAGCACTGTGGGTAGGGTAGCATGGAAGGCAGGGATTCCTGTGTCTGGTAAAAGCAGAGAATGAATCAAGAGTGCCACACAGCTGGAGAGAATCAGCCAGGGCCAAATTGAGGCTAGATCCTTCCCACCCTGTTCCTGTGATCCACCAGGCCTTGGCAGGGTAAGCTTTTGGTGGAAGGCAGTTCCACCCTGGCTCTCAAGAGCCCCTACCCCATGGAGGCTCCCTGACATCCCAGATGCCTGGCACGTGGCCCCCACGTGTGATAACCGTCACGAGCATCAACTCCTGCGTGGCAGTGACAGATGGCATGTCCCAGGAATTATGAAAGCTGGCATCCTTCCAAAACTCATCAACCCCCCTCTGCCACACTCCTCTTTGGGGGGGGGGGCAGAGATGGCCACATCCTCTCCCCCAGAACAATTCCTCCTTCAGTGTCTCCTCTAGACCATGGGAATTAGGGGTATGGCCTCTTCTGGCCATCCCTGGGAAAGACACGGGAGCCTTGAACTGGGCCAGTATGTTCCACAGAGCTTGGAGCACCCAGGGTCTTGCTCAGCCTGGGCAGGGCAGGCAGAGCCCACATGGACCTCATCTACCCGTGGACTGTGGTGCTAGGCAGGGGGCTGGGCCACAATGTCAGGGAGCCTCCAGGGCAGAAGTACTGGGGCCCAGGCCAGGGTTCCGTTGGCAGCTGCTGGCTGCCTGCTGTCCCCCATCAGCCTTGCTTTCCTGCTCCAAGTCCTACAGCTGAGATGGGGCTCAGAGAAAAACGCTGGGCCACAATTATGGGATAATCTGAAACCCACAAAGACCCTGCTCAGCCTCTACTTACATGGAAGAAGGTGGCCTTAGTTAGAGGCACCAGGATGTCTTGGGAGCCACCCGTGGGCACGGGCGCCAGGGGCGAGGGCAGGATCTGGGGACAGTCCTGAGGGCTCTGCAGACCAAACACAGGATGGGGGTCAAATAGGATGTTTCAGAGTTCCCACCCCCAATAAACAGTCGTGTTTCCCCAGGGTGTCAACAGTCTCCATAGCAATGCCTGCAGCCCCACTTTCTAGATGAGGAAACAGGTAAAATGTTCCATTGAGGCAGAGTTTTCCTCCTGGATGTGCTCCTTAGACCCAGAGTGCCTGGGTACTGTGGGATGGGAAGCTCTTGGTGGCTGGGGTCTTTGGGACTCAACCTTCCAGGACACATAACACTAGGCCAGACCTGGGCTAAAAATGGCCCCTGTGGCTCTCAGAAACCATAGTGCACTGTACAGAAGAAACTGTGTACAGGAGAGGGGCAGAGAAGGTGAGGGCCGTGGCTATGCTTCTTCCACACTCCTCAGCAGGATACGGGGGACTATATCTGTGCTGGAACTTTGAAGTCCTACCTATTGGCACCCCGATATTTGACCTACAGGGGCAAGAGGTCACAGGGACCAGGGGTAGCCATGCACCCTGAGGCCTCTCTAGCCAGGAGTCTCTTGGTCACATCTGTCAGGGCAAGAATTAGGGTCAGGACACCTGTGTGTAGATGAGATCACCCTCTGGGACAAGGACACCACCTCCTGGGGCCCTGGTTTTCCTCTGTTCTCCCCCTTGCCCTCTCTCTTTGGAGACAGGGTCTCTCAGTATGTTGTTCAGACAGGCTGGCCTCAAATACTGGGGCCACACGTGTGGGCTACCACTCCCGTCAGCCTCTCTCACTTCCACCCACTATGTGCTTGCCACACAGCCCAGGCTGACCTCAAACTTGCCTTTTCCTGCTTCAGCCTCCCTGGTGCTGAGATCATAGGTAGGTAGCCATGGGACATTTCATATTACTATGAGTTCCTAATCACACAGGGGACATTCCCCTTAAGGGGGACCCCGACCAAGCTAGACCAGTGAAGACCCCGTTAAGAAACCCCTTACATCACAGTTGAACTCCTGGATCCAGTGGTGCCTAAAGATGACAGTTCACCAGCATTAGCTGATTAACTCCAATGACCAGAGCCAGTCTGGGCTCTTCCCTTAAGGGCTTCCCTTTCCTGTTTCCACCCAGGCCATCAGATGGCTTCTGGGCCTCAGATGGTTTTTCCCATTTGCTGACCTGACCTGCAGGCTTGGGAAGCTGTGTATGGTTAGATGCAGGACAGGGATGAGTAGACAGGAGAGGGAGAGAGGTCAGCAGCTACTATCATGCATGTGTGCGCAGAGCCTGGTCCAGTTCACATAGGTTGGCACAGACCTCTCCTCGCCTAGCTGGAACTGCCAGGAAAAAAAGCTAGGTGGCTAGGATCCCAAACATGCTCTCCAAACGTGCTCTGGGAAAAATGGATCTGCAGGAGTGCCCAGAACTCCTACAGTGTCTCCAAGCTCAAGAGGGCAAGCACTGGCATCTCAAGCCTACAAGCATCAATAGACCCAGTGACCGGGGCCCCCCTGGCCTGCTGCCACTTGCTGTGGTCCAGCCCACAGTCCATGATGGCTGTCAATACCCACAGCCACTCAGTCACTGGCTCCAGCACTGTGCTGCTCTGTGGTTTGGAACATGCCAGGCTCAGATCCAGCTACTACTTCCCATCCTGCTTCCAAAGCTTGCCATCATGCTGCCTGGGAGTACTGTGCTCTGAGAGGAAGCACTGGTCCTGGGACACCTGGCACCTTGCTGCCTCTTCTCATCTTGTCCCCAGAACCAGCCCTAGCGGCCTCTCTGTGGGAGCCACTGGGACCAAGTATATGTGGTTGTAAGCATAACCTTCAGGGCCTCCTTTCCAGGAGCCAGGGGTCCCGGAGGACATGCAGACCCTCTTGCCTGCTGTCTGCCCGGGAGGCCTGGCGCCTCCACAGCTAACTGGCACTTAATTAAATGCCAAGTCGAGCACTGGTTCAGAACCTTGCACAGGCCTTGGTGAAGCTGCCTCTTCTCCTGCCAGATTACAGTAATGCTCTACGACAGCCCCTCTGGGGCTGGCCCACTCCTACCCTCAGGGAGAGCTGCAGACCTGGGGAGAACAGGCTGACTGTCAGCATCAGACACACCGCCCAGCTGTTGAGCTCCTATGCAGGTGTCAAGACCCCACACAAAATCCTTTTAAGAAATGTCTTTCCTGGTCCCCCACGCACAGTAGCCACAGCTTCTAAAATCATCTATGTGCCAAGTATAGGGTTGGTGCCTCCTGGAGTAATTCCAGATCTCTACTCTAGCCCTTGCTGTGGGCTTCACTTTACACAGAAAGAAAGACACAGAAAGGGTCAGCAGCTTGCCTGGGATCACACAGCCACAGGTCAGAGCTAAGGCTTTGGGCCTGTAGTAGGAAAGACAGAACTACATCTAATTGGCTTTCCCCAGTGCTTAGCATAGACTCAAGTACACAACAAGCACTCAGTGAGTGCTGATGGACTGTAAGGAGGCCCCTGGTCCTTCAGGGTTGGCATGTACAAGGCAGATGTAATGGACACTTCTGGTCTTCAGCAGTCACCGAGTCCCTGCTGTGTGTGTGGCTTAGGGTTGTAGGTAAGAACATGCGGTAACCAGGATGCCACAGGGATGATGGGCCTAGACTAACTATATCCTAACACCCAGAGCTTCTCTCAGCATGACCATAGGTCACTCCTGGGCCTGTCAGTGAGAACCCCTGTTCTGTGGGCATGCTGTGAGCCAGGTATGGTTCTACATACTGCTGAGGATTGGCTGAGGCCATGGCAGCCCCTCCTAGGGTGCACAGCCCTGACATAATGCAAGGAGAGGCATGTCTGAGCTCAAGGCACTGCTATTCACCTGCCAAGGTCTGGGAATTTCATGTGTGACCCCTGAAAGAAGGAGGAGCCTTCCAGCATGAAGGTGACATACCATGGGAACAGAGGCAAGAGTCTTAGTACCCAACTCTGCATTTCAAAGAAAAGGAAGAGGGAGTTGCGTTCAAGGCCCAAGTCTACTGCCTCCCAGGTAGGTGGCCTTGAACATGCCACCTCCTCTCAAAGCCACAGAGACAAAAGCCTGAAGAGTTTGAGAAACCAAAGACGCTGGATGACAATGTTCCACCCTTAGCATCCGCTATGGCTGGAGGCAGCTAGCACAGCGGGCACAGCTTCAGCCTGGCTCAGGCTTTCCAGAAGGTCACACTGGAACCCTCAAGTGTCGCCTCTAAGAACTGGCCTTCCCGAAGTAGTAACCCAGAAAGATTCAAAGGCAGGGAGGGAAAAAGGCAACTAGCTTGTCCAGCCATAGGGGATTGGTTGAACATGCAGTGATGAGCACCCTGCCCCGCCCCATCCCTGGCTGTTAGTGCAATGCCAGGACAACGGTAACTTTAAAAACAATAGAAGTGGGTACTAAAGCCGTGGGTGGGGGTGGACCCAGGACAAGGCTTACGGTGGGGTTTGGCGAGTCCTGGCACTGAGACTGGTTGGAGACACATGAGTGCAGCTGGATGCACCAGGAGCAAGGCCACTGTGTCGACAGGCAGCTGGTACAGCTGGAAGACAAGGGAGCCCCTCAGATCCCTGCTTCCCCACCCTTAGCTGGGCCCCAAAAGGATGATGCTAGTGCTTTGGAGAAGGGGCAGATGGGCCCTCTTGTAAGGTAGTGAGCAATGGAGAAACAGGTGGACTCTTCAGTTCCCTCTGCCTCTGCCAGCCTGGTGTCAGTTTGCAGGGCCTGGCTGGCAAAGCTTGCTCCAGGCAAGGGAAGGATGTGGTATCCTGTCTGCTGTGTGTACTGGATCCTGTCTGTTGTGTGTTCCAGGGTCTGAAGCTGTTTTCCAAGCTGGAGCCTGTTCCCCCTCCTGCCGCCCACTCACGCTGTTTGGGGATAGACTTGTCCAATTCGGCTGCAGTCATAGATGGTGAAATTGGCTGAGACAATGTTGTGTCCTTTGACCCTTACAGACATCTCAACGGTCACGTGGTCTGGAAAGTGATACAAAAGTCTTCATCCACATGTGATGCTGGCAGGGTCCCACCCTTGGGTTGGCATCACAGTCAGGTACTCACCCTGGCCAGCAGGAAAGGATGGAAACTGGGCCCTGGGCAGGAGATTACAATAGGCAATCTGATGATCATAGGCAGGGCCGGGTACTCGGGCCACTGTTCGAACGCCATTTCCATAGTCACAAGCCATCTGCATACCACTGAGGCTGGGCAGGCTTCCAGAGATCTGTAAGATCATACCCTGGGGGAGAGATGCCCTCAGGTGAGGCCCAGGTCATGCCCCTTACAGTTCCTATTGCAAAAGAGCATTGTCTGCTCCTGCCTGAGTGTCGCTCAGAAAATAGCTTGTCTTGAGGGAATTCAAGGCTCTCTACTCGTAAGACACCCTGAGGCTTTAGTCTTTCCATTTGAGGCTCCTCATCTCAGAGGTTACAAAGGCCCTGTCAACCAGGCGTTGAGACAGCCTGTAATCCCAGCCCTTGGGAAGCTGGGGCAGGAGGATTGCTACAAGTTCAAGGCTGGACTGGGCTATGGTGTCTCAAAAACAGAAGGTCTCTGCAGCACATGGTTGCTATGACCCCATTCTCCACCCACAGACATGTGGACCTCACTCCCACCTTAGGGCCCTTGGACTGTAGTTTCCTGACTGCCTACCCTTGTACCCCACCCTACTCTGTTCTGCACACAGTCCCACCTCTACATTTTACTTGTCTCACTCTCTCCCTTCCAAGAGCACATTGGCCCTCAGGCCAAGGGTCGGTCTCCAGAGTATGTACATGCACGGCACCCAGTTAGTGCTCAATATGATGTGAATGGACAAGGAGACGAATGACCGTGCCTACCCCAGGCTGCCCAGGGACGAGGCCAGGGCAGGACTGATATGTGATCTGGTGGCATAGACCAGCTGGACCACTGGAATCCCTCCCAGTGACATAGGAGGGCCCTGTCCTTAAAGGAGTCAGTGAGGAGGGAGCTGGGAGGGACCCAGGCTGCTGGACCACCCACCATACTGCAGGCATGGCTCTCTTGACACTAGCCACCACCCCTGACTGTCCCATATCAGGAATAAGTGATGGCCACTAACACTGCCAGGAAGAAGACAAGAAGGGTTTATTCTCTATCTGGGTGTCCCCAGTCAGTACATTAAGAAACTGCCATTTAAACGCCAGGAGTGGCATTGTGCACTGCTATGTACTCAGGTCACATGGTCCTAACTGTCCTGCAAGAGTCCATGGCAGAACCTTGAAGAGGTGGCCCAGCCATGGAGATGGTGCCTAGCCCTTGCTGTGAGCTTCCTAAAGCCTAGCTGTCGCTGGTTGTGCCCGCAGGCTTTATGCTGGTGTGCTCCACTCACTGTGTAGTCCCGGCGCACATCAATCTCAGAGGGCAGTACTGTCATGGCAGGGCAGCGGCTAGGGCCCTCACTGGCACTGGTCCAGAAGTGCGGCTGGCTGGAGTTGGTGCAATCCTGCTGGAGTGTGCACCTGCAGACATCATGGGGTCAGGTCCTAGGCCAGGGTCACTGCTTCCTGCCCTCCCTGCCCTGCCACCACTTCAGGGGCCTCACCGGGTCTCCAGAGTGCACCAGCCACAGTAAGCATCGGCTGCGCCCACGCAGTCCCCGCAAGTGGAGTGCACCTCACATGCTGCCACTTTCACTCGAGCCATCTGCAGGCAGAGGAGGCTCAGCTGAGCAAGGGAGCCACCCCTCTCTTGTGAAGCTAGGGCAGCTAAGTCTGGAGGTATTAGCTGAGGGTAGTTGGGGGAAACATAGCCTCCTTGAAGCATCATGTCCCAGACATGAGTGAGCAAAGATGGAGGTGGGGAAGATGTCCCCGGCAGGAGGCTCAGCATGTACAAAGACCCTGCACCAAAGCTGGCTGGCTACAGTTCCTCACCTGGTGCGATGTCATCAGGTACAGGTACCCAGGATCCATGGGGTCAAACTGCATGATGTGGTGCACCGGCTCCCCATAGGCCACAGTCAACACCCGCCTGCTTACTACCTGCATGCTCTCGTTCAGGCTGATCTGTGGAAGGAAAGGTCATCACCTACTGGTGCCCAGGACTGCCACACACAAGGTCAGGCTGCTCCAGGGTTGGGATCTCTTCTCCCCCTCCTGCTCAGATGGTCCGGGGTGAAAGGGAAACCGGGGCTCCTAGGTGGAGTGCGCATGCGCCATACTCTCAGGCTCACTGACTCAACAGCGCCTCCGCCGGGAACTCCCTTCCTGCTTGACTCCAACATATCCCCCTGGTACTTTTCCAAACCATTCTCAGGGAGGCTGCTGGTTGTCATGGCTAACAGCAAGCCTTGAATTCTATTTCTGACATGCACTCATGTACAATCCAAATGAGTTGTTTTCCCTCCCTGAGCCTCAGTTTCCCCAGTGAATAAGAGTTAGGATGGTCATCGTTCCACAGGGCTGTGGGAATAAAAGAGGTAAGACAAGCAGAATCCTGGGCAAGGTCCCAGGACCCTCTGCGTGGCCCTCCAAGGACTGGCAAAGCCCTGCTGTCTGTGTTCCCCTCTCATCCTCACAGACTGCAGGCTGGGTGCTCAAGGTTCCAAGACGCTAATCAGAGGGTAAAGGCTGGCAGTCTGGACACCTTTGGGGCCACCCACTCATCTTCCTCTGGGTTTCTAAAACCTGCAGAAAGAAACTGGCTGTGGCATTCGATTCCTTGAGGATCCACCTAGCCACACCCCTAGCCACACCCCCACCTCTCTCTCACTTCGCTCCCACTGTTACACATTATCCACCCTGCTCAGCCAGGCCTGCCTCACCTTTGCCACAGGCCTTCCTGACCGTACCTCTATCCTTTTCATTCTGGGGTGTACCAGGTCAACACTGTGCCCTCCCAGGTCCCCGTAGGATCAGGCTTGGCCTCCGAGATGTTGCCAGGAAGCCTCTTGGGATGCTGGGTAGGGCTTGACCACAGCTCACACCATGCCTGCCTACCCCAGACACCAAACAGACGCCAACTCATTTCCACTTCCTCGGTGTTCACTGAGATCTGGGGCCCCAGCTAAGGACTAAGACGGTCCAAACAGAGAAAGAATTGGCAGGACAGAGAGACACCAATCTGTCCATTACTAAGGCCCTGTATTCCATCCCAAGCATGGCACATAGAAATCAACTAAAAATGAAAAGCAACGACCCCATCTCTAGCTATCTGGTCACTCTGAGGGTAGTCACCTCTCTTGAAGGACCTCAGTAGCCTGCTTCTGGGGAGTAGAATCCTTGTCTTGGTGTGAGAGCTAAAGGAATGGTACCTGTGATGTTCCCTGAGGTACTGGGTAAACAGCAGGTGCCTAATGACTGCAGCTTTGTGGGTAGAAGGGGAGAGGGCTCTGACCACAGTCCTGCTCAGCCTCATTTCTCCTCAGTGGATAGAGAGCCTGGAGTCCAGAGGAGACAAGTTATGTCCTCAGGTCACACAGCGAGCAGTAGCAGTTAAAAGCAGAAGCCACTCATCTGACCACAAAGCTGAGCCTGGGTGGGTTGAAGCTGAGTAACCGGCAGGCACTGGGACCCTGCGTTCTCCCTGGGCACCACAGGTGGTTCTAGGCCTGTGGGGCCCGAGCCCCACCCCATCCCACCCAGGCAGCTGCCAAGGGGAATTAGATTATGGACTCTGAGTCAATTAGGCTGGGCCTGGCTGGAAGGCTGACTTTCCCCACACAGAGATGGAGAGGCAGTGGGTAGGGGTGTCTAGTCTGCTCTGAGATAAGAGAAGCAGCTCCTTGCCTTCCCTTAGCTCTGGAACTTGCAAGGTGGTAGGCCTCATGGTTAATCCAGAAACTGTTCCCCTGAGGTGGTGGCCAGCAGGGCTGTTGCCTCTCTCATTGAAGTCCCCCCAACAACTGCAGCCAGTAGGGAAACAGAGGCCCTGAGGGAGCATGTGCATTGCAAAGGTCAAGAAGTTGCGGAGCAGCAGGCCCCAGGCTAGGGGATGCCTGAAGTAGCCAAAGACATCACTCAGGCCAGTGACAGGCCATGACAGGCCTCCCTCCATGACAGGCCGCAGTGGAGGCCTAGAGGGAAGACTGAAGAAAAGCATCGTGATTCTGGCCCTCTGTGGCCCACCAGGAGCTCCTGACACATATGCTTACCTTGAGGAGCCTCCCTGTGGCAGTGCCCAGAAAGACGGCCGTGTAGTTGTTAGCACTGGCCACAGCCACAGCCGTGAGCCCAGGAGCACGGAACACGGGGGATGCCCTCAGCGGCTGCAGGATGGTCAGTGGGTGCTGAAGGTGGGCCGCTCCGCAATCCAGCTGCTCCGGCTGCAGCTGTGGAGACAAGACAGGCTAGATCTCAGCTCTGGAACCTTCTCTGGCTTCCTGCTTTTCCACACAGCAAATCTCAACTCTCAGACCCTGCTCCAAGTGGAGGCCCGGCTAAATGGATCCCCAGATGCTACCATGGTATAGCCTTGACCTTGGGTGACACAGCTACTTCTAGGAGCTGGCTGGTGTTTAAGGTGTGTGGGGACTAGACTGGATGTGGGGAAGGGAGGAAGGGAAGACAGGCTGGCCACGGGACTGCTCAGTTTGGCTTTTAAGAGACTAAAGGTACAGGAGTACACACTTGCAGTCCCAGCTGAGGCAGTAGAGTCACCTGACCCTGGGAATTTCAGCCCATCCTGAGCAATACAGCACAGCCACATACCTGGCCATATCATTCCTCCTGGCCAGACACAGCAGAAGAGCCCATATTTGGTCACTGAGGTCATCTTGCCTTAGTTCATTACTGAAGTGACTCCCAAGAGGTGTCCCTTCCATCTCCACTGTGTTTTCTCACAGTTTTAGTTCAAGTATCTGTTCCTATCCCCTATTTTCTTGGGACAATTTTGAAGTAGGGCACCCCCACCCCCTGATAGGGGTTGAGGCTGAGTTGCACTAAAACCCATGGGCAAATTGTGTCCTGGAGGGTTGCTATGACTGACCCTGGCATGTTACTTTGCTTTTCTGAGCCTCAGTTTGCTCGGCTATAAAATGGGCATGTGCACATACTTCCTTTTGGGAGGTTGAGACAAGCTCAGTGGTGGACTGAGTTTGCAGAGGTCAAAGTCTTCAGCTGGTGCTGGGATAGACTTAGCAGACATCATTAGATGTCGATATGAATGGTGCTAATCCATTAACAGAAGAGATTTGAAGGCCAAGGTGTGGCTCAGTCAGGAAAGTACTTGCCACCACACAAGCATAAAAGCCAGATACAGTGCTGCAGACAGGTGGGTTCCCTGGGAACTACTAGCCAGCCATCACGGCTGCTGAGTGAGAGAGAAGACCTGGGAGCGTGGAGAGACTGGGAGGATCTGGGAGGAACTGGGAGGATCTGGGAGGATCTGGGAGGAACTGGGAGGATCTGGGAGGAACTGGGAGGATCTGGGAGGAACTGGGAGGATCTGGGAGGATCTGGGAGGGTCTGGGAGGGTCTGGGAGGATCTGGGAGGATCTGGGAGGAACTGGGGAGGGGAAAGAATATGATCAAAATATTTTGTATGAAATTAATTTAAATAAAGAAAATGTAAAATAAAAACTAAAAAATATGAATTAAAAAAAAAGAAAGGTGAACGGGACTGCGGGGGTGGGGGGGAGGTGCTGGTGGCTGGTGAGATGGTATAACAGGCACAGGTGCTTGTCACACAGGCCTAATGACCTGAGTGTGTGTGTGGACTCCAAAAAAGCCAGTGCACACCTGTAACCCCGGTACTCTTATGGAGAGATGGTAGGCAGAGACAGGGGACTCATCCCAACTTCACATAAGTAATAGGAGAGTCACTGCCTCCAAGTGGAAGACAAGACTCCTGAAAGTTGTCCTCTGACCTCCAGACACACGCTCCTACATGGGTAGAGTCTGAGATGCTGTGGTAAGTTCAATGGCAGAACATTTGCCCCGCACACAGAAGCTGCCTACTCCTAAGCTTGTGGTCTCGCCCACCTCATGGGGCTTCTCTGACTCCAGCCCTCAGCTCCCTCAGGTCTCCGTTCCAGCCATCTAACCTGTATCTGTACCTCACAAGCCGGTCCTGCCTCAGGGCCATTATCTCTGCTCCTGTCCCTGTCTATCAGGTTGCTGCATAGCAGTGCCTGAGAGGAACACATCCCAAGTCCTCTGGGGAATGTCAGAAAACACAAGGACCAAGTCCTATATACACAGTTTGGGCCCGTAGTCTCTCCCTAGAAGAGTTCATCAGTGTCTCTGTCAGAGAGGTAATAATGGAACAATCGCTGAATACAGCAATGAAGCGCATAAGTGTGGACTCTGGCTCACAGTCCTACTGCGCCACAGACCTCGGCAGCTTCAAGTCAAGGATTTCCACCCTTTCTCTGGAGCCAGGCATCAAATTGCCACCACCATGTATTTGCACTTTAAGAAAAATAAGGGCCATGCAAACAAAGCTCTGGCATTTGGGGACAGGAGACCAGTAACCATGACTACTGAGCAACTACCAGGTGAGTAGCTTAGGCAGGGTGGAAACACTGCACAGAGCCCAGGTTCAGATGCAGGGTAGGGATGGACAACACAAGGCTTCATTGTGGTACTCAGCACAGCAAGCAATTTCAAGATCATGAATTGTTTATTTCTGGAATTTTCCATTTAATATTCTTAGACCTTGGCTGACCGAGAGTAAGTGAGACTGTGCAAACAGAGTCACTGTATACTCTGATTCCTGACCTGAGCTTCAGCCCCAACCCACTTGACCTTTGTCCTGGATGTATGTGAGCTGGGATGACCTTAGCCGTGGGTTCTGAGCTATCCCCAGGCTGGGCTCCTCCCCAGCTGTCCTGGAGCACCACAAGGGCCACAGCTGTCCCATCCCACTGAGACCATGATCCTCCACAACTTACATAACTTTCACTGAATACAGATTACTTACTTGCGTCATTAAATAAGTTGTTTTTTAAATTAAGATTGTAAACCCCTGCTGTGGGGTGTGAGCTCTGGGATTGGAGTGAGACCCTGGGGTTGGCTCAGGGCACTCTGCTGAGCCCTGTCCAGCCAGGGTGCGGGTCCTGGGAAAGTCAAAGCCAATGCTGGACTGGGGTGATTTGTGGGCCGCGGTGAGAGGGGAGGCTGTGGAAAGGCTGGGAACTGACTCCCGCAGCCCGCCCTGACGTTCACAAGCCATTAATTCTGTGCCGAAGGAATTTTTGAAAAAGCCTTTCCCCCAACCTTTTTTTTTTTCTCTTATCCTAAAAATAAAATCTTTAAAAAAAAAAAAAAGCTTTTTTTCTTTTCTTTCTTTCTTTTTTTTTTTTAAAGGAGAAGTGAGCAACAGGGGCTGGAATGATCTATATGGAGGGAAGCTGCCTGCCTGGGCCAGGAACCCTCAGACTACAAGTGGCTCAAGCAGGAGCAGGGCTGGGACACCCACGGAGGCCGTGAGGGTGGCCTTGCGGAACTTGGTGATCAGGGGCATGGGCCCCACAGCCTGGAATTTCTCCCCTTGCACCCCATTCACTGAAGTGGCCCACACAACCCCAACCTATTCCTAGCTCAATGGGACATAGCACTCCACCATCCCCGAGACACAGCTGTACTGTCCTCGCTGTGTGCAGAGGGATCTCATTCTGCCCAATGCTCAGGCCCCCCTCCATTCTGCCCACTACCCACACTTAAGGCCCAACCACACGGTTTCTCTGCAGTTCTTGCAGCATCCCACCCATGTCCCACACCTCTCTACTGGTCCTGCTCTTAGCAGCCAGTGTCTGGCCCCTCAGGCCCCAGCTCCACCATGCTTCCTCTCCAGGTAACCCAGCCTGCAAGGCTCTAGTCAATCAATATGAGACTCTTAAAAAAATAAGTCCAGGGATGAGAAAATGGCTCTGTTTGACAAGTGCTTGCTCTGAAGGCATGAGAACCTGAGATTAATCCCCAGAAACCATGATTAAAACAAACAAAAAACAATGAGTTTGGTGGCAGATGCTTGGACTCCCAGAACTAGGAAGGTGGTGGCAGCAGTGGTGGTGGTGGTGGCGGTGGTGGCATGTGGATCCTTGCAGTTCACTGGCCAGTGAGCCTAGTCTATTTTGAGAAGCCCATGAGGATGACACCCAAGGTTGTCCTCTGGTCTCCACATGCATGTATACATCCACCTCACACATTCTCATGCTCTCGCTCTCTCTCTCTCTCCCTCCCTCCCTCCATCCCTCTCTCTGTGTGTGTGTGTGTATGTGTGTGTGTGTGTGTGTGTGTATATGTGTGTGTGTGTGTGTGAGACAATACTGTAATGGCCAGCACTTCTATTTATTCGGGTGTATCACACGCATGATGGGTCCCTCTGGAGTGCTCATGGTTGAATACTTACTAAAGAAGGGAAATTAATTTTGACTAAGGTGTAAAGATCATATTCAGCTGCTTCCTCTCAAGCAGAGTGATGGAAAGCAATACAGCCATAGAGTGCTGGAAAAGCAAGGAAAGAATATAGTTCACAGTCTGCCTATTGTGTGGGTAACACAGGGCAAGCAGGTGTTTGGGGCAAGACAAAATCTAGCAGCTAGCTCTGTTTCCTGTAAGAGCCTCAATTTATCCCTCTCTGAAATGGGGTAGGTAAT
The DNA here is from genome assembly GCA_019843965.1 of Rhynchomys soricoides. Lineage (NCBI taxonomy): Eukaryota > Metazoa > Chordata > Mammalia > Rodentia > Muridae > Rhynchomys > Rhynchomys soricoides. The sequence goes on along the minus strand of JADRCH010000349.1, from coordinate 135,773 downwards.
GGCCACTGATTTCAGCTCTTCCTTGAGAGCACACAGCCCCTCCCTATTGAGCTGGCTGCCTCCTGGGGCCAAGCTCAGAGCTGCCCACTCTCCATTAAAGGGCCGTCCTATTGATTTCCCTCCTTCAGTAATTGCAGCTGAATTCAGCTCTTCTCTCCCAGGAAGCCAGCTACAGGAGGGCTTACAGTATGCCTGCCATATCCTGCCAGACCTCTACACCTCTGCAGTAGGCATTCAGAAGAGGATGAGACATGGTAACCGTGGTCACTAGGTTCCATACCAGGTGCCTACTGTGCAGCTGGCACTGGCCTAGGGACGCCTTCCTATCCGAGGCCCAGAATGGAAGGTTCACCATTGCTCAAAAGTGTCATATAGCTGACTGTGGGGTGGCAAAGGTTACTGAGCTGCCCAGAACTCCCCTCTCAACCACACTGACAGAAGCCAATGGGAGAGTTTCTTCTCTGCTGTTCTGGGGTGGAGTTTGTTACACAGGAGCTCTGTGAGAGCCACACCCCATCCCACGGGGAGCTTCTGCAGCTTAGCTGAGAGTCAGAGGGGGCCCAGTACTGTGTGGTACTGTGATAATGTGGGATGCCAGCAAAAGGGACTTGGAGAGAGGGACACAGGGAAAGACTACCCTTCCTGCCTTCATAACTTACAGTCCTATAAGTTGAAAATTAGTTCAAACACGATGCTTATTAAAATACACACACACACACACACAGCTGCAGAGTAGGCCATGACCTCTCTGCAGTTCAACAGCCTCCAGTCAGTATAAACATAAGCCATCAAGGGCACGCTCAAAGTGACCCTGACCTGTGGCTGGTCTGAGATCCATGTTCTGGGCAACTCCTCCCTCATCTCTGCCCCTCAAAGAGCCACACCTCCTAGACTCTCAGGACCTGATCTCTGAAGAAGTGTAAGGACAGGGATCCAGGCTAGATGGGGCAGGGTTCGTCTGGGGACACGGGGGTGGCAGGCCCAGGAGAAAGGGCAACCTTGGCAGGCAGGCAGCAGCTTCCTGCAGAGCCCAGCCACTTGGGGCCCTCTGCCCTTGGTGTTACTCTTTGTCTCGGGAATAAAAGAAAGTGTCTGGAGCTTGCACAGATATGTGATCAGAACTTCACCTCCAAGAAACCCAGCCTTAAGCCCTGCCCCCCAAGCTTCAGCACATGCTGCCCTTTGGAACATGGTGGCTTCACATAAGCAATGCCTCACTCGAGGGTAAACTGAGACACAAAGATTCCTTAAACCTACTATGTATCAGTTCTGGCCAGGGGAGGAGATGACAGACTCAGTTCTGGAAGGTTCTCTCAGAGAAAACTGTTCCTGCCCAGAAGCCCATTAACCTCCCAAAGCCATCAAGATACCTCCAGGAGCTGCTGGAGATACCCAGCACAGAGACAGGCAGGGGCTTCCTTGAGACACACAGCCCAGCCATTGGTTGGCTTCCTCAACTGTGAGACTGGGACAGTAACAGCACCTGCCACGCAGGACTACTAGAGGTGCTAAGCTCACAGCTGCTCAGTGAATGTTCCCAGGTGGCTTTGGGGACATCAGCAGAGTCAGTGCCCAAGAATGGAGAAGCCCTGCCAGCTGACCACTGGGTACCTACAGCAGCCAGGTGTCTGCATGGGTTCTTGGGCTAGCATTCTGCACAGTCCGGGTTTGGTGGCCTGAGCGGCTGCTGCCTGGACCCTGCAAGGCTTACTCAGATGGCAGTTGTTTGGCTAGCAAGCCACAACCAGCCAGACACCCAGCTCCCCCCTTCTCCAGGCTGTTTCTCATTCCCTGGCCTGGCCCAGTCCCCAGCTACCCCCTCCAACTTGTCCCCAAGGAACACAGTGTGGTGTGGTCTAAGCAGCACTGTTTCTCCCCTGCCCCCTCAGCTAGCTCCAGTAGGCAAGCCTCCTCCAGCTAGATGGTTTTCTGCTTCTTCCTCACTGCAAGGAACCAGCTGTGTCTTCTGGACTGGCCACTACCGGTCCCTTGAGGGCTGGGAACAGACTGAGTCTCACACCTCCTCTACAGCAAGGCCTCCCTCCTCTCTGGTCTTCTGTAGTCCCCGTCCCTTGGGTACTGACACACTTGGGGTTCCTAGGCTCCAGGCAGGTCAGCTGGTTCTGCAGTATGTGGCTCCCAACAGCTGCCACCATCACAGCCACTCGGAGCTAGAAAGCTTAGAAAGTCCTGGAGAGCCAGGTGGAGAAACTGATGCCCACCGAATTGCAACATAGCATGCAAACAAGGCTGAGATGACCCATTCAGGCAGCTAGCCAGCGCCCAGCACGGCTCCAGCCTGAGGCCTCCACTCAATGCTACTATCTGCAGCTCTGTTATTTACTGATTGGGCCTAAAGTGCTGCTGTGATGAGCCCTCTGGGGCTACACAGACCTTGGACTAGAACCACAGGCAGGCTTCCTTCCTCCATCCTCGGTCTTATGTGATTTATGGGGTTTTGAGCTGAGGACAGTGCATTGGGAGAGCAAGGGCCTGGCTGCCTGGGAGCTTGGTGACATCACGTGTCAGCACCAGAGGAAGTCACTTTAGTAGGACCACCAGATGCCCACCTGCGTGGCCCTAACATGGATGTTGACGAGAGGAAGCTATGTTCTGGAGTGGCTTGATTCCTGTTCTGGCGCTCAGAGATACTCTTGGGGTTGTCCCCACTCGGGGACAGCTGGTTTCCATGGCAATGCTCACACCATTGTCTGGAGCTGGAAAGGCCTTGGGAATCACCTGGTTCAGCCATCACAGGGGAAACTGGCCAGCACTTGGTAGCAGCTAGGACTTTTCCAGAGCCGAATGAGCCATGTGTGCTCATCTCTAAAGCCACACAGGCCCCTCAGGACCAGCAGAATGGTATCTAAGAACTTTGTTCACAGACAAGACCCTATGTTCTCAGCCTCAGCCCAGCTGGCTAAGTCAGCCACCACACCACCACCTTGTTCCTGCCATGATTCCTTCCTTCCCTGTCTAGTCATCCTCCAGGTGCTATCCAGAGCCACCACCTCCAGGGAGCCCTCCTATTCTTGAATGAGGCTCAGCACAGGGCAGTGGTCCTAAGTTTTCTGGGATTCTGGGGCAGGGTCTATATCTTCTCTCTTTGGGCCATGCAACAAGCTTAGTCCCCTCCCTAAGGAATGCCCCTAGGAATTAAGATGCAGGACATGACAAGCCACTAAAGATGGCAGCCCAAGGGAGGGGCAAAAGCTCCACATCTGGGAGTGGCTGAAAGGTTCTGACTCTAGACTGGGGCAATTCTGCAGGCCTCCTGGGAGCACTCACTGTCACCTTAGGCCATTCTTAGGCTCTATTTTCCCACCTTTAAAATGGATTCATTTTTTAAAAGTGCTCAATGCGCAAGTACAAGGCTCTGAGTTCAGATCTCCAGCACCCAAATGGAAAGCTGGATATGGCTGCTTGTACCTCTAATCTCAGCACTGGGCCGCTGAGGCAGGAGAATACTTGGAGCTCAGTGTCAGCCAGTCTAGGCAAATGAGGCCCTGGTTCAATGAGAGACCCTGTCTCAAAGTGACGGAGGCAGACACAGGACACTGACCTGTGGCTTCTACAAGCGTGTGTATCAACGTAGATGCAGATAAATGTCATCTTATTGCTTTGGGCAGGGAGAGTTGTGTTTTAAGGCGCTTTGCAAATGTCTGGCACAGAACAAACTCTCAAGAAACCTCACTAATTACAAAGGGACATTTGCATTTTTGGTGGCTGAATGAGGGACTCTGTTAAGACATGGTCTAGCTCAGACCCTGCAGCAGCCACCAGAACTTGAGCCACACACTAGCTCCCTAAATTTCATGAACAAGGCTACCCAGCCTGCCAAGTAGAGACGGTCTCTGCTGTGACTGTGTCCTGGGCCATGAAATCCATCTACACTTCCCTGAGTAGTCTCTCCAGTCTGTCCCCAACACAAGTGACTCAGGACCACACTGGAAAAAACAAAAGGAACCTGCCTAGTCTGTGTTCCTACTGTCTGATAAACACATTTCTATACTTCCAGAGGCTGGGGCCCTCACCCCTTTCCGGAGAAGGGCCGTTCCTGTTCCATCACTTTTGGTTTTGGCTTGGGACAGGATCTCCCTACACAGTTCAGGCTGGCCTCTAACTTACAACCCTCCTGTTTCGATCTCCCAAGTGTAGGGATTGCACCTGGCTAAGATGCTGGAAAGTACAGGCAGACACTCTCAGGCCTCCACTGTGCCCAGGAGGCTTCAGCACTCAACCCCTCTACACATGCTCAGTGGCTTCACCCCACCCATCTATCTCTCAGGAGCTGTGGTGCCCAGACCCCACCAGGGAATTGCCCAAATGACCTCATTCCATCCACGGGAGAACCCAGGAACCCTGAGTCCAGGGCTCTTAGCTGACCAGACATCCTTCAGTGATGGCTGGTCACAGGAAGCCCCAAAACAGCCAGCAGTCTGGTGACCTGGAATCCACAGAGCAGCTGCATGACCCTGGGCAAGTCCCTTGCCCTGTCTGGGTTTCTCTTAGTTTCCCCCCTGTAAACCTCACTGTGTGAGGACTGAGTGTGGGCAGTGAGAACTTGGCAGTGGCAAGCACCTCTCCAGCAGCAGGCATCAGGTTCTGCGTCTGCCCAACACACCCCACAAAACAAACAAACAAACAAACTGAGAGGCCTCAGCTTCCTTGGCTGCCCCAGCCTTCAGTTGGTGCACAGCAGGCATTGGCCTGGCTAGCTCTTAGTCTGCACGCCCCACTGAGCTCCTGTGGGGATAGGACCTGCCTCCACTCTCTCCATAGTTTTCTGCTTTATCCTGGCTCCCTCAGAGCCTGGTGTGAGCTCATCAGATGCAAAGGGCCCAGCCCACCCTCTTTTGAGCACCTGCTGTCTGCTCCACACACCAGCATGCTGTGCTCAGATGTATTTTCTCCCCCTAGTACCTGCACCTGCTATTTCCTGGGTGCAGCATATGGGTTGTTGGGTTTTTTGGTTGGTTTTTTTTTTTCTGACCCACATCTTTGAAAGGAGACATAGACTTTCCATTAGAATGAGGAAGTACAAGGCACAGAGAGGGTAACTCACTGGCCCTGGGTTACACAGCATATGGGCAGGGCAGGGCAACTTTGTCCACTTTGTCTCTGGCTACATGGGAGCCAGACATTCTCAGAGCGGCCCCACCTGTCTTTCCAGGGGGAGGTTGTCCCAGCCAGGCCCTGTCCTAGGCCCTACAAGGGTCTCTGCTTGCTTCCTTGACACAGGGTGCTGACTTCAAACCCTCTCCCTAACCTAAAGCCTGTCTGGGAAGCGCTCTCCCTCAGCCACCACCTGCCATCTCAGCCCTGAAACTGGTGTAGAAAATACCTTCCTGAGCAGTGTGCCACCCACTGTACGACTGCTTTAAAAGCTGCCGGGTTTGGTTCACTCCCTGCCGTTACTATAAAAAGACACCGTGAAAAAAAAAAGCAGCAGACCTGGCATGTGCTGTGCTGTCCTGTAACTTAAGTACACACATCATGGTCATTTACAGGCATAAGATTCAGAGAAAGGAGAAGCTCGAACCCAGCCAGCTGGGCCTTGCCACTCCCTGCCTCAGTTTCTCTGCCAACAGCTCAACATGCTTTCCCTTCAAACATACTGTGGTGTGAAGAAGGAGATCCCACCTAACTATGTCCTTTCCTTCCACCTGCTGCTTGTCACATCAGGCCTTGAGGGTCCTGGCTGGTCACAGTGGAGGCACAGGTCCAGCCTGTTGCCCTGTGGTGACAGCACAGGGGTGCAGGGCCAGCACAGGGCAGACCAGAGAATATCTTACCCCGAGCATCTTGACTGCTATTCCTTCTTGCCAGCCATCGTGGGCTTTCAAGATCACACAATTGCCAGTTCCTGTGCTTGGCCATGGACGGTGTGTACCAATGCCCACACTGACCCTAGGTGCTCTGAAGATGACTCCATTTGGGACAGGATGTAGTTCAGTTGGTACCACACTTGCCTAGCATTCACCTAGACCCTGGGTTTAATACTCAAGGCCAGACAAACTGAGCTCGGTGGCACATGCCCTTAACCTCACCACTCAGTGAACCTCAAACTGACCTGTACTACATGAGACCCAGTCCATCCTTATTGTCCAGGAGGCCAGAAACCAGAAAGTCACATGAGGATTCCCAGAAAGCAGCAGTCTCATAACATTGGGGGTTTGGTAAATGTTCAGGACACCCACATGGGGCTGCGGGTGCAGGTGATGGGGTCTTACAGCTGCAGAGCAAGCCTGATGAGGACACTTCTCCAGGACAGCCCAGAGCCCAGCTGAGAGCTAACTACATCCCCAGGGGTGAGAACAGCACAGCCAACCAATGACTGCTATGCACTAGGCACTAAGCGCTTGACTTTGTGGTTAACTTGCTCCTTTGGTCCTCTGTGGGAAGACTGTGCATTACCCTAACTTATAGGGAGCAAACTGAGTCTTCGAAAGATTCTGTTGCCCCATCAAGGCCACACAGCCAGGCCCTGAGAGAGGGACTTCAAGCCAGTGCATGGAAGCTGGCAACAGCTTGGCAGGGGCAGCAAGCCCTGTGTTCTGCTGCAGGTCCTCCTGCCAGGGGGCCTAGTCTGTGTCCACAGCTGGGCATTGGTGGGGAGAACTCAGCAGACTAATCTAGAAGAGCCCTAGCAGAGAGACTATGTGGCCTTGGGGTGAGGAGCAGGCCTGAACTACACTGCCCTGGGGCTATTTCCCTGTAGAGGCCCTGCCCCCATAGGAAGGAGGACAATCCAGCTGCCTTCAGCTGGGTGAGTCACTGTGCTGGCCCAGGGGGGCACCAAGGACCGTGGGAATCAGGACACATCTAACTGGAGGGGGAGGGGAGAAGTAGCCTGAGGAATTCCGCAGAACCCTTCATCAGCTAGGGGCCTACAAAGGACTGCTCCCTTGCCCACAGAGCTTCCTCTTCCTACTCTCCCAGCCTTCAGATCCAGCCAGGCACAGCCATGGCAAGGCTGTGGCTCTGTAGAGAAGATTGGTGGCTGCCCTCACTCCAGAACTGCACAGGCCTTGCCGGGTGGCAGGACTACAAGCTTCAGACAGTTGTCTGCCTCTCACCCGCTACGACCTTTCTTGTGAGGGGTCAATCAGCAGGGTGGTAGGCGGCTGAGGGAGTCTTTGCCAAGAGAAGGAATAAGGGCTTGCTCAAAGCCCCAGTGTTGGGCACGCCCACAGGATAGTCTTGCTACCCACGAGGACCATGGAGAACGAGACAAGGCAGGGAGCGTCAATGAGCACAGAAGGCTGGGCTTAGCCCTTTGTAAACTCAGCGTCATTTTGGGGTGGAAAGCAAATGAGTCTGTTGTGAAATTCTTTGAAAGGACTGGCTGTACCCAAGGCCAATGGGGAGTCCCTAACCTGGTTCTCTTGCCACTGCCCACCCCGGGGCCCCACCTCATTCTCAGACCTATAGTTCTCCACCAAAGATTCCCTGCCAAAGACTCCTTTCCATCTTCGGTGGCTCCATTGGTCTGGCTGGGCTGCCTGGATGCCCCCATTCCACATCTGTAAGGCAGCAAAGCCCCAGCACCATGGACACACACTGGGGCCAAACAGCTTGTGTTCAAGCCTCACCTCTGCTACTTTCCAATTGTTTGACTCTGAGCGTCCCCTAAACTTACACCCATTTCTTCAACTGTGTGTACAAAAGGATGAGAACAGACATTTGTTGAAGACATTTGACACACAACACACTAAGTCTGTGGTTCTCCACCTTCCTAATGCTGTGACCCCCAACCATAAAATTATTTCATTGCTACTACTTCATAACTATAATTTTGATACCGCTATAAGTCACAATGTAAATATCTCATATGCAGGATAATGCAACCCCTGTGAGAGAGTTGTCTGACTCCAAAGGGGCTCACAACCCACATGTTGAGAATGGCTGGCTTAAGTAAAAAGCCCACAACATTTGGGACCACAGGTCTGCCATGCCACCTGCTAGATGTTCATCTGCTATCTGTTGAGTGGCCTTGAGTACACACCTGTTTGCCAACCAGGTGGCCTCTCCTGAGAACCAATCACTTCCCAAATACCAGTGTCCCCTGGCACAGGCTCCCACTGGGACTCTACATCCCTGCATGTCTACACTCTTGGGGTCTCCGATGGGTGTCCCTGACACATACACAGCCCTTCCATCCCACCCTCCCTTTATCTTCAGGGCCAGGTGCCACACCCATCACACATCAGCCAGGGTGCAGAGGCATGTCCTAAGGGCACTCGAAGTCTCCCTAAACACACTCCTGGTGTCACTCCCTCTCTCAGCTCAGCACACCTGTGGTCCCCACCTGCAGAGCTGATTTGTAGGGGCACTGTCTTCAGGGAACACCTGGGTACCTTGACAACCTAGACCTCCCCACTTAGGGGTGCGCACCTGTGACCCAGCACGCTCCCGGGCCAGCACCGCTGGCAGTAACCAATCCTCTGGGACATCTGCGTGCATACTGTATCCCCGCACACGCTCCTCAGGTCCATGACTTACCTGTATGTTGCGTTTGCTCTCGCAGGCCGGCCCGGTGCCCTGCACCACGCTGTCCAGCACCGCCACCACGTCGGGCGCCGGCTCCACGAAGCACGCGGTGCGCGCTGCACGAATGGCGGCCTGCACGTCCGCGAAGCGGAAGGCGCACAGCGCTGCCGGGGCGTTGCGGGCACCTGGGGCGCCCTGAGGCCGCTCGAAGACGGCGAAGAACTGCTCGCGCGCGGGGAAGACCGACACGAGGCGGCTGTAGAGGTCGCCGCGGCCCGCGCCGCCCGCGCACTGCAAGCCCAGTTGGATGTAGGACTCGGTGAGTTTCTTGGCGTCGCCACCCGCGCCGCGGGGTAGGCAGATGCGCGCCAGCAGGCTGCGCGCCTGGCTGTCCTTGTCGCCCGCACGCGCCTCGCTGTTGAGCGCCAGGTACGCGTAGGGATGCGCGTTGTGCGGTGGCACCGCCGGGTGCAAGAAGGCACGCACGAAGCCCAGCTTGTGCTGCTCCTTGGCACCTTGCTTGATCTTCAGGATGTTGTCGTCCGACGGGTTGAGGTCGAAAGTGAAGAGCTTGGCCAAGTCTCCACGCGCGTCCAGGGAGCGGATAGCGATCTCGGGCGTGTTCTCGAAGCGGTGGTCTTCTAGGCTACGGTTGCGCGGGAAGAAAGCGCTGCCGTAGCCGGTGTAAGTGGCGCCCACGAGCAGACGGCTGCCCCCCGTGCCCGAGGCCGGCGGCAGCACCAGCCCCACAGTGGACGCGTTGGGGTGGTTGGCGGCCACGTTGAGCATGCTAGGGAACACGGTGACCGGTTCTGCGGTCGGCGCCGCAGGCGGGAAACTCACGGCCAGGGCTGAGATGTTGCCCCGGCGCCTCAGCTGGCACAGACCCTGGTAGATGGAGCCGCACGCGACCACCAGACCCTGGCCCGGGTCCAACTGCAGGATTTTGTTGTAGTTATCGGTGAGACGCCGGGGGTGCTCGCACGAGGCCTGCGGGAGCTGCGGGGCGTGACACAGCGGGCTGTCCGGCACGGGACCCACGGTAGCCTCGGCCTCCAGGCTCAAGTTGGCACTCGACAGCTGGTACAGGCGGTTCACCGCCGCCAGGTATACGGTGCCCACCGTGCCGTCCAGGGCGAAGTTGTTGGTGGGCGTGGGCGAGGGAAAGCGGCGCTGGATCTCTAGGGCGCCGGCCCGCGCCGCCCCAAGCAGCAGCAGCAGCAGAGGCAGCGGCAGCAGACCGGGGCCCCGCCAGTGAGGGCGCGGAGGCAAGGGGACGGCCGCAGCGGCCCGGGCGCTAGGGGGTGCGCCGCCCGCGGCGCGACGAGCCATCCAGGCGAGCGCGGGCTGCGCAGCGCTGCGAGTGCATGGGGCGCGGCGCGGCCGGGAGCCGGGAGCTCGGAGGCGGCGAGAGGCGGGGGGCGGGCCCGGGCCGCGAGGCGCTTCCTGCCCGCGCCTGCCGCCCCCGGCCCCGTCGCCCCGGCCCGACTCTGGCGCGGCGCTCAGCCCGGGGGCGGCTCCGTGGAGGCCACGCCCCCAGCCCATCACCCCGCCCAGCTGCTTGGCCCACACCCTTTCGCCCTGGGCCACGCCCCGGGCCACGCCCCTGGGCCACGCCCCACTGTCCGGGGTCGCCGGCCGACACTCCCGGCGGTCGCAAGTTGCCTGCCTCTTTCCTGGTTCCTGGCCACCACCTGGAATGTCTTCCGCACGCTTGTTTGTTATCCTTCCTCTCTTTCTCCTCGTTCTGGTCCTTTCCCTCTTCTGTTTTTGGGCTCCCGTTTGCCTTCCACCGCAGCTCAGAGTTTCGCTCTCTCAATCTCTCCGGACTCCTCTACTCTGATTCTGATCCTGTCAACTCCGCCCCATGCCTCTCCCGCGCCACTCCCTCCCCCCCCCCCCCCGGCTGCATTTCTTTTTTTTTCCTTTCTGTTCCCGCAGCTCTCCCTCTCTACTGTTTTCCTCTCCTTGCCCCTAAAGCCCACCATTTCCCCTCAGCCTGCCTGCCCCTTCTGGCCACACCCCCCCTCTACCCTCCCCCCCAGTCCCCTCCCGCATGTTCTCCAAACCTCACTCTAAAGGCCAGCCAGACCAGGGACATCAGGCCCCTGGGACCCCATGGTCTGTTCCCAAAACTGCCCTGTAAAGGGAGTTCACAAGCAGCAGGCACCAGGGACAAGCTTGACAATTCCACAGCAAAAGTAGAAAACTATGTTGAGAGGAAGTACAACTCTTTTGCAAGGGCAGGCTGGGCTGAGCAGGACACCAGACCACAGGGCCTTGGTTTCTGGATAGAGCCAAACCCTGTGGACCTCCAGGACCTTGTCCCTAGTCCAAGGTTCTGAGAAAACCTAAAGTCGTTCCTCATGTGAGCTGGCACTGGGCATCCTTTGACCTTCAAAGGAACAGGTAGGTCCTGGGATAAAGGCAAGTAGTAGTCTTCCTAAGGTCACAGAACCCCGTGTGATCTCTGCATAGCATGGGGGTGCCCACATAGGACGATACCAAATGCCAACCTCCTTAGAAATACTCAACCCATTTTACATACATGGAAACTGAGGCCCCAGAAGAAAAGCCCAAGAACCACAGCTAAGGGGGAGGGTGGGACACAGACCCATTGTTTGAAGCTACAGTCTCAGCTACAAGTTCTTAATCAGGGTCTCCTATCAGCTTGCAGCTGTCACTTGAGGCCTGGTAGCCCTTTCTCAGAGGGTGACCTTGCTCCCACCGATAGGAAGGAAGGGTGGGGAGGGGCTTTCCCTGCACTGAAGGGTCAGCAGCAAGGGCTCAGAGCACAACCATCCCCATTTCCCTGGCCCCCACCTCAGCCTTCCTGTCCCTGTGCCGGCCTGCCTGCCTGCCATGTTCCAGCCCATTCAAGGCCTTGGCTTTGATGGTCAGGAGTGTTCCTTGGCAGGAAATTGGAGACTTATGTCCTGCCTCCACCCCCAACTGAGCACCCAGGGGACCTGCCTCCACCTCTGTTTGGGGAAGGCCCACGCCATGCTATGGACATGTCTGCTCCCTGGACAGCCTTAGCACAGTTCATGGCCTTGTTTTCCTCAGCCTCCTGCCTATCTCTTGTCCTCCTCTCCCCTCCCTCTTTGTCTCTCTTCCTCTCTCTCCCCCTGCCTTCACACGGCATCTCTGGTCTCTGTCTCACTCTCCAAGTCCCCGTCCTCTCCCCTCCCCCTCCTTGTTTCCTTCCTGTCCCTCTCTTGTTTTCTTGCCGCATCCTGCAGCTCCCCCCACTGAGCCTCGAGGATAATGCTTTATGACATCTTGGTTTAGCTGGCCAGATGGATTGTTTTGGGTGGCGTGGACAAACCTCCTGCTAAGCTGGTAGATCTCTGCAAGTCACCCCACCATCAGCATCTGGGACCTGAATCCTAGGGTCTGAATATATTCTCATAAACTGAGGTAGGAAGTATATAGTGTGGCCCTCCAGCAAGGTGCTTGCCCTCTCTGAGCCTGTTTCCTGGTATGGACCATATGATAGCACACTACTGCAAGGTTGAGTCACGGCCCCACAGTCTCTGCTAAAGCTGGGAGGAAGGGCAGGAGGAGGCAATAGATCAAGATCCTGGCCTGTTTTATGTCTTGAATCCCATAGTAGTTAATGGGTTATTTGGAGGTAAACACTACACACAGTTCTGCCACCACCATCTCACACCTTTCTTGCACCAGAAGATAAAGTAGGGGTCACTGAGCCCATTTCACAGATGGGGAAAACTAAGGTATCAGCAGTAGGACTGGAACTCAGCTTTCTAAGACCAAGGTCACTCCTTGGGTGGGCAGAGATGGGGGGAGGGAGGAAGGAGGGAAGTCCTTGCTGAGATTCTGGGGGTCCTCCCAGGATAAGTTTGGGTAGTTTGTCTTCATTGGAAGACAGACAGACAGCACCCAGCACATTGACTGACAGACAGCACCCAGCACATTGACTGAGGTAGTTATACCACATACAGCTATTCGGCTATTCGGCTGCCAGCAACTGATGACTGGGCCCTTCCCCTCCTGCTCCTGGCTCCTGATTCCATCAAGGAGAAGTCTCGGTCTGGGGCTAACTCCTCTTTAATGACTCTCTAGCATCTAGCATTTGTCACTGTCCCTGTCTAATAAAAAAAGGGTTTCAAGCTCGGTCAGCACCATGAGCTTATGCTTTCTAGAATTTACTCAGACCGTCTCTTTGCATTTAAGTTCCTGCCTGCTTCCAGCCAGTGGAGCCGGTTTCCAGCTTGGCCTGTGGAGTTATCCCTGGTCAACACCTGTGGAAGGCCTTGAAAAGTGATCCCTAGGCCCTGGTGATGGCCACTGCCTAGGTGTGCCCAAGCTGGAATTCGGGAAGGGTGGGGGGAAGCTTTCCCTGGCTGCTGGGGACTGGAGGTGAGCATGGCCCCCAGGTCGGGGCTCCCTTACCCCCTCCTGCAAATCTCCTCTGGCAATGCAGGGCAGAGGGGGAGGGGAAGGAAGAAGGAGGGGAAGAAATGTTTTTCTTCTTCAATTGGAAACAATAACACTGGGGGCCCAGGCTGTGCTGGGAAGAGGGGCTCTGCCTGGGGACTGGAGAAGGTTCCCCCTGCAGGAAGTGCTCTTAACATACCACAAGTGGAGGGCAGGAAAGTGCTGGAGGCAGAATAGAGGAAAAACACAGGAGGGGCCCTGCAGCCACCTGGGGCTCTGCCCTTCCAGTCTTTCCTCACAGTGAGCCTGAGTGGGGACATGAAGGGCCAGAGAGATGCGGCCATATGCCTGAAGCTGCACAGCCTGCTCAGTGTCCCAGCTCATCTCTTAGCCTTGGAGTTCACACACCTAAGTTCCAGCCTCAGCCTTGCCCTTAACTTCCTGGTAACCACAGGAGCATGAGCTTCGGTTTCAAATCTGAAGAGAGGCATGGAGTCCCAACACAGGACTGCTGTGAAGGATGAAAACAGCCACACACTGGAGCACCTGGCCTGCAGTGAGCCTGGTGTCTGCCCAGCTGCACTGGGTTCCTAGAACTGGGGTTCCTCTCCCTACTCCTCTGGGTCCCTCAGGAGAGCCTCCAGGCCCCAACAGACATATGTACCAGATGCCATCCAGGACCTGGATGTCAGTTACCATTCATGGATGTCAAGGCTCAAGAGGGCTCTCAGATGGCTACTTGATGTCACAGCACAACTTCCTCATCCTCTGGCCACTGCCACTGTGACCCCTAGGGGTCCCAGAAGGGACCAAGTGATAAAGCTGTCAGGAGGCATATCTCACAGTTGCTCCTGGTATCCTACAGGGGCTTGTCACATTCCAGGCCCCCTCCCTGCCCCATCCCTTGGACTCTGGAGGGTCCCTCCATTGCTACCTGGGTGCCCCACCCCCTAGGGATCCAGTTGAGGCTTGCTCTTTCTTTCTTGTCCAGTGGAGGAAATGGTTCTCATTCCTGTGTGTCAGTGCCCTCTGCTAGCTCTGGGCCTGTCCTTGACCTCTATGGTCAGAGGACTCATCAGGCAGGGTGGAGACCCTGAGCCCTTATGGGCTCATGGCAGGCGCCTGGCCTATATGAGCCCCCACGTGGCCCCTTTGTATTCTATGAATTGGATAATGGCAGCATTCTCAGACGCCCCGTCATGGGTCTAGGCTGGTGAAAGGCCCCGGTCTGCTTACACTGAGGCCTCTGTCCAGTGGCAGCCATGAGGGCAGGGCTGCCTCGGGGGTCCCCACCCACATTTGCAGGCCACTACCAAGTGTCTGTTGCCTAGGCTGGGACAGGCACTGCTCAAGCAGGCAGGTTAAACACCCACTGTGTGCCTGATGGGTCCTAGACAATCATAGTCTCTATGTAAACTGAGGCTCAGGTGAGGAGCTGGTCTGTCTTGACTATGCCTATTCCAGGACTGGTACATGGACACCAGTGACTGACTCTGTGGTGACCACACCCTGAGGGCAGGCTTATCAGTTGATGACAGGCAGCTGGGCCAAAGGGAGGCCTCAGGCAGGTTGCAGGCCTGGTTCACTGGGCAGTCTCAGCCAAAACTTTACCCTCACTAGGCAGGGGTAGGAAGTCTGTTTACAGAAGGGAAGACTGAGGTACAAAGGGAAGGTGGCCAGTATGGGGCAACGTGACTGTTCCAGGTGGAGCTGGGGCCTCACATAAATACCATGAGTCCTTCTCCAGGGTGATGGGAATGGGGGATGAATCCCCATCAGGACATGGAATCCCCATGCTTCCTGTCTGTGTAACCCAGAATTCCCCACTTCTCTTGGTCCCAGTTGGCACAGTTGTGAAACAGAAGTTAGAGTCTCCCCATTCCCGGGCTGTGGGGACAGAGTAAGTTACAGGGTGCACAACTAGCCTCTGAACTGGGGAGAAACACACATTCAGTGACATTATTATATCCTCAGTGGGTGGCCTGGCCAGCTGACTTTGGAATGGGGCCCTAAGGAGGCACTAAATCTTCAGTGTCCTGTGTCCTTGCTGTTCAAGGGCAGAGCCTTGGCCTCCCCACAGTGTGGCATGCCGGCCATAGGGATACTGAGGCAAGCAGATCACTTCAAGTTCCTGACCAGACTGGGCTACATAGATCCTTGCCAGACCCTGCCTCAAAAACCTAAATGATAAGTCAAGCCAGACAGGGTGGTGCATGCTGTGATCTCGGTATTTTGGAGGGTGCAGAGGATTGCTCTGAGTCTAAGGCAGGCCTGGGCTGTAGAATGAGACTGGTTTCAAATCAAACCAGGAATAAATAACAGATACATCTCTAGCTCTGGGGTGGGCCTGGTGCTAAGCACTCGGTCTGGACTAATTTAAACCTGTAAGAACACACAAAGAATGTGACATCATGCCCATTTGTGGGTGGAGAAGCCGGTGTGTACGTATGTGTGTGGGGCGGTCTTCCAGCTAGTATATGGGGAACCTTGTGCGTTCTTTCTTCATTTCTCTCTCTCTCTCTCTCTCTTTCTTCCTTCACAGGGATTTTTTTTTTTTTGGGGTGTGTGTGTGTGTGTGTGTGTGAGTGTGTGTGTGTGTGTAGCCCTAGCTGTCCTGGAACTTACTCTGTAGACTAGGCTGACCTTGAACTCACAGAGATCCTCCTGCCTCTGCCTCCTGAATGCTTGGGTTAAAGATATGAACTACTGGCTAGGGGAACCTTGTTCTTAATGAACATGAATATCCAAGGCCCCCATGCCAAGAGCCCAGAGGCTTCTCCAAACCTCGGTCATACACCTGGTTTGAAACCCATTAGCACCCCATCATGGCTGTGACAATAGGCCAGGCAGGTGAGCAGCTGTTTGTCATCAGGTCCTCCCCTTCCAGCTGCCCCCAAACTTCAACTACCTGGTCTCAGCCATTGGAGACCTGTAGGTCCACCATCTTCAGGAGCTGCTGAGTCAGCCAAGAGAAGGGCTGACAGCCAGGGGGAGAGGCATCATGGGATGCTTACAAGGGGCTCTTCAGAGGGGACCCCAGCAGGGCACAGAGTCAGACTCAAGAGCCAGATGCCAAGTTCTCATGGAGCTCACACAATTGGGGCCGTAGTCACCTTGCCAGGACAACGGTTGAGGCATGTACTCCCCTTACCCCATACTACTGAGGAAAAACTTGGACCCAGGCTAACGCCTTGGTCTCTAACTAGTGGCCTACAGGAGTCCCTAAGGAGACCTCAGTTCCCAGAAAAGATATTTCCTCTCTTTCTTGGTGAACTGATTCTTTAAGAGCCAGCCAAAATGTTACATCCTCTGGAAAGTCCTAGACATCCCTCAGGGTCTTCTCTAAATGACCCTTTTGAGATTTTTCTAGTGTCCTAAAGCAATGTTAGGACCTCTTCCACCCTCTTCAAACATCTGCCCAAAGATTGCTAACCTTACAGCAGGATACAGCTCCATAGTGGGCCAGGACATGTCCCCAGTGAGACACAGGTCACGACCAGCAAACCTAGTCTAGCCTCTGAACTTGGTTGGTCCAGGCTCTGACCTTAGTTGGTGTAGTCTCTGATTTTATATAGTCCAACCACTGGCCTTGAATGGTCTAGCTTTGGACCTTGAGTGGCCCAGCACTTAAACTGAAGCAATTCAGCCTGCTTGTTCCTTGAATGTCATCTCTACAGAGGAACTCCGGAAGGCCCTTAGGGACTTTCAGGTGACACCATCCCTTCTCACTTCAGAGAAGTCTGGCGGAAGCTGTCTCATCTTTTCTTTTTGCTTGTACTTCCCCCCAAGACTTTTCCATCCCTTCCCCAAATGTCAGTCCCAAGGGCTTGTTAGTCCCCTTTGCTCTGAACTGTCCCCATCACCTCCCCTGGTCCTTTGGGTCCCCTACACTTAGACCCCTAAGCTGGGTGGGCCTTTTCTTCCAAACCTCATCACAGGTGCCTTGCCTGCCTCAGGCTATTATACCTTGAGGCAGTTGAAGAACAAGGTCTTTCTAGGCACACCCATGTTCCTCACACCAGGGCGAAGCTGGACTCTCAGCAGGTTCACAGGGAATAAAAGATGGATGTGTGTTCTCTGGTCAGCTGCTGGGACCCCAGGGAAGGTTAACACAGGGGAACAGCCTAGACCCTCTCCTCGGCAGTGTCCCGAACTGCTCCCACCTCCTGTTCAATCCTCAAGGCAAGGATCATGTGCTCTACAACCTAGGACTTGGCAATGTGGCAGTCCCTCCTCAACCTACCGAAGGCCATGGGGGTCTAGTTGTGTAGGCCAGAGGCACTGGGCTCAGCTCCAGCTGTGTGTCCCCATCATGGGAACCAAGGCAGAGCGTCTCTCCAAGGTTCTGCTTCCCCAACCGCCATGGGGTGAAGCTGCCCTTCTAGGACTCAGGGGAGACATTTACCCCTTTCCATCTCTTGGGACAGATTGGGGGGTGGGGGGTGGGCAAGAAAGCAGGCCTAGTACCTGGGCCTACCCTGTATTCCCTTAACCTCTAGTGTCTAGAGTCTAGATGCACTTGCTGAGTTCCTACTGAGAGCCAGGGATCCAGATATAGCAGTGAACAAAAGAAACCTCCCTACATTTGGAAGTCAGAAGATAAAATATAGGGGGGCCTCAAGGGTGGGGCTGTGTGAGGGAGAAAGAGCGAAGGGCACGGCTGTATGTGAGAAAGTAGATAGCAGGAGGGATCTGGCTTGACCTGAGGGAGAGTGCGTCAGTCTGGGAAGGGCATATACAAAATCTGTGAGGCACTAGAGCAGTGCTCTGCATCTGCCAGGGCTAGTGGGGAGAAGGGGCAGGACCTGAGGGGCAACAGAGGCAGATCTCTCAGGGCCTCTTGAGCACCGGGACAGTGAGGCAGGAGCTGTGGGAGGCACTGAGCAGAGAAGTGGAGGCAGGGAATCCCTGAGGCAGCAGCAGTAGGCTGGAGGGGTGTAAGGGGCAACCCCCAGTATCAGTGCCTTGGTGGCAGTGGCTGTTTGGAGCACCCTTATACCCAGAGACTCCCTGGATCTGTCTTTCTTGAACAGGGTTTTTTTTTTTTTTTTCTTTCTGAGGCAGGGTCCTGTATCACCTGGATGCTGGGATTATAGGCACTTACCAAACCTGATCCCCTGACCACTTCCTGCTCATGAATAGTGCTCTGTGTCCCCCTGGGGAGTTGTGAACATAGCCAGGCCAGAGGCTTAAACTGTGGTGTCCTGACCTGAGGCACAAATCTCCCACATCAGGGTCCACCCCCAGCTTCCTAGCTCACCACCCACCTATCCTGCTGCCCAAAGCAGAACTGGGAGGCGCCAAGTCCCCCTGTAACTTCTCCTGGACCTGCTCCCAAATGTCTGCCACCTCTTGCCCTAGAATGACTACATCTGTGCAAGCCCTCCCCAGGCTCCACCCATCACTGTCATTCCCCCATCCCTCTTCCGGAAGGATCAGTCTGCATATCCGTTTCTGTAATTTTTCTCCAACTTGGAGGCTGTGAAAGCATTTAGGGTAAAGCTGGGCCTAGGTCTCTTGCCAACAGTTCTGTGTGGTGGCTCCCACGCCACTCTGGTTGTATGTTTGACTCTAGGCTTGGCTGTGAACCCTCACCTTCCAGTGCCTCCCTGGTGCCCGGTCTACAGCATGGTCTCACATGGGTGCTGCCACACGCCTGCTAGCTGCTGAAATGAACTTCTGAATGTG
Organism: Rhynchomys soricoides; assembly: GCA_019843965.1. NCBI lineage: Eukaryota > Metazoa > Chordata > Mammalia > Rodentia > Muridae > Rhynchomys > Rhynchomys soricoides. The sequence goes on along the minus strand of JADRCH010000349.1, from coordinate 117,191 downwards.
GTTAAGGGATCATTCCATTGTCTGGTATCAGAGGGCAGAGACTCCAAGACCTGGCATGCTGTGAGGATCCCTGTGTGGGATCTAAGTGGGCAGTGCACAGTATAGGGCCACTGTCCCATGTGGAGCCCCCAACAGGGCCTGGCAATCCTGGAGAGCTATTTTGAGCCCCCAGAAGCAGGAAATAAGTCATGGTCAGAGCAGGCCTGTAGGCCTGGCACTCCAGGTGCAATGGATGCACCTAGGCGGAAGGGCAGCCACCATCCAGAAGACAGGAAGGAGGCCTTTTCCCTGGCAAAACAGGAGGCCTGCAGCCCCCAGAAGTGCCACTGGCTCTACCATCTGCCCACACCTGGGGCCCATGGGGAGGACAGGGTGGTTACCAGCCCTTCCTCCAACCCAATTCACTCTGTCCTGGAACTGCTGCAGGCTGGGTTTCCTGTGTGCTGCCGGTCCTGCTTTAGAGACCTCAGAGGAGACCAGTCCTTGCAATGCGACATGGACAAGCAAGCAGCTTCATCCTCCAAGTGGCTGCATTCTCCAGGCCCCAGGGGCCATGGCAAAATGTGGGGCCAGGCAAGAGCTGTTTCAGCTTCAGCTCAGCATCTGTCTGGACAGCCAGTCAAATGCTCCCCTGCCAAGCCTCAGTTTCCTCCTTTCCTCTCGTGAGTCTTAGCTGGCCTGTCTAGGACCAAGGCCAGAGAGCTGTAACTACAAAGCCGCCCCCTTTACCCCCTTAGTGGCCTTTGGAGGCAGGCCAAGCCCACCTTTTCTTCCTGTGCCAGCCTGGGCACCCAGGGTAGATTGGGCTGGGTGTAAAGGGAGTTGCTAACACTCTGCAGCCCAGATGGTGGACAGTGTGCGTCAGCAGTGGCGGCCTAAGAATGACAAGATGACTTGGGACACTTTCACTTCCCCACTGGGTCCATGCCACCCACCCCTACTCCTGTAGTCTCAGTTCCCCTGGCTGAGAGCTGCCACCCCTGTTCCAAAGGAAGCCGTGGTCTTAGGACTTGAGCTGGATGACATGCAGCTTCAGCTGTGCCCAAGAGGCCTAGTCCCCAAAAATGGGCATCCTAGACATGGAGTCCTAGACAGTCAGGCAGCTTGGCGAGTATCCCAACAAGGTACTGGGATGTGACCTCTTGACGGGGAGTTTGGAAGTTGTGTCTGAGCTTTCTGTTTCCGTCAAATAATAAGCATTGTTTGTGTTAAAAAGTAAACCGGCAGGGCCTGCAAGCTGGCTCAGAGGATAAGAAGGTGCTCGGCCACAAACCTGGTGATGGAAGGAGAGACCAGCTCCACAACTAGTCCTCTGAACTTGATGTGTACACTGTGGCAAGCATGCACACTCCAAAGATTGGGCCCCCTCTCCATGCTGGGCTTTCCACTGATCCGTCTTTAGGCACGGTGCTGGATCTGGCCTCACATCGAGGATAGGGTTAGGTGTCAGTAAGTCAGTCCACAGTGCAGAGCTTTTGGACAGTAGGAAGATGCTGCCATCTGCATCTGTAAACTGTAAGGGCAGTCTGGGAGGGCTTCCTGGGAGAGGTGGTCATCTCAAAGCATAGGAGCTCTTTCAGGGATGAGTTCAGGGGAGCAGTTAGCACATGCCAAGCTGAGGGGAGGAAGAACAGTACAAGTCTCCTCACTCCCTCAGCCCCACACTGCCTGGACCTCCCCTCCTTCCTTGTCTGTCTTAACCTCCTCCGCAGGCCGGAAGGAAGCTGAGGTGGGAATCTAGTCCCACAGTTCCCAAATGAGGAGAAACTGCTTGCAAGGGAAAAAAAAATAACATTAATCCCATTGTCTCTGCTCCCAGATCCTGCTTGAAAAACAAAAACAAACTCAAACTGCAGCTGGGAAGGTTTTCTCTGGCAAAGCACTAAGCTAGCTTAGGAGGCGGCCTTGTGGCCATGCCAGTTTACCCTGGGTGAGGCGGGTGGGCACCAAGTATTGCCCCTAGATCCTGGCCAGTCCATACCCTCATTCCAGGCTTGCCAGCTAGCCTAGCTCTAACTACAGCCATGGGGCTCTAGAGAAGGGGGTTCAAGCAGGGTTACCCGTCTGGCCACAGTGCTCACTTGGGGCTGGCACTCCTGTCTTCTAACCCTTCTCCCTTATTTCCCATTGTGAGGCATGTTCAAAGCTCCTACTCCACCTACTCCTAATGGAAGAAAAAGGAGACCAGAAGGCGCTACAGTGACAGGGGACAGGACAGGAGGCACGACTCAAGGGACACTGGAGGCCCTCCCCACCTCAAGTGGCCTCCAGCTCTTGTTTGGCCTGAGACAGGCGCCTGCCACTATCCAGCAGGCACGAGGGACTGTACTAGGAAAGCCAAAAACAAATTTGCAGGTGGGAAGGCAGTGGACTGGCCACAAACAGACCTAAGGTGCTGTGAGCCTTCTTCCAGTCACACCCAGCAGCCCTCTTTGGTGGCAGAACCAGGTGGGGGCTGTGTCTTCCCACAGAGATTCATGCTCAGAGAAGATCCCAAAGTCCAGAGTTCTGTGCTGGCGGCTTTGAGGGTTGCCCCCTCCTTCCCCTTCCCTCCAAGGCTGACCTCAGCAGCCCCAGCTGGGCTTTTCCCAGAGCTGAGGCAGGAAACACAGGCTTTGAGTGTTTGTTCAGGCCGGGCAGGGCTCCGGGCAGGCGAGGCGGAAATAGCCACAAGATGTTTGTCCAAGTGGGAGTCAGGTTCCCCACAAGGAAGGAGGGCTGGAGGAACGGGTCGAGTCAGCACACCAGACCTATCCTTGCCTCCCTCACCCGCGGAGGCAGATGCACACAGTAGGCGCTTGCTGTATGCAGAACGCAAGTTAGGAAGCTGGCATCTCCCTCAGGCAGAGCTTGGGGCTGAGCCTAAGACCCACAGTACCACTTCTTCCATGCCCAGCTGAGCACGCAGCTCTAGCTCCCATTAGCAGCCATTTGCAGCCCTGGGGTGGGGTATTCTTTCTTTGGCTCTAGCCCCACCCCTCACCCTCTTCCTCTCCCCTTCTCCCACCCCTAGCCAAGGTCCTTGCCTCTCTCAGACAAAGCAGTGTGTGACTGGCTTAATTGTGACATTTCAATTCAGCAGCTCGGAGTGTGACTGCATTTGGGGACTGCAGAGGTGGTTAGTTAAGGACTATGAGAAGGTGGCCTTCTGCATGTTTTGGAGAGGGCCTGGGAAGAAAACTAGGGCACCTTGACCTCGGGCTCTAGAACTGAAGAAACACATTACTGCTGCAAGCCACCCAGGCAGCCATGACGAGGGAAACCCACCCCACTGCTGCATACCCCCAACCACACCCTGCACATCACCCTGGCATCTTTGCCTCAGGCTCCTCTGACACTGTCCCTTTGCCCTCTGCCCTGGCAGCACACCTGCCCCTCCGCCAGCCCCTGCCATCCAGGTCTCTCTGCCAGCTCTACTCCCGACCTTTCCAGGCTGCTGCCTTCTGCTGCCTATCTCTGGACTCTGCTCAAACATCCCTTTTAAAGAGGCCCTCCCTGACCAAAGTGTCGCTGGGCTTTTGATCTGCCTTTCCCACTGGATGGTGCCCCTAGGCTGGCACACAGAGGTGCAGCCAAGATTTGCCTTCCATCCGGCCCGCAAGGCGGAATTCCCAGGTGTCAGAGGTAGAGCCGGGCTTCTAGTCTCGTCAGGAGGCCCTCTGCTGGCTCGGCTTGGCCTGCACAGTACACTTGGTCTTTTACACACCTAGTGGTTCACCCTGCTATCCTCCTACCTCCCAAGGATTCTTCTAGAGACCTCCTGTCTGGGAGAGAGGCTGGAAACAAAGCAGACAGGGACAGGCCAGACCAGTCCTCTTGGGCTGGTAGAAACTCATACCTTTGCATCATGAGCTGGCTTGAGAATTCCCTCCTGGCTGAGAGTCTCTGGGTTTGTGAGAAGTAGGGAGTCTCGGAGGCATGTTTACCCTGCAGAATAGTTACTGAAATAAAAAGAGTGGCAAGCCTGGTATGGCACGTGTCTGTTATCCTAGCACTTAGGTGAGGGCAAGAGCATCAGAAGGTCAGAGTCATCCTTGGATACACAGCAAGTTCAAGATGGCCAAGAGCTACCTGTGACCTGACTCAAAAGAAACCAAACTGTGGTGTGGCAGAGCTGGGGAGGTGGCTCAGCAGTTAATATACCACCGTCGTACAGAACCAGAGTTCAGATCCCAGCACCCACAAACAGGTGGCTCACAATCGCCTACCACTCCAGTTTCAGGCAATCCAAAGCATTATTCTGGCTTCTGCAGACACCTGAAAGCGTGCGGCGTACACACCGTGACAAATAAGGAAAATAAAAAGGACACCACTAGGTCCTAGCAAGCCCGTCAAACATGGTGGCGCCTCTGCTTGCTGCTAGGCGAGTGAAGGGGCCTGCCACTGTGGGTCTCTCTCTCTCTCTCTCTCTCTCTCTCTCTCTCTCTCTCTCTCTTTCTAGGACTTACTTTTATTTTATGTATGTGCTTTGTCTTTGTGTATGTATATGTATTCATGAATGCCTGGTGCCCAAGGAGACCAGAAGGGAGTACTGAATGGAAACTAGAGTTACAGCTAGTTGATCTGAACCCAGGTCCTCTGGAGGAGCAGTTAGGGCTCTCAATGGTTGAACCACGGCTCCCCCTCTCAAAAAGTTTAGCAGTTTCTTTTTATAAAAGTGAACCAGGCAGGAGAGATGGCTTAGATGGTAAAGTCTCGCTACACAAGTGTGGACATGGAGTTCAAACCCCAGGACTAATAGAAAAAGCCATAATCTGGGAATGGTAACACAGGCCTATGATGCCAGTGGTGGAGGACAGGCAGAGGTGGGTCCCTGGAGTTCCCTGGCTAGCTAGTCTAGTGACACAGTGAAAGTTATGGGCCAGTGAGAAACCATCTCAAAGAAAATGTGCCTGGGGAGGGGTTGGTTTTCCTCTGATTGCCACAAACCAGTAGGCTTACATTCACACCTGTGCATATTCAGATTTAGACAGTTCAGCAACCTTAAAGCTATGTGTAGGAATGCCATGGAAATCCAAGTCAACCCAACCTGGCCATAAATGTTACAGAGTAACTGAGAAATCAGCTGATGAGCAGACAAAGGAAGCAAGTCACACAATGGAAGGAAAAGGAAATGGCTGCTCATCGACAGGGCGGCAGGGGCACCTTTCAAGCCAGGCACACTGTAGCCACTCCTTTCTAGCCCTCTTGGTGACTCATGCCCAGGGAGACAGGCAATGAGGCAACTGGCTGGTCAGAAGGCCTGCAATCACTGTTCTTGAATTCCAGGACTGTCCCGACCCATTGTCCCAGCTGGTTTGGGTCATAGGGTGGACTTAGAGATGGCTCTCCGGTTGTCTGTCTGTGCAGGCCAACCAAACCGTGAGCCAATTGATAAAGACAGCCTTGAGGTCTGCTGACTGGGGCTGGAGTCCTGGGCCTAACCCTAGTTTCCCTGTGTGAGGGAGGGTGCCTCCAGTTCCTGGGCAGTAGTGTTTATAGCCTCAAGGCTTCTTCTCTACTTGGGGGTGACTGAGGAAGCCACTGCTTCCAGCAGGCAGGGCCACCATGACTCCTGTGCTCTCCTGTTTTTACTCACTTGAAGCCTGTGTGTGTGTGTGTGTGTGTGTGTGTGTGAGAGAGAGAGAGAGAGAGAGAGAGAGAGAGAGAGAGAGAGAGAGGGAGGGAGAGACTATGCTTGGCTCAGTGTCAGGCATTCGGGACACAGGTGAATCACTGAGATTATTTTTCCACTCTGGTGGGAAGGAGTGGGTAGAAATATATCAGTGGTCATAAAGATGTTTTGGTTTGGTTTGGTTTGGTTTGAGATGGGGGGTGACAGGCAGCCCAGGCTGGCCTTGAACTTCCAGTGTAGCCAAAGGTGACCCTGACCTTGCATATCTGATCTTCCTGCCTTTACCTCCCAAGTGCTGGGATTACAGGTATGCTCATTAAGTGTTCAATTGCAGAAACAGAATATGTGTATACAGGGTCCACAGGATGAAGGAGCCCTATAGGAGTGGGTTGTGGTGGACATACTTAAAGATAATTGGATAGCCGATCCTTGGGACTGTCTCAGAGGGTGCATTGCCACACATAGCCACAAGGTGGCGACGGAGACCAGGTTTGCCTTTTGTTTTTAATAGTTTCAAAGTTAGGACTGTTTTGAGAGTAATTCCTCCAACTCCGGAGTCTCTTTACATCATATTCTAACTGTTCTGCCTCTCCCACTCACCAACAACATGCAAGCCTCCCCCAGGTAACGAAGGCAAGTTATATGGGTGATCTGTAGCTGATGGCTCGACCGTGACAACACTTCTATTAGACTTAACAAACCCCACTCTAAAACCAGGAGTCCCCGGCGTGTGTTTCGAAGTGTTCTGACACTGTCATTTAGATGTCACCTTTTTTGTTGTCTTTAAAACTTTTTTTTCCAGGTTTAATTCAACTTACTAAATCTGGGAGGCTGATTTAAAGTTTAATATTGAGCATATGAATTTTAAGGGGAATGTCTGGGGATTTAGCTCAGGGGTGGGGCAATGGCTTAGCATGAACCAAGACACTAGAGACAGCTATTCTCATTTTGGGATTTTGGGAAGGAGACTTTGACCATGAAAGAAAGACCTGGTGTTCTTGCCTCACATTGGTTTCTCTGCACACCTGCAATCCCAGCACTTGGGAGGCTGAGGCAGGAGGAGCACTATGAGTGTAGCACCAGTTGGGACTACAGAGTAAAACCCTGCCTCAAAATTAATAAATAAGTCAATGTTGGTTTTGAAGCCCTAGAACTGTTTGTGCATGTGACATGTGTGCATGTGTATGTGCATGCAGGGTGTGCAAGCATGAGTGGTGTGTGTGTAGAGCCCTAGTAAAGTCAGTCTCTCCCTCTCCCTTTCCCCTTCCCCCTTCCCCTCACCTCTCCCTCTCTCTCTCCCTCCCCCCCTTCTGTGTGTGTGTGTGTATGTGTAAAAGCCCAGTGCAGGCTCCTGGCTTGCTGTGGCCAAGCCTCTCTGTGCACTCCATGCATGCCCTCCCCATGCTCTGTACCCTGGCCCAGGGAGGTAGGCTGCTGGGCTAAGGCTTTGTGACAACCATTCTCACAGCTGGGGGTCTTTTTATTTGCTCTCCACTTTTTTGGTTTTTTTTTTTTTGGAGACAGCTTTTACTGAACCTGGAGCTCCATGTCTGGGCTAGACTGACTGGCCAGGGAGCTCCAGGAAGCCTCAGGGAGCCCTAGGGAACTCCAAGGAGCCTCCTGGGTCTACCTCCCCATCCCTGGAATTACAGGTGGGCAAAGATGCAGAGCCCAGCATTAATTCGGCCCACGGAACCATCTCCCCGGTCTGATAACAAATCCTGATTCCTTATCTGGCCTGATGGAACAGCAGAAATGCAAGGGTCTGAGAGTCAAACTGCCAACCATGTCCTAGGGCAGCGCCTTGTCCACGGGAGGCAAGCAGGCAGAGCAGAGCTCTTGGCAGAGCAGCTTGGCTGCATCCTCACCACCTGCAGGCTCAGAAGTAGATAGATCATCAGGATTTGATAAACAGTGGGCTTTTAAGTTCTACTCTTGAATGTGCACCTGTTGTGTTCTGCACACTGCTTTACACACTGGGGACAGAGCCACAAAAGACAATGCCTCAGCGCCAGTTGAACCTATGTGTATTTATTGGCAAGTTTTTATTCTTTGTGGCTGAGAAGTTCTTTTGCTGTCTCTATGGCCAGAATTTTCTGACATATACAGATTTTGGGGGGGCCCAGACTCACTCAAGAGCCAAGGCTGCTCAGGGAAAGCCCATATCTTGACTACTTGGTCTTTTGTGGGGACAATGATAGAGAGGACACATTCTGGAGTGTCGGTGAGTGACATCAGTACCTGACCACAAGGTCTTCTAAGAAGAAGCCTCTTGTCAGGCGCTGGAGTAGGATGCACAATGAAACCCTGTCTTGAAAGTTTTACACAAGAGAAGAAACATACTCTCTTAAAAAGCCTCATGCTCAGCCCTAGAGTAAGGGATTCCTGGTAGAGCCCTGCTCTTACTGAGGACACCAGCTCTGCCCCCAGAACCCACAACTACCTGTAACTTCAGTTCCCAGTGACCTGATGCCCTTTTCTAGCTTCTGTGGCTTTTGGCTCTGAACTCACTTGCACATACCCCACACAGACATACATAGACATAACTGAAAATCAGCCTTTAAAAAGTTTGTTACAGAAAGACTCATACAAAAGCCAATCATGGAAGTCTTTACCAGCTCGCTCCAAACAACAGCTGGGAGCAATGTAATGTGGAGCTCCTATTCATTTACATCTTTGTGTAAATAAAACATCTCTCAACACAAATGGGAGTCAATACAGTTCCCCAACTGGCTGTTTTCACTTCATACAGAGTGTATAGGAAGCTAAACTTTTTTTTTTTTTGGAATGCTTACTGCATCTTTGTTTTTCTGTGAACCATTTGTTCATAACCTTTGCCTCCTTTTTACTGAGGAGTGTGAGTGTGTGTGTGTGTGTGAGAGTGAGTGTGTGTGTGAGCATGTGTGTATATGTGAGTGTGTGTGAGTGTGTGTGTGTGAACAGCAGATGACCATCTGCCCCACATGTTGTTCCTCAGGTGCCATTCAACTTTATTTTTTGATGGCCTCTCACTGGCCTGGAGCTTGCCAACTATGCGAGACTGTCTGGTCAGCAAGCCTCAGGGATCTTCCTGTTTCCACTCCACAGTGCTGGGATTACATGTGTGTGCCACTACACTTGGCAGTTTTAAAAAGTGTGTTTCAGGGAATTCAGGTTCTTTTTATGACTGAGCATCTCTCAGCTCAAGTCAAATCTCTCTTCCAGTCAAATACCATATATGCTCATCTCCTACCACTGCTTTTACCATTCTATAATTTTATTTTTTTTTAGTATTGGCTATGGAACCCAGGGTCTTGCAAGGCACTAAGCTACACCCTTTGTTTTGTTTTTCCTTCCCCAGTGGACTATCATTATGTAGCTCAGGTTGCTTTTGAATTCATTACCTTTTGAATGCTGGGATTACAGATGTGAGTCATCATACTTGGTTAGCCATGTAACCCCACCTTCAAGTTCCATACCTGGGCCATAACTGAGGAACCTGCATGGGAACTGGCACTTCCTCCATGTCAGCTGCTCTTGACTAAGCAATGAGGCCTTACAAGTGAGTGCCAGCTATTTATTTAGTTTGACCCACAGTTTAAAGACAACACATTTGAATCCTTCAGGTGAGACAGACCTCTAGCTGGCACCCCTAATCTGTTTTCTGTATCAAAGCTTCTCAGATATGTTCCCATGCCCTTTAAGGTTTTGTTCTATTTTTGTTGTTTGGAGACAAGGACTCATGTGTCCCATGTTGGCCTGGCTGGCTTTCTAAGTCACTTACTTATTTTTGGGATAGGGTCTCATTATATAGATCAGGTTGGCCTTGAACTCTCTGAGCTTCATCTGCTTCTGCCCCCCACCCCATAGTGCTGGGGTTAAAGGTCTATGCCACTACATCTGGCCTACTAAAGATTTTAATAGATGGCAATTCATCAGATTTTGAAATTTTGTCAGCCCTCTGCACTATGCAATCCTAGAGTGTGATGTGACCGGCTCTCAGGTTCATTCTACAATTCTATACATAGTAGGCTAGCCCACAGTAAGCTAAGTGTACCCCCACAGCACCTTTGACGCTGTCATAAAAGGTATCCCTTCCTGTCACAACACCCAGGTTGAGGCTGGGTGTGATGCTGTTAGCTCACAGGTGCATTAGGATATCCAGGGCTAGTAAATGAGGGCAAAGTCATCCACCTGCCAGGTGTCCTGTAGTCAGACCTTTTACATCTCCAGAGCCTCTGAGCTACGGCAAAAGTCCTAATGAAAACTACTGTCTCTGGAACTACTGAACTAGCTCAGTGGGTACAGGCAACAGCCACTAAACCTTATCTGAATTTGGTATCTAGAAGCATGTGGCAGGAGAGCACCAACTTCCGTAAGTTGTCTTCTGATCTCTACATGTGCACCATAACAAGTGTACAAACACAGTGTCAGCAAACCACCACTACAACAAAATATTCTGGAGCTGGGATGTGACTCAGTGGTTGAGGGCTTGCCTAGCATGAGAAGGCCCTGGATTCTATCCCTACCAGGAATATGTCTCTCCCTCTCTCCAGCACTGAAATTACAGATGTACATGAGCACATCAGACTTTGTCAAGGAGCATGGGGATCCAAACATAGGTCCTCGTGCTTGTGCAGCAAGCAATTTACCAACTGAGCTGTCTCCCCGGCCCTGAAAGCATAATCTTAACTACCAGCCTAAAGGAATCACAGGGCAAGTGCCAACCTGGAATGATGCTGTTAAGGCCTGTGGAGGTTGTTACAACTTTCTGGTTGCTAGTTATAGTTTCAAAATATTTGTGTGACAATCTCTCTCCCGCCCCAACCCACAACCAAAATTTCCAGATAGATGCACCTGCATTGGGATTGGGATTGGGGTATGCACAAATAAAAAACCAAAACAAACCCGAGTCAATTGGCAGGTTTCTAGCTGAGGTCTTTATTTCCATTTTATGTACAGCAAAAGTGCTGCTGAGAAGCCCCAGCAGCCAGACAGAACAGAACTGAATTCTCTCTCAACAATTAGCAGCTTAAGATCTAGCAACTACAGTGTTAACGTTCACACGTTCACAAGTATCATCTCTTTACTCTTCGATTCGTGCACGTGAGTCTTAGTCTTACACACTTGTATAAAACACACTTACAGTCTAGTAGTCCCTTCTGAGGGTATCACCTAGCATACTTAACACACAGAAATGTTTAACTTGTAGAGCCACATTCAAAATTCCAGTTTTATTGGGGGTGCTGTGGGAACCATCACGGAACTATCTCTTGGACTGTGCTGGCTTGTTGACAACAGCACTTGGTTTTGTTTGAAATGTGTATTGTCCAAGGCTTCAAGGCCAGAACACTGGAACTTACTCAGAATCCAGGATTCACTGAGTACCTTAGAACACAAGATCAGAAACAAAACCAAATGCAGTAAAGACCACACCAAAGCATGCTGTCAGACATGGCTATCCAGGAAGGCTTTACCCCACTGTTCTGATGACAAATGTTTTATGCCAATTGGGATGGGGCTAAAGAAACATCATCAGCAATGGATCCAACTGTACCTCTTAAGGATTAGGAAGCCTTCATTGCTGGGACACACTGAGTATACCAAGGACCTGAAACTGGAGCAGACAGCCATCAACAGTGCAGTGACAGCCAACTCTACAACCACAAGTCACCCAGGCCAACGCAGTCAGCCTCACTCACCTGGGCTAGGCACCAGCATGGACAAGAGAATCAAGAAATGCTTCACTTTAGTGGGATTTTTTTTTTAAAAAATTATTTTTTAAGGAAAAGAAGCATTGAATTATGGGCAAGCTTCTCTCAGATCAAGTGCTAAAACCATCAGAGCAAGGCTATGGAAGGGCTGTGAATAGAAAAGAGATTCCAAGGACAGCCACAATTCCAAGAAACTCAAAGGCAACAGGGATGGGCAGCAAAAAGTACAGGTAGGCAGGATAACAGATGTGTTACAAACAGCATTAAGTGCACACAACTGTGGGCCTGGTGAGTGAGCAGGGGTAAGACAGCAAGAAGCCATGACAGGGCCTGTCCTGGACTGAAGGTCCTTCCCAAGACAGTCTGCTAGAGGAAGATGGGGAATCAGTGCAGGTCTGCCTATCTCTTTGAAGCTCCAGACTCCTCCTTCAACAGAAACTGCCTTTAGGCAATTAGAAACAACTTCAGCTTATGGATCACAGTGGCATTTGGGGGAATGGGGTTCCTGTGGAATGGTTAGAGAAGCCAGTGGGCTGCCACTGGATTGTCTCTCCCACAGCCCCGTGGGGTTATCTCCTATACCAGAGCAACTAAATTACAGAAACAAATGCTAGCCCAGCAAGGTCATAGTGTCCTGTGGCACTCTTGCCTGAAGCTGCTGCAACATTTTCAGGCAAAGTTAACCTTTTAAATAGGCTTGGGGACCATTTGTTTTGGCATGAATATGCATTGGTTTTAATTAGGTTTTTTTTTTTTTTTTTGGTCCTTGCTCTAGGTGCTCATTATGAGGTGAACAAACATCTGGGGATGGAGTGAAGACTGGGTACCTGAGTTAAAATATCAAAGTGAGAAGGCCAGCTGGCCAAAGCAAAAGGAGGCTGGAGCTGCTATATAAAGCATGCTTTCCAACAGACAGGGCAATACTACCCTAGTTCTAAAAGAAGGTCCTGGTATGGGAACATAGGCAAAACATACTTCTTTGTCCAGGGCATAGTACATGGCCCCTTTGCATCATGTGGGCACACAGAAAGAGGCCACTGAAAATGGCGTTTGTGACCTCTAATGATATGAGATTAATCAGGCTCTGAAGTTTGCTCTGAAGGTTGATTCAGGCTCCACCTGAGTGACGGAACTGGCTATAGGATGAGGACCAAGCTCAGCTTATCTTCCTAAAGTGTCTCTAAACAGCCACTGAGCAGTTGGATTAGTGTGAGTCAGTCTGGGTTAGCAGGAAGCTTGCAAAAGTGTGCACCAAGAACTTGGGTCCTTCTAACCTGACGTTTCCTTTTCTGCTTTTTGGGAGAATCATCTTCAATGGATCCTCTCAGGCAGACAGAATAAAGCTTTGAAGTTAATGATGCTGAGGCCAAAATGCAGACAAGAAGACTCCGTATCACTTTGGTTTTGGCAGTTAGAGGGTGTTAAACAATAAATTAAGCAAACACAAGGAGTTATTTATGACTCTCATAACATAGTAGTCTTTTTTCCTAAAGAGAATCCCAGCCCTAGGTCACTGGGTGAATATTTACTTGGGGGAAAACAAAATCCAGTCCTACCACGCTAGTCTGTGTAGTCTTGTCCCCTTACCCTGTAAACCACTCACCATTCTAACCAAGCAAAGCCGGGGAGATGGTGCTGTGGGGGTGAGAGAGACCAGAGAGCCAAGGCAGCCACAGGGTGGCAGAGGGCAGCACTGGCAACAGTCTCCAACTCAACTGTTTCAAGACAACAGGGAGCAGCACACTGAAATATCCACACGGCTTCATTTGAAAACATCACTGCTTTATTTCAGAGGAAAAAAATAAAAGACCCTCCCAACCCAGCCCCCCCCCAAAAAAACCCCAACCAACCAAACAACCAAAAAAAAACAAAAACAAAAAACCCCAATAATAATAACAATAATAAAAACTCTATTAGAAATCATAAGGAAGCACTGAGAGTTTGAGTAGTACATTCTTCAAGTATGTTGTTCGGATTTTTTATTTTTAAGTTGGTAACTATACACATATATATATAAAAAAACAAACAACCAAACCTTAAAAGTGCGGCCAAGGGATTTTGCTTAAAAGTTAGGATTAAGGGCTGCTTCACAATACTGAACAGGATTGCGCAGTCATCCTATGGGCTTGATGCTCTTGCTTCCAATCCCGGCAGTTAAGAAAGGAGCAGGTTCAGAAGTGATCATACTTCAGGGTTAGCGTGAGAAAGCTAGGGAGATGCCTGTGTTCTTCCACGGCAGGGAAAATCCACCCTGAATCTAAAATTCCAACCTGGAATGTGGTGGGACTTCACAGTAGAGTTAGTCTGGATGAGGAGAGGAGCCCAGGCAGGGTGGGTGTTGGGCCTGGTCAGGTTTTTGCATCTGTTTAGTGGGTTTAGTGCAGTTCTCCAAGCTTCAATTCAGAATGCCCTTCAGTGTGTTGCAGACTGTTCATGTTAAAGGACTGTTTCAGATTTGCATCCCAAGGAAAATCATGCTACATAAAAATGATCCAAGATTTTTGCCCAAAAAACTTCTTGGATAAAATCTAAAAAATACTATTGCAATTGCGTCTCTTGAAGAAAAAAACATTATTCTAAATGTAAACAGATTCACTCAACTCTCTTGTAGAAAACTTCAGAGTGGGTAATGCTGCTGTCTAGCTGTCCTGGCATGCACTTGCCAGACGGTGAGGAGCACTGCTTTCTGGGCCAGCATCATCTTGGGGGTGAGAAGAGCCTGTCCACGTAGCTGAAGAGGGCATCCCAGTGCTTCCAAAGAAAGGCAATGAAAGCCACAAGGAATAAAGTGCTGAACGTCCTGTTGCGTGTCTTCATGAGGGGGACCACACAGTTGGCTACCGTGGACACAAAGACCAAGAGAACTGCCATGACAGCCAGGAGGATATTGATAAGTTTGCCCAGAAGGTTCCGGGCAGTGGCATTCTCCAGCCCTTCCAGTTGCACCACCTGCTGCTGTTGCTGCTGCAGCTCCATCTTGGAAATGCGGGTTTGACAGGCCTCCAGGGCCTCCTGTGGGCCAAACAGGGGATGATTAGGCTTCTACTCTCAGAAGTACAGCTGGACACGCCCTGGGAGCCAGGTGCGTTCTGAGCCATGACAAGGATTTCAAAGAGCTACAAGCCAGATATGAAAAGCCAGATGCACAGTACTTGCAGGTGGCATTATTCCTATTCTGTTTATTGCACTCCTAGGAGAATAACTATGGGCAGCAGGGGACATACTTTGGATTTATTTTGCCTAGAATTTATTTACTTACTTTGTTTATTTATTTAAGTAAAGAGTCTCTTGTATCTCAGACTGGCCTCATACTCTGAGCCGACCTTGAACTTCTGATTCTTATGCTTCCATCTCTTGAATGCTGAGATCATAGGCATGTGCCATCATTCCTGAGTGGAGCATTTTAATGAGAAGACCTCAATTGTATGGGTTTTATCCTTTTAGAAATTATGAGCCTAAGGTATACAAGACACATCCATGTGTTTGACTTTAAATACAGTCTCTCAGTGCTCTCAGTTCTAGTCCCTGCTGTTGTGGTAGAACTGTGATACTGGTATTTTACCCTTTACCTGTATTTAACTGCATATGTATATTTGCCTAGCATGGGATGATTATAGGCATTTCCTACCATAATGTGCATAGTATTCTACTCAAATTGATCCATAACTTAATGTTATTTTTTTTTTTCTTTTTTTGCTCAATGGTGGGTCTTGATCAAACCATGTCAAAAATACCATGGATCCACCTTATTCTTGTGTGCATAGACAACATAGACACGGAGCATGTTCATGTGAAGGTCAGAAGAAAATTGTGGGTGTTGGTCCTCAGGTACCTTCTGCCATTTGTTTCTGACAGGGCCTCTCACTAGTTGCAACTTTGCCACGTAGGATAGACAAGCTGACCAGTAAGCTCCAAGGATTTGCCTGTCTCATCTTGCCATCGCTGGGATTACAAATACATGAAACTACGCCTGGCTTTAAAATAATAATAACAACAACAACAACAACAACAACAATAGAAATAATAATAAAAATATTATTATAGCATGTGTGTGTTTGCATATGTATAGGTGTGCCATGGCATAAGTGTAGAGATTAGAGGACAAATCTGAGGATTGGTTCTTGCCTTCCACCTTTACCAGGTTCTGGGGGTTGAACTCAGTTGTCAGGCTTATATGGTAAGCACCCTTTATATGCTGTGCCTTCTCGCTGGCTCCCCATGGCTTACTTTTTATGTGGGTTCTGGGAATCTGAACTTATGAGTCCAATACTTTGCCAACTAAGCCATCTCCCTAGCTCTAGCTTGTTCTTTTTAGCTACTATGCAACATTTCATAGTATGGGCATGTCAGTCACACTGGATCAGGTAGGTCCCTCTGGAGGATTTTTTTTCCTGATTTTTTCCACTCTAACAATGATGCAGTGTGCTTCATTAACGCATTACCTGATGCTTTTAGGTAAAAACGATCCATGACTGGAGAAAGGGAACTGTGACCCTGCTGTAAGGAGGGTCAATCTCTGAGATGGATAGATAGATACTATGATCACACTCTACAGAGGGCATTAAAGTGACCTGCTCTCCCTGAGGCTTTATGTAAATTGCATTCTACCACTCAGGGAAACAACCTTCTCCCCTAGCAAGGACAGACATCTAGTGGTTGGAACCATGGGATTTTTCCAGCCTTGTTTCAATGGCTTCTGGTTTCCTAGGATGTAAGGTAAGGTCCAGATAGCTTCAGGCTGAAGCTAGCTCAAACATGGATAATGGATACTACTCACTCCAGAATTAACTTGAGGTGAAAAAAATGCACATAGAATTCAAGAACCCAAAAAAAATGTCAGCTGGGCAAACAGTCAGGACAGCACCTTGATTCCTATGGGTGGGTGTTCTACACGTTCCTTTTCTCCACACTAGCTTCTTTCAAGGTGCCTCATAAAACCCACCGTGACCTCTGAGAGAATCTCCATAGAAAACAGAGAAACCCCAATGTTTCACTCAGGAAAATCAACTGAGTTTTTACCTTCAACTTCACTGCTGGGGTTTCTCACAAACCTACAAACAAACAATGGAGGTTTTTCACAAGTCATGTAATGTGCCACCTGTTAAGACAGTAGGGACAAAAGCCCTTTACAAAGCAAAAGATAGGCAAGATGGCCAGAAGCACCGTCTGAACAGCTCCAGGGCAGCAACCAACAATGAGCTGTTCTAGTTTTTTTCAGAGACTGCTCTGTCCCTAAGACATCTGTCAGTGTCTAGAGCTATACTTCCCCTAATGGCATAGACTTCACTGGGTCAAGGCACGTGTGCTGCAACTGACAGGAACTTTTCTTGACTCTCCAGACTCCTGTCTTGCCCGTTTTCTTCCTTTCTTGTTTCTTACTTATTGTTCATACTAACCTGGATGTCCCGGGCCCGTTCATATGACTGATAGGCAATTTTCTCTTCCATGCTGGCCAATTCCTGCTTTAAGTTCAGGATTTCATTCTGGTGGAGCTCTGTCAGGTCATTCAGTTGCTCTTCTAGTCGTTCACATCTAAGAAAGGGAGAAAGGATGGAGTTTTAAATATTCTGCATCCTCCCTGATATAATTTAGATCAATCCCTAAATCCTTTCTACAAAAGAAAACAGAAGCCCAGAGCTTGAGCAAGCCAGGCTCCTGTGTGCCAGCAGTTGTAGCTTCCAGTCTCCAAAAAGGCAGCTGTCATAAGGCCATACTACAGCATCATGACTTTCCAGTTGTCTCCATAGCCCTGGATAGCTCTGTACACCTGTGATACTGAAGCAGTTTTCATTCTGCTCTGCGTGTGGAGGAGTAAAAACTCATTAAGCAAATCTCATTGAGAGAGAAACAGCGAACAAATGGAGATGGACCTTCTCACTATTAGCAGTAACTTATTTCAACACTAGATAACTTACCCAGATGTTTGGGATTTGGAGCCCCAGAAAGCCAGAGCCAGTGGGGTCCATCATCCTCATGGCCAAGCAGTGCTTGGGACATTTGTCAATCCATTTATTGAGAGTCTGCTGCATGCTAGGCATATTCAAAGTACTGGGACACTGTGGTAAGCAAGAGAAAGCATCTGCCTTTCATTCATTCTACAGGGAAAGGGGAGACAGAAAAACATCAATAGGACTTCATGTAGCCAAGTTTGGCAGGGAGATATGGCATTGTCTAGTGGAGGGTCAGAAAAGACTTCTTAACTCTCTTCAAGAATGAGAGATAAAGCCTGAATGATAGAAACAGAAGCTTGGAAGGTGAGGAGGTTGAAGATGTGCAAGAAAGGACCTTACTCAGAAGGAAAAGAAGTACAAACTTGGTAAGACAGGAATGAGGTTGGTGTCTTACTTAAGTGAGATGGTTTGAATATACTTGGCCCAGGGAGGGGCACTATTAGGAGGTGTGGCCTTGCTGGAGGAAGTGTGTCACTGTGGGGATGGGCAATGAGACCCTCCTCCTAACCACGTGAAAGTCAGTATTCTCCTGTCTGCCTTCAGATGAAGATGTAGAACTTTCAGTTCCTCCTGCACCATGCCCCCGTCTTGATGATAATAGACTGAACCTCTGAACCTGTAAGCCAGCCCCAATTAAATATTGTCTTTATAAGGGCTGCCTTGGTCATGGTGTCTCTTCACAGCAATGAAACCATAAGACAGAAATTGGTACCAGGGACTGGGGTATTGCTGTGATAAGCTTGAACATTTTTCTTTAGAAGAATGTAGATTTTGGGACTTTGGACTGGGGAAAGCAGTGGAAAGTTTTAAGTGGGGATTAATGAGCAATTCTAGTAGGAATATGGAGGACTTTGTTGCTGAGAGTGATTTGAACTGTCCAGGCTTGGCCTAAGAGGTTTCAGTGGAGAAGAATTTCAGTATGTGTCCTAGAGACTATTTTTGTGGTATTCTGGTGAAGAATGTGACTGCTTTTTGCCCTTATCTGAAAAGTCTACTTGAGGCTAATGTAAAGAGTTTTGTATTAATTGCACTGACAAAGGAAGTCTCAAAAAAAGCCTAACAGAGACTTTGTTCTCTGGTTTAGTCTCATGAAGAGCACTTTGATCAGGCATAGCTTAAATGGTTCAAGTAATAATAAAGGGGCACCAGGAAGGGAAATGGGGCTGAATCCTGTGTTCAAGGAGATAAAGAGAATAAGGGAGCTATGATCATAAGCTAATAAGCTTATTGTTTGTGTTTGCAGTTGAACAAGGAACAGTTTGGACTTTAATCTGGAATGAATTACAATCTAGAAATGGAGGGGTGCATTTGTGATCTGGATCTTGAGGAACAGTGACAATGAAAAGTTTAGGCCCATGCATGGTGGTAACACACCTTTAATCCCAGCATTCAGGAGACAGAGCTATACAGAACTCTGAATTCAAGGTCAATCTACAGAGCAAGTTCCAGGACAGCCAAGCTTAGGCAGTAAAGGAGTTGGCAAACAGAAAGCTGGTAATAGAACAAGGGGGCTATGCTCCAGCTCCAGCAAGGAGCAGAACTTAGCAGCTTCAGCCATGTGGCTCTGGCTTTAGAGTCATAAATAAAAGGGACTACTACTTGGACAATTGATATTTGTTAGCTGGAGCTAAGAAATTAGTGGTGATTAAGAAGAGACCAGTATCACTGAGGTGAAATCTTCTGGGAATTGTTTACTGAGAGCACAAAGAAGCTGTGTTCCAGAGATAGCCAAGGGTGTACCTTGTGCTGCAGCTGGACTCAGTAATGTGTAAGAGTTACCCTAGTGGTACTGGTTTTGAAGGTATGAAGGGGTCATGGAGAGCAGCTGAGGCTTGGCACTGTGAGAAGATAGGGGAGGCCATTGGTGAAGGTGCAGCCTCAGTTGCAGTTGACAGCCCAGGACTGAAGGGGTCATGCAAAGCTGAGGCTTGGCACCATGAAGAGAGCCTATGAGAGGCTATTGGTGAAGTCTAGTTGCAGCAGAAGACCCCAGTGTACTGGAGATGCCAGTACCACAGGATGATCACCAAGAACAGTAGCAGCAGTGGGGTGGAGTCAACCAGAGCCTAGAGTGCTACAGAGGGCAGAGCTGGAGAAGTGATGCAAGCACTTGGAGGAACCCAGAAGATCATGTGTGGATTCCAGACATTGCAACAAGAAGCTGTAACATTGAAGTTGCCTTGGAGACTCCAAGATGTTCAAGATGCCAGAGCCATGGGGATATCTACTGAGGAAAACTGCTAACATGGAGTGGAACCAGCCCAGGAGAAAGAAGTTTGTTGCAGTCAACAAAGATGAAAAAGGAGTTGGAGATCTGAAGACTACTTTAACATCAGACATGGAGATGCAGAGTTTGGAGTTTGCCCAGCCGGTTTTCTATCTTGCTTTGGGAATTACAGTTAATAGATTGCATGAATCTCAGAAGAGACTTTGAACTTTGAATTTTTAACATTGTTGAGACTGCTATAGACTATGGGGACTTTGGAAGTTAGACTAAACTTCCAAAGTTATGTCTAAAGGTAGGTATGGCTCCCACAGACTCATATGTTTGAACCAGCCTATGGGGGCCAGGGAGTGGCACTATTTGGAAGTGTGGCCTTGTTGGAGTAGGTGTGGCTTTGTTGAAGGAGGTGTCACTGTGGGGGTGGGCTTTCAGATCTCATATATGCTCAAGTGATGTGGCATTCACTTCTATTGTCTGCAGATCAGAATGTAGAACTCTCAGCTCCTCCTTTAGTATCATGTCTCCCTGCATGCCACCATGCTTCCTACTATGACAATAATGGACTTAACCTGTAGGCCTATAAGCCAGCCCCAATTAAATGTTTTCCTTTATAAGAGTTGCCTTGGTCACAGAATCTCTTCACAGTAATAAAACCCTAAGTGTCTTAATTTGGGTTTCCATTGCAGTGAAGAGACACCATGACCAAGGCAGCCCTTATAAAGACAACATTTAATTGGGGCTGGCTTACAGGTTTAGAGGTTCAGTCCATTATCATGAAGGCGGGGGCATTGCAGCATCCAGGCAGACATGGTGCAGGCAGAGCTGAGAGTTCTACATCTTCATCTGGAGGCAGACAGGAGAATACTGGCTCCCAAGTGGTCAGGAGGAGGGTCTCATTGCCCACCCCCACAGTGACACTCTTCCTCTAACAAGGCCACACCTACTCCAACAAGGCCATATCTTTAAATAATGCCACTCCCTACCATTCGAACACATGAGTCTGGGCATTCCTATTCAAACCATCATATTTGGCATATGTAAGGGCTGGAGTCTGCCTGAGAAGCTACAAAATGAGAACAGACAATGTTCCTGGGAGTAAGGCTAGTTTTATCCATCTTACTATCTCTAGTGCACACAAGCACACACACATAAGTATGTACACACATATTTACTTTACATAAAGGTTTAAGGGAGAACACCAGAGATTCTAGGTAGAATAAAATGCTCAGAAAGAAATATACAGAATAACTGATCGACTGGAATCTGGATAGCAGGTGAAGGGGGCCATAGAAGACAATGTTTAAGGAAATGAGTCATTTGGTAGTGGTGAAGAGGAGAGATTATACAGGCAATGTGTGGAGTCCTAAGAGACCAAAAGTTTTCAAGGAGAATGGTTGAAGACTATATATTAAAAATATTGAGACATGGGGCAACTGGGCAGAGTTCATGCCCACAGGGAAATATATAACCACATGTGAAACTCAGGGGACTTCTAAAAAATGAAAGTAAAGCTGGAAGCAGGGTGTGGTGTATTCCCTAGAATAGCAGGTGCTAAAGCTGCTGAGGTAGGAAAATTGTAAGTTTGAGGCTAGTCTAAAAGCCAGCCAGCCAGCCAACCAACGTGCCAGAGTATCAGTAAATATTGAGAACTCCTCCTCTCTTTCCTTTTGTGCCTGCTTGCTTGCTTTTCTTTCTTTCTTTTCTTTCTTTGTTTCTTTCTTTCTTTCTTCAGATACTGTAAGATTTTACTATTATACTATGTTTTTAAACTATTTTTTTTTTTTTGGTATGGTGTGTGTATTATAACCTAGAGCCTTACACACACTAGGTGAACACTCTATTAAACAGTCTACTATTTTGAGTGTGTAGCTTCTTCATTGTCTTTGTTTACCAAAAGGGTGTTGAAACTTAAAACAGCATTCTTTTTTAAAAAAGATTTTATTTATTTTATTTATACAAGTACACTGAAGCTGTCTTCAGACACACCAGAAGAAGGCATTGGATCTCATTACAGATGGTTGTAAGTTATCATGTGGTTGCTGGGATTTAAATTCAGGATCTCTGGAAGAGCAGTCAGTGTTCTTAACTGCTGAGCCATCTCTCCAGCCCCTTAAAATGGTATTAACTCCTGGTCTTGCAGGGGTAAAGCTCAGTGGCAATGTGTATTTAGTGAGCTCTGGGTCCAACCCAACACCAAAAACCAGAGTAATTCCTGGGCCATGGTCAGTGCGTGGAGCTAGGCCGGGAACAGGGTGGTGGTGTCTAGTAGGTTGCATGGTGACAGGGCAGCACCACAACCTCTTGAACCATAGTCCCTACACATACTTTCTGGTGTTTATATACTACTGGGCATTGAGTATAGTGAATCAAGACTTTAATCCCAGCACTTGGGAGTTAGAGGTAGTAGATCACTGTGAGGTCAAGGCCAGCTTGGTCTACATAGTAGGTTCCAGAGGCCAGACAGCCAGAGTTACATAGTGAGCCTGTCTTGGAAAAAAACCAACCAAACAAGCAAACAAACAAAAAAAACCCTAAAAGATCAATAGGATGTTTTATTGGGAATTAAATGTGGCTCATATGCTCGAAGAGCAGACTGGAAACAGCAGATAGCTACTGCTTCCTCAGACCCCACTGTGCAAACCTATCAGGCCTCCTGGAAGGTGGGAGGTGTTATCTTTTCCTCAGAAGAAACAGTTAAAATTCAGAGATCCGAGAGCTACCTGCTAAAGCCACAAAGTGAAGGAGGAAAGATGTGAATCCAGGTTTGACTTTAAAAACCTATATTTTAAAACTCTATACCGTCATGTCATTTTGAAACTAGATAAGAAGTCAACATCTACAAACTCTTTTCAAAAAAGTAAAAAATCTGAGTCAGCTTGACAGTTGTTCAAGTCACACAGTCGCCATGAGGGCTGGATGTAGCTCTGTTGACATGATAGCTTAAAGCCAGAATAGGGCTGAGTAAGAGTATAGACAGACTCAAATTGGAAAGATAAAGCCAAGTATTAGCAAAAATACCTGGCTGGAAGAACTAGTGGGAACTTTAAAAAGTTATTTAACAAAGAATTCCCATAAGGCCTATAACACCACTCAAGGTGCATGTATCAGAGAAATGAAACTTCTTTGTACATATGACATGAACAGGGATGAGCTTATAGCACCATGTGACAGTGTCTAGACATTTCCATATTCTGTATCCTAAAGTACTTGCAACTTGTTGTTCAGTTTAGTTTCCCACTGTACTTGAAGCTCACGGAATATCAGGGTATGAAACAGACATGTAGAGAGGCTGTGCTTTTCCACTACCTGTACCTAATTCCTTAGCCCTGATTTTTGCCTTCATCCCCCAATGTGTCTACTACAGACTGTTCACTTGGGAAGGAAAGTGCTCATGATCTTTTCTTCCTTTTTCCACCTAACATTCTAAATACACAGGCCATATACAGAGGTGCATACATGTAATCCCAGCACTTGGGATGCTGAGGAAGAAGACTGTGAGTTCCCAGTCAGCCTGGTTATACACAGCAAGTTTCAAGCCAGACTGGGATACACAGTGAAATTGTTACACTTTCCCAAAACAATGAAAAAAAAAATAAAAATAAAACATCACAAACGAGCTGGCATTGTAGCACAGTTGGTACAGCAGGCCTTACCTAGAACGCATGAAGCCTTTGGGGTCCATCTCCACCACTGCATTAAAAAAAAAAAAAAAGTGTATGTGTGTGTGTGTGTGTGTGTGTGTGTGTGTAGGGGACTAGTAGTCTAGTGATAGATATCCTGGGGACATGGAAACAAGGTCAGAAGGGTTCAAGGTTATCCTTGGTTACTGGGAGGTAAGAGGCCAGCCTGGGCTGCTTGAGATTTTGTTTCAACAGACAAACAAAAAACCAAATCATTAAAAACAAAATCTCCCAAATTATGAATTATATCATCCTACAAGGGCAGTTGCAAAGCTTGGAGTATTCTCTGGAAGGAGCCTGTGACTTCTAATTCGGTCAAGGGTGGTGTTATGCCCGAAATCCCAACACATAGAAGGCTGGGAAAGGATAGAAAATTTAAGG
>JADRCH010000349.1:0-93638 GCA_019843965.1 Rhynchomys soricoides | reverse complement strand
CGAAATCCCAACACATAGAAGGCTGGGAAAGGATAGAAAATTTAAGGCTAGCTTGGTAAGGACAAGCAGAATCGCATAGTGAGACTCTCTCTAAAACAAAACAAAGGCATTTTGTTTTTTTACCAACACTATCTGGAGAGAGATACCATAATTTATTTTTGTTTGTTCTGAGTCATTGTCTTCAGGCCCTGAACTCCCTATGTAGGGATGATCCTGAACTTCAGATATATCCTCCTCAGTGTTGGGTTTGCTGGTATATCACAGCTCACCGAGTCTATGTGGTACTGGGCTGGGAACCCATGGCATTATGCATGCTGAGTAAGCAAGCATTCTATCCAGGAAGCTATATCCCCAGCCCTAGAAATGTTTTTTTTTTTTTCAGACACACAAGAAGAGTACATTGGATCTCATTACAAATGGTTGTAAGCCACCATGTGCTTGCTGGGAATTGAACTCAAGACCTCTGGAAGAACAGTCAGTGCTCTCTCTCTTTTTTAAAGATTTATTTATTTTATGTATCTGAGTACACTGTCACTGTCTTCAGACACACCACAAGAAGGCATCGGATCCCATTACAGATGGTTGTGAGCCACCATGTGGTTGCTGGGAATTGAACTCAAGACCTCTGGAAGAGCAGCTAGTGCTCTTAACCACTGAGCCATCTCTCCAGCCCCAGAAATTTTTTTAAAATTAATTATTTTTTAATTATGCACCATGTACTAGCTGAAGAGTCTGTTCAGTCCAGGTTTTGGATTCAAATCCAATCTTACATCTTACTAGTCTGAGAGACCCTGTCACCTGCCATGCTGTAAACAAGAAATCTCCCTACTTCAAAGCAAAATCATGCCAATAAGGAGAGAGCTGGTAAACGTCTGGGAGAGGCAGTCCAAGCTACACGACTACACAGGCTTCAATACTCTACTCTGTGATCTTAGTCACTCCTAAATTCCCTAGAAGGGGTGGCAGGGTGGCTCAGTAGGTAAGTACCTACCACTAAGCGCAATGTCCTGAGTTCTATCCCCAGAACTCACATGTGGGAGGAAAGAATAAAAGTAGAGCAAGTGGTCCTCTGCTCTCCACACGCATGTGCCATGTGAGCCTCGCTTCGAAATAAAATAGGTAAATGTAGCAGCAGCAGCAAGACTGCCTGATGACTGCTGTCACATGGTCTCTAGCAGTGATGATACTACTGTGCTCACTAGTTCCCACATATTTTTTTCAGACTCATTTCCCTCCATGTTCTCAATTTTACTTAAAGTTTTCATTGTTTCTAGTAACTGAATGGCTTTTCTTCTATCATACCACACAAATGGGCTACTGAGTACATAACCCTCTCAACCTTCAGTTACTTATTTTACTACAGCACACAAAGCTTTAGAATTTAGGGTGAAGCAAGATGCTGTGGGCAGGGCTGACAAGGCCACAACTAACGAGTGTGAGTTTCCCTTTTCACATCAAACAATTACCTGGAAAATGAGGGCTTCTGGAAGTTTCGGCTGTTATTGTGTAGCTGAAATCCTACTAAACTTGAAAAACAGGTATTTTGCATTAGCCTAGAAACACCTCTAATTTGCAGGAAGCAACAGGAAGGAAACTTAGCAAGCCACAGAGGGTGTTGCAAACTCCTAGGCACAGAGAGTTTGGCCACTCTTGGTGTCTTGGAATGCAGATCTCCTGGGCTGGGCTCAGATCACTGCCTTGTTAAAAAACAAACAAACAACAACAACAAAACCCAACAACTTTCCCAAGCTAGGTGGGTGTTGCACACTTGGGGAAAGCTGAGGCAGGAGGTTCATGACTGAGGCTAGGCTGGGCTACACAGCAAGACTGTCATAAACAAGTATGGAAACACACTTAACCCTAGTTTTTCACCAGAGTCCAAGCATTTGTTGCTCAGCTTTATTCACACTCCTACTTCCTGTTTTTAGATTTATTGCTTGTATTTTTTCTGTGTTATTAATCAAATTTGAAGTCTGTACAACAAAAGGAAAGAATACTGCATCAGTTCCCTGACCCGACCATTCAGCCAACTAGACTCAATCTCCAGTACTTGCACTAACATTTCTACTGACACGGCCTCAGTTAGGTTCTGGTCTGAAACAGGCTGACCAGAAGAGCCCAGCAGAAATGATGTGGCTCTGGAGGAGGAGTGAGTGTGGAGAAATTCAAGATGAAATCTAATCTACTTATTCATCATGAGCACCAAAACTTTAAACTGCTGGCCTCTGACAGTAACAGAATGGTAACTACCCTCTGAACCCTGTACTGCAGGGTCTGCTTCCAAGCACTGAAATTTTACAAAGCTGTTTTCACCAGCACCTTCATCGCCTCCTCAATTCCACAAGTAAGGAAATAGGGGACCCAGGAACTTCTTAAGTTTCTTTAAACTCTTTTGTTAGTGAAGCGGCAAGGTGGGCAAAGGGACTGACCCACCTTGTCATACCTCAGGTTTTTACGTATGTATGTTCTATCTGTTGTCTCTCTGTCCCCACCCATTACTAACCAATGTAAGACCTATAAGGCAAAGGACCATTACTAATGTTATGATTCTTTTGTTTCCTTGTCTAAATTCTAATACGGGAAAAGGGAATTCGGAGAACAGCTCCACCTTCTCACTAAATATCCACCACCAACCAAAGGGTAGGTAGGAGGGAAATGGGGAAGGTGACCTGTGTCCAGCCTTTCACATATGTGTTTATAAAACCAAAACCTCCCTTTAAGGAGCTCTAACCCCTGAAGCTGTCAAACTGAGTAGGCATTTTTCTTTCTTTCTTTTCTTTTCTTTTTTTTTTTTACAGCTATCATGGGGATAGGCTCTTGATTCTCTAAATACTATGTATGACTCTAGCAGGTCATTTCTTGCAACTCAGCCTGGACAAAGTTAGCATGAGACCAAGAACCTCACTTTAAGAAGTTTTACTCAAAGGTCTTTCCTAAATCCTATCAGTTCAAAGGGACTTTAAACATGGTTTCATTTTCACTAGGAGCAAAGAGGAAACTTAAACACCAAGCTTTTTTTGTTTTGTTTGAGACAGAGTTTCTCTGTGTAGCCCTGGCTATTCTGGAACTCACTCTGTAGACTAGGCTGGCCTTGAACTCAGAGATCTGCCTGCCTCTGCCTCTTAAGTGCTGCTTGGATTTAAAGCAGGCTGAAATCATCCCTTGCTGGAAATAAAAATTTCTGTATTTATAATGCACTGGCCATGTCCAGATTCTGTGGAGATAAATAACTCATAAATAACTACCGATCTTGGAAGTAAGTGTTTTTGGTCTCTGGACTTGGCAACATAGCATCTTCCTTGATCAAAGATAAACCAGGGATTCTTCTGGGTTAAATTCCTGATGAAAAAGAAACTAGGCAAAGTGCCCAGGCTGAGAACTTCAGCCTCATGCATTACCCTTTTTTGGGTGTGGCTTAAAAATCTGGAGCCACCTGGTGGGCCTGTGGGGCTTCTTTGGTTAGACAATAGGTCAGTAGAGCAGATCTCTGATAAGGCTTGTGAAGCAGGTTCTGAGACACAGGAAACGAAGCATACAGGCAGGCAACCGTGGGAGCAGACTTCTACACTATTTCCCACATGCATTGTGACACACAGGTAGACTCTGCCAGGGTTTGACAAGAATGGAGAGACATGGCTGAGGTAGGGAATATGACATGTGGGAATGTGAACAACTCCAGCCTATGCTGGGAAATGGATAATTTGGTATATGCCTTATGACTTTACTGTGCTGAAGTACAAAAGGAGGCTAGGCAACAGTGACTACTCTGTAACTCTAGCACTTGTACAACTGACTCAGGACAACTGAAAATTTCTGCCCAGTCTGATTTACCTAGTGAGACCCTGTCTCAAAGAGGAGAGCAGAGCACAGTATTAGTCCTCTAAGAATTTAAACAGTTCATTTTCTTAATACAAAAATAAGAGGTGCCCAAAGAATATTGGAAATGAAATTTACATGGGGATTTTGGCAATTTGGAGATCAGGCAATGCCAACTGTGTAACATTCTGACACACCTGGAAAAAAACACAGTCATTTATTGAACTCCTAGCATGGTGATGTGTGTGTCTGTGCATGTGGGTTATTGATGGTAACTGATTTTGGGACCTTGAATATGCCAAGCATGTATTTTACCATTCATCTAACCCGGAACACTGAGTTCCTACTTTAAATCAAGTGCTCTACTAAGATGTTTCCATGTACACGGTCCCTCTTTTCTTCTTTCCATCTCATTTAATAACGGTTACAACATTTTTAAATAAATATCACCTTGCATAGGCAGAAAAACTGAAGCTCAGGTGAATTATACAATCTACTCAAGGCCATGTACTTTAGAAGTATCAGAACTGGCAAACTTGTCCAGGTCTGGTGATTTAATTAATGGGCATTATTAATTTTTTTCTCCCTCCATACTCCGCCTCTATAACTCTTTAATGACTAAGCTAGGAAGAACACATCTGTGAATCTCTTTGTACAGCAGGTCTTGCCTTTTATAAGAATATCTCTGAACTAGGACTCCCCCCACCCACACTTTTAAAGCAAAAGGCTAACCTGATTCCAATAATCTTAGCTTCAATTTCAAAGTTACTGTTTAAGTACAGCCCACAACTCTAGAGATGCTGATCAATTTTCAGCTGATTAAGAGTTGAAAGAGGTTTAAGAAAACTACATTTGAACATATCCAATGACAGTAAAATCATGCTTAAACAACCACTAACATAGTTATATTGAAATACTTATCACACTGTGAACTCTGAGATTGTGCTATTCACTAGAAAATCCTGTTTCTAGTTGTGGTGTGGCTCAGCCTGAGCACTCACCTTTAATCCCTCTGGCTGGAATACAGACAGGCCCTTAGTACACACCTTTAATCTCAGATAAAGAAGGTAAAGTTAGTTTGTAGAAGGAAGCACCCATGTTTGAAAGTGATATCTAATTGAGTGGCAGACAAAGTGAAGAGTCAGAGAAAGATTTGACAGAATAGGATATGCCCAACTCTCAAGAAGTGAGAGATAAGAGAGTTAACACATGAGGGAACAGAGCAGAAGAGAAAGAGAAGGCAGTTTTACCAGGAGAGTTTTACAGACAGATTGAAGAAAGAACAGCTAGACATAGGTGAAGACAGAAGGAGCCAGAGAATGAGAAGGAGCCAGAAGATTAGAACAGATTGTCAGTTAGTATGAGGTCAGGCAGGGCAATTTAGTCAGAGCCTGAGAGGGAGGTCAGATTGAATTAGTCAGTTTGGAGAGGAGTTGGAACCAGAACAGCTGAGCTGAACCTACCAATCAAGAGTTTAGAAAGATCTTGAAAGGGTGAGTTTATTCAGCAGTAAGTCTCAGAGGCTGAAAATATTGTAGGCCTAGATTAGATTGTACAGAGGCTAAAAGATTCCAGGACTAGGCCTAGATTAGCTGACTGAGGCAGTAAATCTGAGATATGACAACTACATCAGGCGAATAAAAGTTCCATATCATCGTTAGGAGAGCCTGGCCTGACTGGGTCAGCCAGGTTACTCAATGTTCTACTGCATGTGATACTGCTTCTTCCTCTAACTTTGCTCTTGTGACTCGATGTGGTATTGAATATCCCTGGGCTTAATACCAATATTCTCAGAAGCTGGTTCCAAAGCACAGTAATCTCCTCAAAATAGAAGCTTTTCAAATTGCACTACTGCTTATCAACACTCCTGCTCACTCTATACAATACTGCTCACACCAGCAGTAAACACAGCCAGGAGTTCTACAGGAGGGCTTTTTATCCTTCATATTGTCAGTGCATTTGCGATAGCTGAGCCTACCCTTCACCAGTCTGTTAACCAATATACCCACTCTGGGAACAAGCCTAGTCCTCTCAGGTAACTAAATGCATGTGAAGTGATTTCCTGGGTGACATGGTGAAACCGCTTGTCTCTTCTGGCCTCAGTGCATGCATGTGTCATCAGGTTCAACCACATACAGAAGCCTCTTCTCTGAGTAGTGCTTTGAACTCAGAAGCCACTAGTAAACTTACACTAACACTTTATAGAGATGACAAAGGGACCTGGACAAGGAAATATGAAGTCCACAGGGTTCCCATCACTTAAAACTTTATTAAACCTCATTCTTTTCTCCTTATAACATGGATCTCACTCATAATTGGAAGCCTTATGTAGGGGTTGGAGAGATGGCTCAGTGGTTAAGAGCCTTGGCTGCTCTTCCAAAGGACCAGAGTTTAATTCCCAGCAACCACATGGCACATCACAACTGTCTGTAACTCCAGTTCAGGAGAGCTGACTCCCTCACACGCAAGACATACAGACATGCAAGCAAAACACCAATGCACATGAAAAATAACTAAAAAAAAAATGTCTGGTACAAAGCTCAAAAATTTACATCTAATTCTTTCAAAGGGTGAAGTAGAGCCCAGATGTAGGCTTTGCTCTCTTGGCTGTCCAGTCTGTCAGGCACAAGTGTGTGGGTGAGACAGAGGCACCAGAATATCCGCTTATTGGCAAAGTTAAGCAGAATGTAGTAGAGGCATGGGCATAGTGGCACCGATGAGAATAGCTCTGGACAGGGAAATGGCTGCAGGGTTTCAAGGAGGTTTCACTACCTACACTGTTGTATTAGCTTTTGGACATTTCACAGAATTCTATAATATACTCAAAATAGCGACTCAACTTTTAATAAACATATACAGACTCTAACCTGGGAAAAGCCTGCTATCTAGAGCAGTCATCAGTGCTTCTCAAAATTACAATGGTCATTCAATTACATAGATACCAGGGTTGAGATTGAAAACAACTTGTGTTTGGATTTGCTGGATTTGAAGTGAGATAAAGTCCTGGCTTTGCTGTTGACCTTCAGCAAATTAAAAAAACACACTGGCCTAGTGAGGTGGTAAATGACTTTAATCCTAGCACTTGAGAGGCAGAGGCAGGTAGATCTACAAGTTCGAGCTAGCCTAGTATACAGAGAGAGTTCAAGGACAGCCAAAGCTATACAAAGAAACTCTGTTTTGAAAAGCCAGCCAGCGGTGACGCATGCCTTTAATCTCAACACTCAGGAGACAGAGGCAGGTGGATTTCTGAGTTTGAGGCTGGCCTGGTCTACCGAGTGAGTACCAGGATGGCCAGGGCTACACAGAGAAACCCTGTCTCGAAAAACAAAACAAAACAAAAAACCAAACAAACAAAAACAAAAACGACAATAACAAATTAAAAAAAAAAAAAAAAAAGAAGAAGAAAAGTCAGCCAACTCACCAAACAAAAAACCTCCTCACACTGGATCTCAATTTTGTTGACTGTAAAATGGGATAACACAGCCTACCTGCAAGTTGCTGGGAGGGTTAGTGAATGTGTATCACAGCAGGTAAGCAAATCTGAAAGTGGTAGTTTTATCAACTCTACTACTACATCATCATCACCATCACCATCCAAGCTACAGCACTGTCTGGTTGCTGACCTGCTCAGGTGTTGGTAGGATGCAGCAGCCATGTCCAAATAATTAATTCTTGGTCATATAGTTCACCCATCACCTGTACTTTCTTCCTAGAAAATCCAAGCTTCCAACATAGTAGAAATAAAAATACGGGCTAGGGTGTAGCTCAGTGGTAGAGTACTTATCTAGGGTGTAGCTCAGTGGTAGAGTACTTATCTAGCATGTGCAAGACCAAAGGGGGTGCAAACAAATTAGAGAGGCAGCTGCAGGCAGCTCACTATTAGTATAGCATGGCAGTAAAGAGAAAACGGAGAAAGACTATGGAAGGAGGACAAGCTAGAACACAGACACAAACAACAAGCTATCAGCATTTTCTGCAGACATGTGTAACCACATAAGCCCTGCTAGCCCAGAGCACTCCTGGCTGGAATGCTTCTGTTCTCAGCTCTTAACACTCAGCTAGGTTATTTTGTCAAGTGCTACTAGAGAACGTCTCTAAAAATGCTTAAAATGTGAAAAAGTTTTGGTGTCTAAAACAGGTTTTCATTCATGAAGAGTGTCACTTCTGTGAAACTGTTAAAAGATCAACAATGGTAGACAAAAGTATTTGCTGTATGGAGACATACAATAAAGGCCAATCTTTTTACTATTGTTTTTAGGAGTTGTCAGTGTGTGTGTGTGTGTATAAATATATAAATGGAGTCACATATTGTGGCTTTTTCAGATGGAGCCTTCAAGATTCTGTTGTAAGGAAAAATCATTGTGAGGCTGAGAGAGGAGGGCAGCGTGAGACTACACATCCAACAGGGTTTAGGTTTCTTCACTCTCTATTCCTTGAAACCTGGCTACTCCAGAGACCCCAAAGTACAACAAAGGGAGAGTGCCACTCATGTGCTTGAGGGGCCAAGACACAATTGTAAAGCAGTGAGAGTAAATGAAAGACCCCTCTCGGACTTAATCTAACAGACAAATGAAGGCAGACTTTTCCAGATGTGTTTCCCTGCTCTCCTTTTTTCACAGTGGTCAATATCTAACTTGAAGAAAATAATCTCTAAATGAATTTTAAGTCCTAGAGAGATTTAATAACGGGAATGTTAATTAATCTCCTCTGGAGGGTGGGGCCGGGGCTCAGCAGCAGCGGCCATGTGACATCACTGCAGCATTGCGGGGCCAGCAATGGCCTGCAATCTTCACACACCATTTCATTTCAGTGCTGCAGCAACAGTGTTCAGTTGTGCAGGGCCTTTGCTACAGGAAGCCCTGACACAGATGTCAATCTGGTTTTCATAGCTAGTAACAGAAGTGGTACTGGAATCTTGGTTTAATATGGTAAAAAAGGACCAAGTGTCTTAATTTTAATCAGTCCACTTGAACACTATATTTTCTTGGGATATTAAATATAGAAAACACCGATAAAAATAGGAATACATATAACTTTTTTCCTTTCCTAAACTTACTCCCTTTTTACCCTTGTCAAGTCTTTTTCTTTATAAAAAGAAAACAAAAACCACTACATTTTATTTAGTGTGAATGTGTATGGTTGCATGTATGCAAAGGTGCTAATGACAACTTACGGGAGCTGCACTTAAGTCTTGGCAGCTAGTGCTTTTACCTGTTGGACCACCTTGCCAGTAGTATTCCCACCTCCTTTTTAGTGGTCAGATAAGCACTTTGCCACTACCTACACTCTTTTTAAAATTTTTTATTTTTATTTTTTAAGATCAGGTCTCATGTGGTCCAGGTTGTCCCCAAATTTCCTATGGATAAACTTGATTTAAAAAAAAAAAAAAAAACAACAGGAGGCTGGGTGGTGGTGGTGAGTTCAAGGCCAGCCTGGTCTACAGAGTGAGTTCCAGGACATCGAAGGCTACACAGAGAAACCCTGTCTCAAAAAAAAAAAAAAAAAAAACCAAAAGAAAAATACACACACATACACACACATTTTATTTGCAGTTTTGTGTTATGTGTGTGTCTGCCACATGTTTGTTCATGTCGGTCAATGGGAGCCAAAAGATGGCTAACCCCCGGAGCTGGAGATACAGGTAGTTGTTAGTCACATGATGTGGGTACTGGGAATTGACTTGGGTCCCCTGAAGAGCAGCAAGTGCTTTTGATCTTGCTTCCACCTGACAAGTGCTGGAGTTATAGATGTATGTTATGATCACTTGATCCAGCACTCATGTTAGGGAAGCACTCTACCAACTGAGCCACAGACTCTGCCTCTCAAAGGGTCAATGAGAGTTAAAGAAGATTACCAAAGGAGGCAGACTGGATTGCTGCTTAGCATTTATTTTTTACCATCGGAAGCAAGCTTGTTGTTATCTTTAGAGCTAAATGATAAATATGAACAATTTATTCCAGACACTGAGGTCACCTAATAATAGTAAAGTTTTAAAACATCACTTTTACTTTTCAAGAGGTGAAAGAGACTTCCTTTGTTCAAACCTTGATGTCTTAGTAAAGAACTGGAGATTCTTTCTACTTAGGAACTGGGACAGGACCAAAATTCAAGTCTGGTAAGGCTTTATGTACAGAGACACAACTCTCAGAAGATCGTTTACTGATCTGCATTGTGAGGCTGCCTGTGCTTGGCCCACAAATTTGGATCTGAGTGATTACTCTGGGGAGGATATAATTTTTATACAAGGAAAATAGGGTAAGGTTTTGGAGACTTGCTAAGAGCGGTCCAACTGGAATCTATGATGAGACTTAGCATAAAAAGAAAGGTCATGGGTAAGACCCTGGGCTCCATTCCTACAGATCCACTCTGAACTTTGGTACAGATTCTGACTGAAAAGCTCTGAGCTGTTTGAACACTTTCTAACTGCAGGAGAATGATTTAACGCTATGTCTGTCTACTCTCATCCAAATGAGCCAGTTCTGTATAAAGTCACAGACATATCTGTCTGGATTTATTTCTAATCTAATTTTTCTAAACTAATTGCTCTCATAAGTATGTTTAAGGCCAAATACACCCAAGCTTCACTACATTTTGGCTGGTTTGTATTTTTGCTATTTACAAAGTTCTCAGGATTAAGATGCTCTGAATCCAAACCAGGACAGTGAAGGCTTCAACTGACTATTGCTTCATGCTCTCAGTGAACTGAAGAAATACCTCAGAAACCTTGAGCTTTGTCATAAAGTCATAAATTGGGATAAAAGTCAGAGAACTTAAGAAATGTTGCATTTGTGTGTGATCTTAGGAGTTGTTTAACCACTGTGCTGACTGACGAAGAACTCCTATGGCTGTTATAGACAGATCTGAACACTTTAGAGATAGACATCTTTTAAATTCATTTTTTCATATTCAAAGAGAAGGGGACAAATACTTTAGGCTTTAAATTTTGTATAACTTACCTATACCGCTCTTCCTGTAAGGTCTGCATTATTAAGGAGTAGTCTCTCTGATAATGCTCCTTGAGGGTCTCGAAGGATTCCTCCAGTCTGGCCTGGGTTTCTCGGATCTCCTGGATCTCATGCAGTAGTGCATCAAACCCTGAGCTCTGCATGTCTAGGGTGTTTGTTTTGGAGCTGGATGCTCCTACAGCAATGCCCCCAGTGGTACTGTTGGCCCCTACTGAGCCTGAAGTGGCACTAGAACAATCTTCCTCACTACCATATTTTGGACTTGACTGAAAGTTTGAAATCACCCCTAAAACCTTTCCCCCGTCATCTACTTGTCCTTCCTCTAATGAGTCTTTCAGGTTAGGGATATTGTCTGCACTACCAAATTTGTTCCGAATTAGTGAAGCAATCTCTCTGGGTTTGGAGACGACAGCCCCTGCTGCTGAATGGGTAGCCTGGGAGAAGCTGGAAAATCCACCTTTGACGCTGTCCACCACACCTTCACTGAAACCAGTCACCTTTGCACCCACATCCTTCAGACCCTGGTGCATGTCCCTGAAGACATCCTTGGGCTGCCGGGGGATCCCATTCTGTTCCACCTCACGGAGCTTTCGGTGGTAATGCTCAAGCTTCTTTTGCAGCTGGAGAATGGTCTGTGCAGATTTCTGGTTTTTCTTCTCAAACACCTGTTTGATGCGAGCAGCCTGCTGCTTGTCAGCACTATTGGCAAGCTTCAAGTATTCAGCAACGTTGTCGTCTCGGGCTGTTTGTGCAATCTTGATCTGTTCTGTGAGCTTCAGGATCTTCTGCTGCAGGTGTGCAATGGCAGCTTTTGTGCGCTGAGGATCTGGTATTCCATCCACAGACTCTGTGTGGATGCTGCCATCGGTGCTGGAGGCCACGGCACTGGACGTCTGGGCGAGGCTGCTTACTTCCAAACGCTCGATCTAACATTTTAAAAGCAAGAGGTGGATATTAGAAGCAGCCTAAGAATCAATGTGCTACGACGTGCTGAGAATATGTGTATGCTGAGCTCTCAGCACAGATGGGTGATCTGCATACCCCTTGTCCTGTAAAAGCCCTACTGCCCACTTGGCTAGTCTTTATACAGTATTTCTTTAAATAACAGAGCTCCCTTTGTTGGTTGAAAGCATGAATTAATTCTCATTCTTATGCATACTTCTGCCCAGAAGCAAATCTATGTAAGACAACATGTCAGTTTTTCAATGAAATACTATGAAAACTATTCTGGTGCTCAGATACAGTCATCCTGAGCCATACTCACAAACTGGTCTCCTGAAAAGACCAACAAGAATAGATATGTTGATATAAGCATCCAATTGTTACCACAGTGTTTGTGTAAGTTACACCCAGAGTAATGAGATCATTCTCTATTCTGGGGACATTTTACTGCAGTGGAAGACAGGCAGAGGATACACTGCTGAGTGCTACTGAATTAAAATAACTGTGGTGTACCCAGAAAGACAGTGGTGATAGGGACAGTGAGTAAACAAATCAGAGGCTAAGGTCAGATCTTTTTGGGCCCAAAGTTTTGTGTTTTATCCAATAAAAAGCTTGCCTTAGGAAAGGAGCTACAAAGCTCACCCACTGTTTTTTTTCATACGGATGAGTGTCACTACAAGGAATGGAAGAAAGGACAACTGCTCAGACTTAAAAGCTTAAACTCTTAAATGTCAAAGCAGGTAGTTGAAGCTGGAGGGTGCTACTGTATGTGGCTTATGTTGGTCATTTAGAGCAGGACCCAAGGAAGAGTTTATTAACTGCTCTGTAGAGTAGTAGCAAAAATAAGTAGTAATATAAAACAGCTATCTCAGGGTAATAAAAAATGCCCGGTTCAAGGGTCAGGTTGCAACTTGGCCACGTGTAGACTAAGGTCAGACTCTTTTCTTGGTTCTGCACCATACTCTGTCCTATGACAATGTGCCAGTAAGAAATGTACAGAGGCCAACCCCTACATGTTCATTATCTTACATACCCAAGAAATGCCACTAGTTAACCTGTTGTCTCACAGTATCCTCTCTCTCTCATCTTGGATATACAGAGCCTCATTTTATCATCTGGGCAGGATTTATGCTGACCTCTGAGCTTTTATAAATATATGTAGTTCAATCATATTGGCTAGGGGTATACTTCAGTAATGAAGTACTTGCCTAGTACATGAAGCTCTAGGTGTGATGTCTAATACTGGGGATAGGGGAGGGGAAGAACAAAAAACCAACAGTATTCTTTTCTTCCTATTTCAATGAAACTAAATGTTAGGCCTAGGAAAGCAGGTCAGTGGAAGAGCCCTGCCTTCCATCCCCAGCACAGCAAGAGACAGACACCCTTGACAGAGATTAGTATAGTGCCTTTTGCATTACTTCCCCTAATACTGATTCACATTTGAGGAGCACAGTGGCTAGAGACTGCAGAAGGGAGAGGCAGCCAGAATCTCAGATAGACAAGGTGTCAAGAGCTGCAGTAAGAGTTCTGAAAACACCTTGCTCTATAGGAACAGAACCCAGGTCCACAGCTAGTGCTCTAACTGTTGAGCCATCCCTCCAGCCTTCTCCACTTTCACCAGTACAAGCAATTTCTTTTGTTGTTGTTATATATTCGTGTGTGTGTGTGTGTGTGTGTGTGTGTGTGTGTGTAGGCAAATCTAGCTGCATAAGCTCCCCACTGCTGGATTTTCCTTCTGAATGAGATTTAGACTTTTTTTTTTTTTATTAAGTGTTCATCTAAGCTCATGAGTTACAGCCCCTCATCCTGCTGAAGCACAGACTATGGAGGAATGCTTTTTTTTTTTTTTTTAAAGAATTATTTATTTATTTTAAGCAAAGGAAGGAGTACACTGTAGCTGTCTTCAGATACACTAGAAGAGTGCATCGGATCCCATTACAGATGGTTGTGAGCCACCATGTGGTTGCTGGGAATTGAACTCAGGATCTCTGGGAGAGCAGTCAGTGCTCTTAACCACTGAGCCATCTCTCTAGCCCAAGATTTAGCTTAGCATCTTAGAACTAAAGTGTATAATACCATTCTGCTTATCTATGTCCAATAAGTAAGCTCAAATATCTGTCACAGAATATATGGATCAGAGATACGAAGATTTTTCAACCAAGCTTTCTCCATGTTCAAGTTTATAAATCTGTGAAACCAAATTAGCCGTACTAGGAACTAGGGAGATAGCTCAGCGGGTAATGGCACATATTGTAGCCAAGTCTGAGAACCTGACTTCTAGTCTTGGAACCCACATGGTAGAAAGAGAGAACTGACCCCATAAAGTTGACCTAACCTACACCTACACACACACACACACACACACACACACTCGAATGCTGCAACAACAACTACAACAACAACAACAACAAACAAATGGATTATCTTGGTGAAAGAGAAGGCTGGAGAGATGGCTCAACAGTTAAGAGCATCAGCTGTGACCTCAGTTCAGTCCCTAGCATCTACATAATCATACAACCACCTGTCATTACATGGGCACTGGACATGCATGTGGTACACAAACACAAAGGTAAAACACTTATACACATAAAACAAAAACTGCTTAGACAAGAATCAAGGTTCAACCATTTAAAAACAAATCAGTAATTTTTATTATACACATGTTTATACATGATTACATTTGGTTAGAATTCTGTTTCTATATAAAATAACTAAATAAAACAGACTCTCTTTAATTCCTGTCCTACCCAGGGCCAGTGTATCTTCCCATGAAGAGTTCCCACATAGACATCAACACACCTGTAAGAGGACAGCTAACACTAGAAACTGAAAGTCACTGCAGCATTCAGTAAGACCTCCTAATTGGAAAGGTACCAATTTGAAAAGGAGAGAAATTCAGAAATGGAGCAGGAATCAAGTTCTAAAGGGGAAGTCTGTACTCTAAGCATGAATACCTGGCCCCGAGAAATGAATCTATCAATCAAAAAAACAGTTCCTTTGCGGCTGGATATAGGTAACATACTGAACTGGGTCCCTAACTCATTCCAGGCAACTCAGTTCCAAATGTGAAAAGCACAGTTTTCAAAGGTGATACTAAAAAATGCTCCCACCAAAGGGGGAACAGAGGATGAAACCCTGTGTCAATCACTCCATCACTGAGCCACATAACCAGCCCAAGACTTTCTCCTTTTCTCTGAAGTATTTTGATAGTAGTACCCCCAAGCTGGCCCCAAACTTATATTCCTCCTGCCTCAACTTCCTGAGTAGTGGGGTTGCCCCAGAATTTCTTGAAAGATGTAAACATGAAAGAGTAAGATGACTGACATACTCTGCTGCCCTGAAGCACAGGCTGGGCCACAAGCTGCTCACTGGTAAGAAGAGGAAACTCCGATGCACTCAGGGGGCTGTTTTAAGGATGAGCCGAGTCATGAGTATGAAAGTGCTGTAGCAGCTCCTGGCAGAGCAGGCTTTGGCACTGGCCATTACTGAAATGGCATGTGAGTTGTTCTTATTAAAGATCTCATCAGTAATAGATTCCATCATACTCACTTCTAAGCAAGCTACACAGAATCCAGAACAAAGGTAAAATTGTATAGTGAAGGTCACACTTTGAAAGTTGGCCTTGTGGCTTAGCAGGAAAGCATCTCCTCCAGCCAGCTGTCAGCAGACAGAAAAAGGCAACAGATAACCACCTGCTGTATCTGCTCTGAGTTGTCATTGCAAATTGGCTCCTTTGCAGCAGCTACAGGTCACACTGCTCTCTGTATTTGTTTCTCTCTATTAAGAAAGCAGACTAAAATTATCAACTGGCAGGAGTTAACTGACCAGAAAATAACTAAAAGAAAATGTGAAGAGATTTATGAGGAACAGAGGAAAGTCATTTAAAGCACAGTACCTGACAAAGCACTTAACTGCTTATAGTTTTCATTTGCAAATATATTAAAGATTGCTTTTTAAGTGGATTAATGTACCATTAGAAGCTGGAAAGCCAGCCTGGGCTACAAGGCAAGACTTTATGGAAATCCTAGGCAGGGTAGACAAGAGATAGACAGACACATACAACACATAAGGGCAAAAGACAGAGGCAGGAGGACACAATAGCACACAGCAATATTTCAGAACATGGCATAAAGAACAATAAAAAAGTAATCTCTAAGCACTCAATGTAACCAGCTATTTTTTACTGTTTGATGGTCTTGATCCATACAAGAAAATAACATTGAGAGGGCGTATTCAAACTGGGCATGGCGATACACATCTACAATCTCAGTACTCAGGAGGCTGAGGTAGGAAGATTGTTACAAGTTCAAGGCTAGTCTGGTCTATGTAGCCAGTTACAAAGTAGCTAGAATAAGAATCTACCTCAACACATACCCTTCCTCCCCAAATTAATCTTTTTGTTTTTGCTTTCTTTAGCTTTTTCTGTCTTTAAGGGATATATATATATATATATATATATATATATATATATATTTTTTTTTAAAAATTACTTTCCAAGGCAATGTATATATATGTATGGTTATGCATATGTGTGAGTGCAGCTGCCTGTGGAGTCCAAAAGAGCGTGTCAGATCCTCTGGAGCTAGAGTTACAAGTGATTGTTGAGTTGCCTGATGTGGATGCTGGGAACGGCATTCAGGTCCTCTGCAAAGATGGTTAAATGCTTTAAGTTTAATTTTTAAATTACATTTATTTGCTACTTATTTTGTGGTTTGTTTTTGTTTTTGTTTGTGTGCTTGTTTTGAGACAGGATCCCTCTGGGTAGCCTTGACTGTCCTGGAACTTACTCTGTAGACCAGGCTGGCCTCAAAGTCAGAGGCTGCCTGCTTCTGTCTTCTGAGTGCTGTGATTAAAGGTGCCACCAGCACCTGCTTTATTACTACTTCTTATTCAAATTCTGTCTGTCTAGTCATCTGTCTGTCCATCCGTCTGTCTGTCTCTCTGAGAATGTGGATATGTGTGTACCATGGGACATGTGTGGAGATCAGAGAACAGCTTGTGGGAGTTGATATTTTTCTTTTACATGTGGGTTCTGGGGCTTGAAATCAAATCGGAAGGCTTAGCAGCAAACACCTTTATCTTCTGAGCTATCTTGCTAGCCCCTTTTCTTTCTTTATAAGCTAGTCTTCCTGTGCTTGACTTATTGGAATGCTTATTCTACAGAATAAAATGTTTCATGATTCAAGAAAAGCCAACTGAGATGAATACACCAAGTACGACATCTCTGCCTATGGAAAACAACAGAAGCAAGAAGGGAACTTTTTCCTACCACCTTACCTGGCCAGCAGGTCAGGTAAGATCACCATCACCCCCACACCCCCCATACTGGTCCCATATCATTATCTTCAATGCTAAGTTTTGGTTTATAGAGTATTAGCTGTTTGTGGAAATCTCATATTCTACACATTAAACAACACACATCATGTCCTCAGGAAGGAAGAAAAAGACAAAACAGATGGAAGTGGGGAAGTCTTTTCAATTCATCTGACATACACAGCTTTGTTAGGAGCATGTCTCTTCTGAAAATAGCTCTTTTCCAGGGCAAGCTTTTATAGGACAGATTGTGCCGCTGCCTGTTGGAGCTGATGCTGAACACCTGCAGACCAAGTTTCACAGTGCTGCCAATACTTTATGTCAGAGATAGAGACAGCTTTGCTTTTGAACCAAAATTGAAGTATTGGTTTAATTTACATATTCATGAGGCAATGGTGGTAGGGATTAAGGCAGAATATTTGACTTTTAGTATATTGCCTCCAAAATCAAATCTGCATTTTTGTTTGTTTTAAGACAAGGTCTTAGTTTATTCCAGGCTAGCCTGAAAGTCACTATGTAGCTTAGCTTCTTCTCAGTCTCTTCGGTGCTTATAAATACAGGTATTCTGACTACCGTGCTGGCCATATTTGCAAATTATAATCCTCAGAAACTCGTAATCTTGGCCTTACTTTAAGAACCACAAAAGAATATGTTCCATAGTTAGTAAGCAGTAAACTCAAGCTATTCTGGTTGTTCATGTGGGCTTGTGTTTTTTTTCTGCCTGTGTTGAGGCAGGACATCGCAGAGTAAGGGTGCTTTGCTTTCAATTTAGTATCAGCTCTTTGAGGCTGGATTTGGCCAATAACTCTCTCACACTTCATGACTATCAAAAACAAAGAAACCAGTAGTCTACCTGCACTTGTATAGAAGGCATAGCTTATCAGGATCATGTTTTCCATCCATCTACACTTTCTCATAGTAGTAACAGCATAAGTACAACTGGCCAGACTGCACTCTCCTATGTACCTTTAGGTATGAGCACGTCTCTCTAAAGTGCACAGGTGATTTCCATTTGTTCTGACAGTTGATCAATATCTCCTATACTCCCTCTGTGTTGGGATTCAAACCCAGAACAACTAAACAATTACTCTCGTACTGAACCACATTTCCTTCTATTACATTCTTAGCATGCAGGCATCAAGTCTCTAAACTGATCCTTGAGCAACACCCACATGGGGCTGAACAGTTCACTTCTGTGTATCTTCAATACATGTTACTTTTTCTATTTGTTGTTGAAGAGGGATATTCTCTCTCTCTCGGTTTTTCGAGACAGGGTTTCTCTGTGTAGCCCTGGCTGTCCTGGAACTCAACTCTGTAGACCAGGCTGGCCTCGAACTCAGAAATCCACCTGTCTCTGCCTCCCAAGTGCTGGGGGGATCTTTCTCTTTAAGTCTGTTATTCATCTATCAAATAGACCTTCCTTCTATCTCTTTCCTTCCCCATCTCTCTCTATCTCTCTTTTTTTATTAAGCATTCCATTCATTTACATCTCAAATGATATCCCATCTCTGGTTACCCCCCTCTATCACCACCCCCATTCCATGATATCCTACTTCCCAGTTACCCCTCCACCAACTCCCCATTCCACATCTGCCTTCTCCCCTCCTTTTTGCCTGTATGAGAGTGCTCCCCCACCTCCCCCCACTCTCCTAGTTCACTGTTTCAGCATCCCCCTGACGCTGGGGCATTGAACCTCCCCCGGACCAAGGGTCTCCCTTCCTGTTGCTGTCAGGTAAGGCCCTCCTCTGCTATATTTGTATATGGAGCCATGGATCCCTCCAGGTACACTCCTTGGTTGGTGGTCTAAACTTTGGGAGAACTGTGTGATTAGGCCAGCCTATGTTGTTTTTCCAATGGCAATCCCCCTCTGCTCCTCCAGTCCTTCTGCCAGCTCCCCTACTGGGTTCACTAAGCTCAGTCTGGTGGTTGCCCTTTACACTTTTTAAGATACAGTCTCACTACGTATTCTTTAGTGGGCTAGAACTCACTTTGTAGACTACACTAGCTTCATATTTGATGTAATCACTTTGCCTCTCTGCCAGTGAAATGGTAGAATTATAGGTGTGCACCACCATGCCTATCTCAAATAATTTTTCTTTTAATTTTAAAAAATTACATGTTTGTATATGTGTGTGTCTATATGCACACATGCATTCAGATACCCATGAAGGAAGGCCAGTTGTGGGATCCCCTGCAGCTGGAGTTGCAGGTGGTTGTGAGTCACTGCTGAGTGCTGGGGACTGAACTCTCATTCTTTCAGGAGAAGTATGGTCTCTTAACCACTGATCCATTTTCTAGTCCTGTCAATTAAGTTTTCTTAAGCAGATGGCCTCTTATTTTCCTTTTCATTCCAGAGGAAATATCTATAAAAATAGCACCCCCATAAAGCCAACATATTCTTA
Organism: Rhynchomys soricoides; assembly: GCA_019843965.1. Taxonomy (NCBI): domain Eukaryota; kingdom Metazoa; phylum Chordata; class Mammalia; order Rodentia; family Muridae; genus Rhynchomys; species Rhynchomys soricoides. The sequence goes on along the minus strand of JADRCH010000349.1, from coordinate 74,200 downwards.
AAAAATTTAAACTTAATTTTTGGTGAAGATAGCATGGTATATGTGTGGAGGTCAAAAGACATATTTTGAGAGTCAATTCTCTCCTTCCATGTACATCCTGGGAACTGAACTTAAGGTTCAGTTGTCAGGCTTAGTGGCAAGTGTCTGCAGAGCCACCTCACTGGTCCTCAAGCCGATGTAGTCTTATTTGCTTGTACAGTCACTACTGGGATTGTAGTTTTTTTTCATTAAAATTTTTGTACTATTTCCAGTGTCTAGCACAGGCCCTATACATTGAGGGTAGGGTGAAGAATTCTGTAAAGTTTTCTTAAAACAAGAATAAATCTACCTAGGCAGCTACAGCTCCCTTAAGGCCTAAGAGTGATCTTGAAGTAAACCTGGCAAGTCCTGGTGGTAGCTGAGTTTTTGTCAGCAGGAAATCAGTCCTGTGTGAGGATCTGGAAGCAGCAGACCTAGGTCCTTTGATGGATGTTCTACAACTGAGTAGGATATTTGTAATCTGAATTGATGTCATCCTGTAATCTTAACACTAGGGAAGCAGACACAAGAGGGTCACTGCAAGTTCAAGGGAAGTCTAGTCTATACAGAGAATTCCAGGCTAGCCAGAACTAGAGTTTAAAAAAAAAAAAAAAAAAATAGTCTTTCCATCAGATTCTTGCTGTCACTTTAAGGCTTTGCTTCCCTATGCCTGAAAAGCAACCACTACGCTGAAGACCCTATGGAAACTACAGCCTTCATTTCTACTATATACTTGTTCTTCTCTATCCTGACCTGATCTCATTTTTCTTCCTTCTCTCCCTCCCTCTCTCTCTCTCCCTCTCTCTCTCTCTCTCCTCCTCCCCCCTTCCCCCCCTCCCCTCTCTCATGTGTGTGCAGGGGCAGAAGGTGTCAGATTCTCTGGAGTTAGATATGCAGGTGGGTGCTGGGACCTGAAGTGCCATCCTCTGGGAGAGCAGTAGGTGCTCCAGCCACTGAACCATTGCTCCAGCCCCTGACTTTGGTTTTCTATGTATACATTTTTACCCCTACGTATTAGAAATTTTTATATTTCTGTGATTTTTTTTCTATCATCAGAAACTAAAATGTACAATTCACAGAGGTTAGGATTCTGTGTTTTGTTTACTTATGGTAATCCAGACTGGTCTTACAATCGTGGCATTCCTCCTGTGTTAGTCTTCCACATTCTATGATTACTTTTGTTTCTCTAAAAAACAGTATGTGCTGTACTAAGTAGGTGCTCAAGGACTCACTGCTGACTTCCTGATTCTGTCTTTAGCTTGAGAGCCACTCAGCTCTCAACAAGGATAGCCTCTGTTCTGAAAGACCAAAGTCTGTAGCCTATAAGCACACCCTTTTCTCCCTTCCTTCAAGAAGATGTTATAACCCTCCTTCTCTTCTCCTCTTCCTTCACCTCTGTTAAATACTAAGCAACTTCCAGGTTGTGCTAACTAATGTGCCAACTAATTCCAGTTCTCTCCCATTGTGGACAGAAACTTATCCGAATAGTCTTCCTTGCCCCAAATTTACCTTGTACATGACTGGTCTGTGACTATTCCAAGGGTAGATTTCCTGTCTCTTTATAACTTGATTACTCTTTCCTAGCACACAGAAGTTAAACAAACATCTGCTGAATGAATACTTGGAGTCATGCTGTACTTCCTCTCAAGCGCTGCTGTGAATTTTATCTTATGAGGCCATCAGTAACTTTCTAGTATATTCCATGCCAATACTTCATTATTTTTCCTAAAAAGAAAACTAAGAGATAATGTTAAGGAAATGTCAAAAGGAGGGACATAATACAATCAGAAGATTTAGAGAGGTAGAGTGCAGGGTGAGAGTATGGTGAGAGGTAAGTGGAGCCACAGTGTGATTCTTCTTGTTCCTGTTACAATGCAGGGCTAAGAGGACTTCCCTTGTGTGGCACAGGATATTAGTAGCCAGTTCCTCTACTGCCCTGCTACTGCCCCTTGCTTTAGAAGGGGAGTAGCTTTGGACTGGGCTAAGCTCAGTGATAGAGCACTTCCTTGAGCAAGGCCTTCAGTTTGATTCCAGCCCTGGAAGGAAATAAAAAAAGTAACTTTGAAATGATTGAGTTCTGTTTTTTTTGTTTGTTTGCTTTTGTTTTGTTTATTGCTTTCTTCATTTTTTTTTTTTCTGTTTTAACAATCAAAAACCTTTTCTTGGCTTATTAGGGCATCTTAGAATAAAAAACAAGTGCTGTAGGATCTTTAAATTGTAATTTGTCAGTTTTAGTGAAAATATGCCTTGTAGTCCTAGCAACTGGGAGGCTGAGGCAGGAAGAATTTTGGGTGGAAAGCCAGTCTGGGCTATATAATAAGTTCCAAATCATGTTGGAAAAACAAAACAAAGAAGCAATCTGACAACGTTATTGTTTTTGGCAGAGAACACAGTTTCTTTTCTATACAACGGGATAAAGTGATTATACATCTCCAGTCGATGCACATGCCTGCTTTAACAACTGTCTTTACACTTTTGTAGTTGGTATTTGTGCCTGTTTTAACAACTTTCTCTATATCTGAACAGGGTTATCTGTTGTTTTAAAGATCCTAGAAACATTAACTACTTTAATTATACCTCTTCTTTTGCAACTATGGCCAGATTTGCTTACTTTTTTTTTTTCCTCAAACAATACCTGTACTAGCAAAGTACAAACTGAATTCCCCAAACAGAAACATAAAGGCTCTAATTTAATTTGGTGCAGGAGCTCTAACTTGGGACCTCGCACATGCTATGAAAGTGCTCTACCACTGAACTAGCTGTAGTCCTTTTTATAGATTTTCAGGTGGGGTCTCACCAAGTTGCACAAGCATTTCTGAGATTTAAAATGAAGTTATCTGTCCTTCTTAACAAGTGTAAGAAATCACCAACATTGAGGCACCAGAAGATCTTAAGTAAAGCATACTGATATCAATTAAGATGACAAGAAATTTTAATTTCATTTATTCAGATGTCTGAAAAAGCAAGCTGAATGCTTGTCTTTGTGAAGGAATCTGAAATGAGAAGGTTCTATTCTGTTTCTGAATTTCTACATTCCACACACATTAGTGTGTGGCTGCATGTGGGGGTGGAGGACCTGTACTGATTGACAGAGTGAGAGACACAGAGACTATTCCCTTACCCTGACATGAAGGACACCTTAGAAAGCAGTCACAGGCATTCTTCCTGCACTGTAGTACGCACACTTCTCATTTCCATTTACTCTGTGCCAATCCTCTTTCTTTCTCTTCTTTTTTCCCTGATGCTCTTGAGCCAGAACTTCTACTTTTAGGCTGCCTTTGAACTTTTGGAGATCCTCTTATCTTTGCATCCTGGTGTTGAGATTATAGTGAAATACCACACACATCTGGCTCTTTTTTTTTGTGATTTTGTTTTGTTTTGGGGAGTTGGATGACAGGGTGGGCAGGGTTTCACTCTGTAACCCAGGTTAGCTTATAACTCACTGTGTAGCTATTTCCTCCAACTGAAACCCTCCTTTTAGGAAGGAAGTTCTTTGTAACACTTGGGAAGCAAAGGAAATTTAGAAGAGCCAAAAAGCTTGAAAAGTTATCAAATTTAATACCTCTTCCTAAGATTATAGGTTATTGAAGCAGTAATAATCACTGGGGGTGGAGTGGGGGTGGGGCTCTCCAGGGGACTGCCTATAAAATAAGCAGATGCTCCAGGGATGTTGCTTTTGTTAGCTGTCAGCCACACAGGGTGGCTTTTCAGTGACACAGCTGGCTTTATATCACCCATACTTTTGTAAGTAAGTTCACCAAGGTAACAGTGGGTTAGTTTCTTTGGTCTGTTGTTGGTGTTATATCTAGGGTGAACAGACATTTATTCACACTTCTCCAGGAAAAGTCAGACAACAGTGGCAGAGGCCTCTGTAAGTATAAACCACTAGGCCCATCAAGTTACTTCATTTTAAATGTCAATAACAACCTCGATGAAAGATACTGCACAAATTCTGGAATTACTCTAAATGATGGGAAAAGGAAAGAGGAAGCTCAGGAACAAGACCAGCTAATATGGATGCTGTCCCATCCTGTCTTGGTCACTCATTTTACAAATGGTAAATAATAGCAAGGCCTCGATTTTTCTCACAAATTACAAATAAAGTAAAAGAAAATGATGAAAAGGACAAATTCAGGGATTTTTTTTTTTTTTTTAAAAAAAAAAAAACCAAAAAACTTTTAAAAGACATTTTATATTCTATCTGAGCTGTTTCTGCTAGGATGTGGGACAGTCTTGATAAGGTTATTGAACCTGCAGGGGATAGAAGAAGCACATCATAGTGCTGTGAGAGACACTGTAGATGTGGGTTGTATACACACATGCATGCACACATCCATCTTCCGTGGTTCGATTAAATTTTATAGTTATTGTTTGGTTTTTTATGTAAAAACCACTCAAAAAGGTTGAATCTCTGCTCTCCAAGAACAGATGATCTAACCAATGAAACCTAACCACCACTGAGAGCAAGGTCCAATTAAGACAACATGGTAGAACCTCAACAGGTTCTCTGAAGGCACCATGTGTGGCAATGCAGGCCTATATCCCCAGCACTTGGGAAGCTGAAGGAAGTGGATTGAACTTAAAGACACAGTCTCAAAAATACAAACACAGCAAAACAAGGGAAAGAAAACAGAGAAAGCTTCTTGGAGGTGATGATGAAATGAGCCTCAAAAGTTTTTGACAGAAGGAATAGGAAAGACCTTTCAAGCTGGCAGCTCAGAATAAGGAATGGCACAGAAGTGAACTTTAGGATGACAGGGTAAAACCTGAGGCTGTTAGAGCATGGCACAGGAAAAGGCTATGACACGGGACAAGCTGCAATCCACAGGTCTAAACTATTGTCCTACCTGCATCCCCAGGTTCATCACTGAAGGTTCCACAATAGCAACATCTAATTTCTGGAATGAACCCTATCAGAACTCTATTCAAAGCCTTCCGTCTACAAGTTACACAGGCCAAAAAAAGGGTACCACAGCCCAGCAGCCCCTTTGACATCATCTGCTTTCTCACCACACCCAGACCAACACCAACTTCACACCAAATTTCCATCAGAGTGTATAATGCTCTGTAACCATCCCTGCTGCATCACTCTAAACGCCCCTCCTTTAGACAGGAGGTCCTAGAGGATCTACTTGTATTCACTTAGGTTCTCTGTGGAGTTGAAGGAGAAGAGAAAAAAAAAAGAAAAAGGAAAGGACCAACTCCAAGGGAATGCTTACATCCCTTGGCAGGCTGCTAGGTTTTTTGTTTTTTTTTTTTTTTTAATTTTTAATTTTTTTCTTCTTCTTCAAGACAGGGTTTCTCTGTGTAGCCCTGATTGTCCTGGAATCCTCTCTGTAGACCAGGCTGACTTTACTCTCCAGAGTGCTGGGACTAAAGGCGTACACCACCACGGCCAGGCTTAGCCTTCCAGTGTTCAAAATAAAGAATAAGAGTTTGGGGCTGGGGTCTAGCTAGGTGGTACAGTACTTGCCTAAGCATGCATGAAGCTCCAGCACCCAAACCAACAATCCTCAGACATTCGCCGGATCCTCCAAATCCCAAAAATCTAAATGTGGCCTCTGCAGTCTTATGTTCTCAGGCCCTGCATCTAGCCCTCCCCACCTCTCCAAGCCTCAATGTATATTCTCTCACTTTTCAGCTTCATCACATGGGCTTTCTGTGCACTGTTGTGTTCACCCTGTTAGCTTTCACCGTGGCATGTGTGCATGTTACTGCCTGCCAGTCCTTTCTGTAAGCTCCACTGAGTGATTTGCTGGGTATTTACCAATGAATGAAATATCTCTGCCTTGAGACTCACAGTTGAATGGCAAGTGACAGAAACACAGAAACCAGTAACCCAACTATGTCAACTGTGGAAACCACCATGAAGAAAAGAACAGGGTGCTTTGAGGAAAGCAGTAACAGCAGCAGGAAACCTTCCTACTTCACATGGAAAGTTCAGAGTCTCCTATAATGAGGCATTCAAACAGAGCCCTCAAAGATAGAAAAGGAAGTCCTTACTTTAGCTAGGCAAGAAGTGAGAGAAAACACTATTTCTGAAGGTTTCATGTGCCAAGAGAACAGACTGGAATTTCATCATGGAGAGATGCAAATAGAGTTTAAAAATGCAGCAATTCAAAATGAGAAAAAGGGTGTATCTATTCACTGCAGTGAAATCTAGGACCATGTTAACAAAAAGGCTTGAGGGAAAAGCTCAAGGAGAGTAAACAGGCAGTCCCTATTTCTCAGCCTAGAGGGTGTATGGATGGCTGTGTTCAAGGCTTATATAACCAATGAGTCAGCAGAAAGGCAGGTGTCAATGGACAGCTTCTGTGCCCACTCTAAGCTGCTAGGAAACTTGGCTGTGCCTGCTGGTGAGAGGAGGGGTCCAAGGACAAGACCTGAGCTTGGTCAATGAAATAGGTCACAGACCTCCCAACAACACATGGCCAAGTTATAGTGAAGAAAAGGAAACCTTTATCCTTAGAAAATATAATAGTATCTGGCGCAGAATGGGACTAGAGCCAGGTGATTCTGGCAGGACTTCACGGACCTAATGTAATCTCTCTTTCTTTTCCTTCCTTCTTTCTTTTTCTCATTCATTCATTCATTCATTCAAGGTTGTCCTGGAACTCTCTATGAAGATCCATTTCTTTAACTTGAAATAAAGCTAAAATTAAATAAATAAAATTAAATAAATTCAACATATTTAAAATTTGCCTTTTTTAGTTTTACTTAAATTTAAAATAAGTTTAGTTAAAGTAAAATTAAGATTCAAAATTAAGAATTAAATCTGCTAAAATTAAAACATACATTTTAAAGAGAAAACATCCATTATTTTGTTTTAGGGATCAAAAATACTTGAGGATTATTTTACCTCTTTTCCTGTGATGCTAGACTAGATGAGCCCCAGGTTTTGTGCTCTAGGGCTATTTTCTACACCTGTCTATTCTCTAATAAAGGACACTGTGTATTAACAGTAACAGAAAAAGGCTCCATGACAGAATTAGGTCTGACAAAAAAGAATGTGCAAAAGCAAACATAAAAGGAAGGTCAGTTATAACAGAGGGCAAAGAGATGAAGCTCAAACCACCGTTGGATACTGAACAGCAACGACAATGAGCCAGGGCCAGACCTCCAGCAACACTCAGTGTGAAATAGCAGAGTGCTCACTCATCACGCCTGCCTTCCCTCCTTATCTACACTCATGTTCTCAGCCTACCACTGTCCCAGTGAAATGACCCAGTAACAGGATGAAAGCTTTTTTCCCCTTCTCCACTGCAGGCTTTAGAAAAATCCTAGAAAAAAAATAAGGTAATTATAACTATCCAATGACATTTTTTTAAAAAGAAAAAGACCCAATTGTGAGTGAGCACCCACACACTCTAGAAAACACCCAGTTTCTAACTGCTCACAGGTATCTGAGAGAACCTGATGAATACATCTGAAGGTCACAACTTCAATAAGCAGCAAAAATATTTTTTTCTGGCTCTTTTGCTCAACCTTTTTCACCAAACATGATTCTGCAGAATAAATACTACTAAGGTGCAATTCTATATAGCTGTTACAGAAAAATAAAAAACAAGAGAAAATCCCCTCATCATAACACATTTATCTTACCAAAAACCCCTGTCAGGCAGTCTGATGGTTTTGCTTGTCACAAAGCCCATTCTTCATTTGTGAACACCAGAAAAGGCTTGGATTGTGAAAACAAATCACAACCTCTCTTGGCCGTAAGATTTCTCCATTTTTTTCCAGCTTCCAAATCATAGAGGAGCAGCAGCAGACTGTCACTCTTGCACACTGTAAACGAGGGCAGCTACCACTGGGGACGCATCTTCCACCAAAGGGCTGGGCACAATGAAGCTTCTAGGTGATCCTTGGGCTTCTCACCTTCAATCTTAGAGCAGTGGCTTGTACACAACAGGCAGGCAGAGCTGCATCACATCAACATCCTGCATAGCGGATGCTCTGCAGCACAGTTCCCACCTCGGTTTGTGCACAGTTCAGTTCTGCGTCAACTCAGTAGCCTTACATCTGGATGTCTGAGAGGACTGTGCTGAATAAACAGAAAGCTTCAGCCTAACAGTAAGTCAGCCTCTCTCTCTCTCTCTCTCTCTCTCTCTCTCTCTCTCTCTCTCTCTCTATGTGTGCGAGCGCGCGTGCGCGCGTAGGCAAGCACACCCAATTATGCAGTCTGCTAGGGCTGTTAAATGCAAATGAACAGTTTGACTAGGAGAGCAAAGATCACAGACAGTATCCGCCTCTCTGCTCCAGCTGTGAGCATCTTTTATAAAAGACAAAAGCTTCCAACTGGTTGGATTTAAAGCGACAGGACATTATTTTCACATTCACATTTGTCTCCTCATTTAAATTAAGTATGGTTGAGGAGAGCTGACAAAGTAAAAACAATTCTCAATCAAATAACACTTGGAGGTAGCTTAGTCCAATAAATACAAAGGAAAGGTTTCCATCAAGCACCAGGAGACAGCTCCACTTTCCCAATGTTTCTCCTCTATTTTACATCCTCTGTTTAGAAAACTATGTAAGTGACAATTGAGTAGGAATAAAAACAGTGAGCAAGAAATAGGCAAGCAGGCATAAAACCCTAAAATCTGACACTACAAACAGGAGAAACCACTTCTTTTTAGAAAATACTGCAATTCTGAGATCCAGTAACGAATGCAAAAAACCATGCTGAGAACTTAGGCCTGGGTTTGTTCTGCTTAGGCATCTACTGCTCCACTGCACCATCTTTTAGTTGTTTTTTGAGGAAGGATTTGACCACTCAGCAGGCCAGTTTGGATTCAAGATCCTCCTGCTCTGCTTTATCTCGTCTCAAAGAAATCAAACCACTGATTTCTGTGTTGATCTCTATCACTCTCCTAGTCCCTAAGAAAGGGTCTCTTACTGAACCCTGAAGCTTGCCTCTCCCCTTCCCTCCTTGTAAAAGCAGGCTAGCTGGACAGCAAGTCCCCAAAATTCACCTGTCTCTGCCCCAAAGCTCGCAGGTTTTACAGATGCCTGCAGCCATTCCTGATTTTTTTTTCTTTTTTTTCTTTTTTTTTGGAGACAGGGTTTCTCTGTGTAGCCCTGGCTGTCCTTTTTATGTGGGTGCTAACACTCTAACTCAGGTCCTAGCGCTTCTGAAACAAGCACTCTTTACCCACTTAGCCATCTCCTCCAGTCCCACCACTGTGATGTCTAGTCCTTCAGTTTGTTTAATAAATGCAGGGTTTTTTGTTTGTTTGTTTTTTGTTACTCAAAAGCAGTAGCTCTTGTGATTTCAATTTTCTTTCTTTTCTTTCTTTCCCTCCTCCTTCTTCTTCACCACCATCAAGAAACACTTTTCTTTCTTCTCTTAAGTAATATCATATATTCATATACTAAATAAACTTGAGGTAACATCTTAGTTACTTAACTATTCAATTATGTTCAACCTAATATAAAACCTATTCGGGAAGAATATAAGAAATTATAAGAAAGGGTCTTTTGCCGGGCAGTGGTGGCGCATGCCTTTAATCCCAGCACTTGGGAGGCAGAGGCAGGTGGATTTCTAAGTTCGAGGCCAGCCTGGTCTACAGAGTGAGTTCCAGGACAGCCAGGGCTACACAGAAAAACCCTGTCTCGGAAAACCAAAAAAAAAAAAAAAAAAAAGAAAGGGTCTTTTACTGAACCCTGAAGCTTGCCTCAGGGACCATGTCCCTCCTCAGGGTAGGTATTGTATTGGATTTATAAGGTTAATATTATAATTCTTTAATTTGTAGCAAACCTGTACCCAGTGATTGGTATTTTAGTGCTCCTTCCCTTCTGGGACACATGAGCAAGTAATCCTGTAATCCCTTGCTCCTTCCCTTGTAATCCTGTGATCCCTTGCTACCAATCGATTATGAAAGAAAATCAGTGAGTATGTTATCTGGTCAAAGCATTTCCAAGAGGCTTGCTTCTTGGCCTCTATATTTTACCACTGAGACCACTGAAACATGTGAGACAAAGTGCCTTGATTGTATGAGCTTCTACCATATGAGTTTCCTGAGCCTAAAGCAGGACTTTTGTGTGACAAATAGTCACTGTTTATTTATGCGTAAGTTTTTTTTTTTTTTTTTAAAGTATACTTGAAAAACAGGTATGAAGCATGCTTGAAATCCTAAGAGAGGAAAGCAGGAGAGTCACCTTATGTAGCAATGAGTCTTAAAGACTTTTTTTAAAGGGGCTGGAGACACAGTTTAGCTGGTAGAGGGGCCTGGTGAGCACCAAGCCCTGGGATCATTCTTCATGACCACTACAACTACGACTACTACCACAACATGACACAAAACAAAACAAACAAAAAACCCAAACAATAAACAGAAATGGAAAAGGGGCAATATCTAGGTATAATTGGGCATGCTTATATTTTCATTATTCTAGAGGTAGAAGCAGAAGGTCAGAAGCTCAAGACTAGCTTGAGCTACATAGCAAGTCTGAGGTCAGTCTCTGCTGTATGAGATCCATTATCAACAACAAAGGCACATAAAAAATAAAAAAGTTCTTTGATAAATTTAAGGGTTATTCCAAGATATTAATGGATTCAACTGGCAGAATGGAGAACTGAATTAATGAGTTGCCTGGAGAGGCTGGGCTTGTGGGTTACTTTAATCTGGCCATGTTATCTGTTTGGCTCTAAAAGGAGGTGCTGATTTCTTCTCTCAATATTGTTTTTTTTTTGATTCTGGTTTTGTTTCTGGTTTATGTATCAGTTATTAATGAGTCCTCCCTTATGACAGTCCTGAAAAAGAACTTGCTTTTACTGTTTAAATATGACGGTCTCTTAAGAGGTCTGACATGGATCTGTTTTCTCCATGGAGCAAGAAACCAGGAAGCAATTCAGCCTGTTAGGCTCTTCTTTTTGGTCAGTTATTTATGTTGAATAAAGAATTTGGTACATACAATGAAGGAGGAGCTCTTCCAGATGGGGACTAGTGAGTTCTTTATGATTTTGTGTTTACTTTGGACAATGGCTGAGAACCTGTTAAAACTGCAACCATAGATCTCTGTGTATCTTTTTGTAATTCAGAAAGGCTATGGCTTTTTCTATGTTAGCATGAAATGTCTTTTAATCTTTGAGGGTATTAGGATATTAGTAAGTTAGATTTCAACGTCTCTGCTCGCCCCCAAGGTTCTCTTATTATATTCTAGGGTGGCCTGAAATCCCTATGGAGTCTCTTAAGCAGTAATTTTATTGGCTTTCTAAGCTAAATAAGCACATAAATATCCCTGAAGTTCCAATAAAATAAAGTAATGGAATGTTTAAAATTTTAAACATTGTAGACAGAGGGGGGAAAATCCATTTTATAGTTCAGAAACATTTAAAGAATTCAAATCCACAGTCTGGGAGAGGAGTTCAGTGAGAGTGTGTACTTAACATGGGTGATACCTAGAGTTTAAGTCCCAAGTACTAAAAAGATAGGAAAACAAAACCAGCACACACACATTCATCTACTTGGGTAGAAGAAATCAGAGAATCAAGCCTGAGTACTGCATGTACTTATTTCACTTGGGTTTATTATCAGAACTGTCTAAACTTAGATTTACTGACTAAAACATTACAATTATTTTATTATTGAGAGGATCAAAAACCTTGGGAATAAAAATTCCAATTCTTTGGGAAGCATACTGGGCTCCTTAGAAGGAGCCACTGACAATGAGCCTTTAGTCAATGATGGCTCTTCCTCAGGCAGGATAAGTCTGTAGCTGAGTCAGTTCCTGGGACACCTAGCTGGAAGAGATAATAAGGCCAGAACTGAGCTGGTTTCCAAAATTCTTCAAGGCCTCACCAAATATAGAGAAACTAACAAACATAGCAACCAATCAAAATTGTACCAATGTCACTGCTTTGCCCCTATCAATCATATTAGAGGTTACCTAACCCTTCTGGAAAATTCCCCTAGCCCTGCATAAAAGGGGGCTCAAAAGCCCCCTACAAGTTGTTGCCATTTTGATGAATGGTTGACTCCTGCATACTGGTAATTTCTGCAGAATAAACACGCTTTGCCTTCGCATAGCATTTGAGTCTGGGGTCTTCCTTCAGTGATTCTTGGACCCTAACACTATAGTATTTGTTTTTAATAAACGAATGTCAGGGTGCTGGGCATGAGACATATCCTATAGGCTCAGCTGAAACAACTACAATTGACTGCTGAGTTCAAGGCCAGCCAGGATGTCTTAAAACACAAATGAAAATCTAGGCTGGAAGTACAGTCTATTTTAAAAAGATGTATCTATTCGTGTATTTTATATATGTGAATGCTCTGTCTTCATGCACACCAGAAGAGGCAATCAGATTATAGATGGTTATGAGACACCATGAGGACCTCTGGAAGAGAGAAGTCAACTGCTCTTAACCACTGAGTCATCTCTCTAGCCCAGTAGTGCAGTCTTATAAATTACAGCATTTGTGAGGCTGAGGCAGTAGGACTGTTATAAGTTTAAGGCCAACATGGTATACATAGGAAGTAGACAGTGGTATATACAGAGAGATATCATCTCAGAAACTTCTACAACCAGGGTGTGGTGGTACATGCCTTTAATCCTAGAAATTATGAAGCAAAGGTAGGTGAATCTCTCTGAGTTCAAGGCCAGCCTGGTCTAAACAGAGTTCCAAGACAGCCAGAGCTACATAGTTGAGCCAAGGGGCATTGAGGTGAGAAGAAGTGAAAGTTATGGATGGCAGAGAACAGATTTGTTCGGAAGGTCTTAGGGACCAGTCAGCTGGGAATCTGTATCTCCTCAAGATCTCTTCTGTCCTCCCCTCAGAAACTAGCTCAGCACAAAGTCCAAAATTGTATTAACTTTCCACTGGAATTCAGGGAGAGGGAGGTTTTTGTTTGACTTCCGCAACTATGCAAAAAGCTAACACACCAGCCAGTAGACAGGGAAACAGAAAAACTACAAAACAAGGGCCTGGAAATGGTCATATGAGCACCTAAATAGGGCAAGCACTTCCTTTTACTGTTAGAACCAATTAGTTCAGAACAGAGAACAACAGAGTTGTTTCTTAGTAGCAGAGTTATAAGATTTCCAAAAACAATATTGTTACTGACCACTTCAGACTAGCTAAAAAGATACTTCAAAACTAGTAAAGAGAGGGGGCATGATGGCACTCTTTTAAGTCTAGTACTTAGGAAGCTGAGACAGGTGGATCTCTGTGAGTTTGAGGTCAACTTGGTCTACATACTGAGTTCCAGGACAGCCTGAGTTATGTAGAGACCCTATCTCAACAACAACAGAATATAGAGGGGCTCAGTGGGTAGAGGAACTCAATGATCTAAATTTGATGCCTAGAATCCATACATGTATCTGCACATATATGTAGGTAGACACATGCAAGCGCACATACAAATAAATATAAAAATGTAAAAAGTACAGTATAATAAGCATTTTAGACTACCTGCTAAGATGCTGCCTATCTCAAAAGAGCCACATATTATAATGTCATTCACTGTTGTATGGTGTACTTTCTGTTTCTATATCAAAAATTCAGAAACTGTGTGACTGATAGAGATACAAGTTCATTTAGCTTACAGTTCTGGAAGCTGGATGCAGAGGTGTACAGCACTGGCACTTGGGTCGGGGCCTTCCTGATGCCCTAATATACCTATCTTGTTAAGTTTGCAATTCAGCTGTTCTTCAGTTTTAACTCAAGGAACCTGAAAAGTTAATGTGGGGGTGGAATGCTTTAAAGACTAAGGACTACTTAAAGATGAAGCTAAATCTGAGACTCACATTCAAAATCCAAGTATGCTGTTGATAACTGCATTTTGTCTTCTCTTGTGGCTAATCCTAAGCAGTCAAGTCAATGACAATGAACTTGCAGGTTGATTATATAAACACAGAACTCTACTTGCATGTAAGGCCTTTTTCTGCAGAGGCAATTACTGATATTGACTCAGAGATCAAATGTTTTCTGTGAAAGATAGTGAGGCTGGGGTATGTTTAGTCTAAGTCTTTCATGTGCTGTCCTCAGCCATGATTCAGTTTTGATCTACACCTGGCTCCCAACACACTTACAGAGATATCCAGCTCTCTGTGAGAAGATTAAGTCTTAGTTTTTATTCTCTCTCTCCCTCTCTCTCCTTCTACCCTCTCTATCTGTCCGTCCATCCATCCATCCACCCATCCACCCACCCATCCATCCATCCATCTCTCATATCCCATATATGTGGAGGCTAAAGGTCAACTTGCAGGACTTGGTTCTCTGGTTCTCTTCTTCCACTATACAGATTCTGGGAAATCAAACTACTCAGGTTTGTTAGGCAGGGTAGCAAGTACCTGCTAAATTATCTTACCACCCCTAGGAAACTGTTTTCTAAAAGTAATATAACCAGAGAATGCATATAGGTTTGTAGCTTAAATACCTATTTCTGAGAGCCATAGGGAAATATATTAATTTTATTTAAAAGTTTACTGAATTGATTTATTTTGTATGTGTATGTATGTATGCGTGTAGAGGACAACCTCAGACCTCCTTCAGAAGTCAGCTCTCTCATTCCACCATGTGGGCCCTGGAAACTAATACTTAGGACATTAGGCTTGGTGGCAACTGCTTTTACCACTAAGTCATTTTACTTTAATTGTGTGTGTGTGTGTGTGTGTGTGTGTGTGTGTGTGTGTATTTGAGAGAGAGAGAGAGAGACAGAGACAGAGAGAGACAGACAGACACACACACAGAGGGGGAGGGGGCTGCTTATGTGCATTAGGGTTATCAACACGTGTTTTTACCTGCTGAGCTATTTTGCTGGCCCCATATTACTTTATTTTAAAATCCAATCTATACAAGTCTATCCTTGTGTGTGCATATACATGTACTCTTTAAGTACCCTAAATTGGAAGATTCTTAGGACTTTTCTAGTGAAAGAATCTTATTTCACAATAAGAAATAAAAGTGCTGGCACACTAACTGAACTCCTGTTACTATCTTGTTACAGCAAAGTTGGCACCACAGGCCAGGCCTCCTGAACCTCATTTCTCACCAGGGTTATTCTTCACTTGAGAGGCACGCAACCAAAAGCCATGGCCTCCAAAGTGGAAATGCTCCTGTTCAGTCTGAACCATGACCACATGGCCAGTGAGAACAGAGATGTCTGCAGTATTCTAATTAAGTTTTCACACCTCAAACTAGTTCAGTACAGCTCTTCAGACCTCCTCATTATAAATGCCAAAAGCTGTTCTTAGCTGTAAATCCTATTTCCTCTTTTCTCCATTTCGCCCCAAAACTCAGAGGTAATCTGGAGTATAATTAATTCAGTGGAAAACCACAAGAAAACAAGTAACACAAACCATTTACCACTGCAGGGACAATCATAAGATAAACAGGTATTGGGAAGTTTCATTAAGAACCATCCCCGGGGGCTGGACAAAGAGCTCAACCCTGGTTGACAACGGTTAATACTGACTGCTCTTGCAGAGGACCAGGGGACTTGATACCCTCTTCTGGGCAGAAAGGAGACATTGGTTTAGGAAAAAAGTTCTGTCCTCTTTTGTTTCTCTGATCTCTTGACCCGGTTTTACATTTTAATAATGAAAATTAAGGAGTTGAGGAGAAGGCTCAGTCAGTAAAGTCTTGCTATCATTGCAAAGACTGAGGTTCTGGGTTTGATTTGCATACACATAAAAAAAGACAGGCATGGGGATACAGGAGCAGGCCAAACTCTGGAGCTTGCTGGTCAGCCAGCCTATGTTACATGGTAAATTCAAGGTTCCTGGAGAGACCCTGTTGTAAATAGACAAGGTAGACAGCTCCGAAGGAACAGCACCTGAAGGTGACCTTTAGCCTACATGTGTCAGAGGTCTGACTAGGAGAGACATTTTATTGTATCATAAAAACCCAACCACTTGAAATAACAGCTTACTTATATAAAACTTAGGTTTAAAGTACACTGTACTTTAAACTTTAAAATATACTTAAGTACCGTGACAGTATGTGGCCAACTAGTTCTAAGTCACCACGATAAATATTTGAGCATATGTAGAAAAAGCTCATATGATACTGTCAAGGAATTGCCTAAAATGTCTGTATCACACATATGGCTTTAACAATAATACCTAAAGGTGTGGCCATTGCAGAGTTAAGGAGAAAGGAAAAGGGCACAAATCTTTAGAATGGACCAACCTCTGGAGACACTGTAAAATTTTAAATTTTAAAGTATTTAAAATGAAAATGAGTTCAATAAACACAGTGACTTCTAGAGTTTCCCTTTCTTCAAATTCCACACTGGTTCTCTGTAGTTGGCTATATTTTCCTTTTGTTAAATTTTTCTCCAAATCATTAATTCTGTAGTGTAGAAAGGTATTCAGATCTCAGTTTACAGCCTCTTGATGTATTTAGTCCTGTTAGGAAGCTGAGATGCTAGAAGTGGGCACCTCATTGCTGCACATTTACATTTTTGCTTCAATGAGATCACTTTAGTGACCAGAGTAGATTATTAGGTTGAGTAAGAGACATGATAGTGAAGTAAGGATATGGTTTAATCTAAAAAACACATTATGTTTCAGAAAATTGTGTGTGTGTGTGTGGTGTGTGTGTGTGGTGTGTGTGTGTGTGTGTGTGTGGTGTGTGTGTGTGTGTGTGTGGTGTGTGCGTGTGTGGTGTGGTGTGTGTGGTGTGGTGTGTGTGTGTGTGGTGTGTGTGTGTGTGTGGTGTGGTGTGTGTGAGTGTGGTGTGTCTGTGTGTGTGTGTGTGGTGTGTGTGTGGTGTGATGTGGTGTGTGTGGTGTGGTGTGTGTGTGGTGTGTGTGTGTGTGTGGTGTGTGTGTGTGTGTGTGGTGTGTGTGTATGTGGTGTGGTGTGCGTGTGTGGTATGTGTGTGTGCGCGCGTGTGTGGTGTGTATAGGGGATACTGAAGATTGAACCTTGGGCTTCTGCATGCAATGCAAGTATCTACAACTGACTAAACTCTGTTAGGTCACCCCAGCTATAGAAAGATCTTTACTATTATGAGTTAAGGCAAACACTAGGTAAAGGCAATTGAAGTGTCCATTCTGTCTTCTGTTCCTGCCCCACACCGGCACTGATGGAGTATAAGATGGAACCCTCATGGTGCCTCCTGTCTCTTAAGGCTCTTCTATGAATACTTCCCTTCATATCACCTAGTTTGTCCTGCACTACCATTCTTTTTTCTTTCTTACAGATTTATAATTTTTAATTACATGTTTGTAAATGTGAGTGCAAACTTCTACTATGGCCAGAAGTGCCAGGTTCTCCAGCTCTGGAGTTACAGGCAGTTGAGATTCACTTGTTGTGAGTGCTCAGAACCAAACTTGGGTCCTTTGAAAGAGTATGCACTCTTACCTACTGTGCCATCTCTCCAGCTCATGTATTAGCATTCTTAATAAAACACTGATAAATAAACTGACCTTTTATAACTTCAGAACAAACACAAGATCTGCCAGAGTTTTAGGATTCAAGAGTCAGAACAAATAGAAAAAGGAAATACAGATCAGAGGCACAAATCTGCTAATAAAGCCAGCATTTAAAATATCAAACTTCAGAGTGAAAAATCTGTTTGGAGATTAAGTCCAACTGCTCACCAGCAAACAGTATTAATTTTAGAATTGGGGGAAGGATGCTCTAAAGAACTGGATTTGCCTTTTTTAAAAAAGTATTATCTCTTAGAAAGTATCTATATATTGCTTATATGCTGACCCATAGTAAATTCAATCTAATGGCTAAAACTAAAGATGAAATGTGAACACAGGGGAATGCTGCATAAAGCTCAATTATTTTCCTGTTAAGTTCATTACACAGTCCTGTGGTGTTGATCTAAAGACAAAAATTAACAGAGATGTACATGTTGTTCATAATTCATGAAACCACTGTGTCACAGGAAAAGCCCTGAAAACAAGTAGCTCAGTGATAAGAATCCTTTTATTAAAAGAAGAATGTAAGAAATATTTCAAACTGGCTTTAACTCAAATTCCTATTTGTTTGGCATGCCTGGCATCTTCACATTTAACCCAAGCCTTTCCCAATCTGTCAAGGCAAATAAAACTCTTTTGTTCATTGAAGGAAATGCTTATTTTCCGGTAACTTTTTAGCCTGAAACACCCCAAACACCGTCTATTCTGCATGGAAACAGGCCCCTATACCTAAGTGTTGGACGATTTAGTATGATCCAATCATGACTTACATAGCCACACAAAACCCCTCATATTCTGCCCAAATAGCTATGAGTGAAACAAACAGCTAGGAAACATAACAGGATTCTCTATTATCTCAAATTCACTGTCTAAAAATAGCACATGCCCTGGCTGAGCTCTGCTGCTGAGCAGTGCTAAGTTCCAGCGGCTCAGTCAGTTTCCTGTGTCTGCGCAACCAGATCCCCACTTAAAGCTGTATAACTACAAGAATGAGGAAAAGATTTATAAAGAGACAGATACACACACATATACAACATACGGTTTCCGAGGAGAGCGATGGTTCCATGTTTGTGAGGAAGGAGGAGGAATATGCCGAGTAACCCCTGGGTTTCTCCCAGGTTTGAACATGCTGTACTGTGGCATGAGGTCAGCAGACTGACTCTAGCCCTGTGAGGCTGAATTCTACCCTGACAAAGCAGTATCACTGCAATATGAAGCAAGAGTACCCAGGGCATGTTGGCAGCTATACAGAATGGCTGTTCTAGAAAGTAATGGCAACTCCAAAACAAGAGCTCCATGCTGTCACATGAGATCATCTCAGTCTAGTTAAGCAATTACATAAAAAACACCTACATACTGATTCTGATTACACACACACACACACACACACACACACACACACACCAGGACTGAAGGTATGCCTAATAATTTCATTTTTCGCATCTGCTCTAATTCACATATACCATTTTTTCATAGTTCACCAAAAATGTATGTGAGTGTGGGGATGAGGATATGGCCTAGCTGGGAGAGTTCACTCAGAATCCCTGTGACCCTGGGATCAGTCCCAGCACAGTACACACAGGCGTGGCGGTGTGACCCTCTAATCCCAACACGAGAGGAGGCAAGAGGATCAGAAATGCAAGGTCACCCCTTGGCTACATATGGGATTTCAGATCAGCCTGGTGAACGTGAGGTGGTCTCAAACAAAAAAGTTATCTACTTTATCTTTGGTGAGTTCAGAGAGCTACAGAGATGACTATGCTTATAGGTTACTCCTAGTTCCTTTCACAATCCTGATATCTCATGGGAAGTGTGGTAACAGCTCATTTCTCTTTGGACACTGGAATTTATGCAGACATGTGTGTGGAGGTCAGAGGTCAATGACATTGGTTACCTTCCTCAAATGTTCTCCACCTTTTAGTGTCTTTCACCCAACTGGGAGCTCACAGGTTTAATTAGACTGGAAGGCCAGCAAACACCAGGAATCCTATTGTCTCTTCCTCCCTTATTACAAATGTGCCACTGCGCCTGTTTTTGTTTTTTCTTAAATACAGGTTCTGGGGACCCTTGAGCTTGTTCTCTGGAAGAGTTTACAGACTGAGTCACATCCTTAGCCCTGCATCTACTTTTTTTTTTTTTTTTTTAAATAAAATATAGGGTCTCATCATGTAACCCTGGTTATCCTAGAACTCACTATATAAGCCAAGCTGGCTTTGAACTCACAGCAATTCATCTGCATCTGCCTTCCAAATGTTGGGATTGAAGGGGCTCACTACCTAATTTTGACATGACTTACTATGATTTTAAGGTCAACTTTTCCCCTAATTTGTTTTAGTTGGAGAATAGATTTTATATTACTTTTTAAACTTTTAGTTTTGTGATCAACCCCTGACAAGCAGGACCCAACTGGATGAATGTTTTACAACATTCATAGTACGTATTCTGTTGTTTCACATATTCTAGACTCTAGTTCAGAGCAGATGCTAAGCTCTTCTGGATCTTTCCTTACTTCTTGCCTACTGGGTTCTATAAATCACTGAGACCAGTCATCTGTGTTATCAATCTGTGGAATGACTGACCTTTCAGGGCTGCTGGCTTCCTTTCCTAGTTCTGCAGCTCTGGTGTTGTTAAGACATTTGATGTTAATGTCAGTGTTATCTTGGTCTTTTTCTCACTCCCTGTGAACTGGTGACTTTTATTATTATTTCATAAGTCTGTCCACTTTGTACTGCATTCTAGATACTTAGATTACTGTTGTAAAAATCTAGGCAATGCTAAGTGCATATAAAGAGTAACACTGTTATCTCAGGAGACAACCTAGCTGTCCTCAGTATAGACTTTCCAGCCAGCCTTCTGTAGACTGTTTTCCAACCTGAACTAAGTGTCAAAGTCTTTGCAATGCTAAGCAGATCTGTTCCACGTGTGCACCAAGCCCTATCACCAGTCTGGTACCTAGCCATGGTCTAAGCCATATTTTGTTCTCAAAGCCTGTTTAGGGCCGAATTGTGCATGAACAGCATATGAACATAGAGACAAGTTGAATGGTTAGTGAAAAAATTTAAGGAGTTTACTTTCCACCTCACCTGCAAATCTAATCTCCTCAGTACTTTCTGGGCAAATGGGGTACCCTCTTCTCCCAGCCGCACAATTTCTAGAGAGTGACTGTTGTTTGTAGGCAAGCAGCTTAGTGGAAGAAGCAACGAGGGCTCATTTCAACCTCTTAGGACCCCTTTCCATTGATCAGAGAAAACGGTTTCTACCCTCAGGTTCCTGCTATACTTCAGTCTATTGTTAATATAGAACTGTGTGAGTTTTTTAGTATGAGAGAAAAGAAACATAAAAAAGAAAAAACAAGGCCTTTCTGTGCTTCCTCTGAGTATTATACTGCTTTTTTCTTTTCCTTCAGTTTGAACTCAGGGCTTCTCATGGCATTTTCTCTACTCAGAGTGAGGCCCACTTCTAGGTTGTGAAATAAATCTTGAAGATATGGGGAGATGACAAATTCAGTCCTGATTCTGTAAGAAATGACCCTCCCCCATCAAAGGTAGCCCCTCTACCTTGTAAAACTTTTATTCAAATCTCCACCCCAGCCCCCCCAGAGTCTTACTAAGAAGTCTTGACTGTTCTCCAGTTCATAGAGATCGGCATGCCTCTGCTTACCTGATGAACCATCTGGTCCAGCCCACTCCATCCTTAAATTTTTAACAAAATAACAAATATTTCAAAAATAACAAAAGAAAGAAAAATTTAAAAAGAAAAAACTATATAGAAAAAAGCTTACAAACTTAGCATATAAAGAAAATAAATGTTTTCCTTCCCCCTCCCCCTCCTTCTTCTTCAACAAGGTCTCTACATAGTACTGGCTATCCTAGAACTGACTATGTAGACCAGGCTGAATTTACAAGAGATTCTCCTGCCTCTGCCTCTAGAATGCTGGGATTAAAGGTAGTGAGCCACCACTCTCAGTATGTATGTGGGTTTTAAGTATCATTATCAAAGAATAAAAAAGTCTACAAAGTAAAATGACTCATAATAATCTAAGGTTAGATTATTACTGAAGAAAAAATTTCATGTGTCCTAAGATCAGGGCATTAGAGAATTTATAGTCCTTTAGTCAATGCAGTTCATTCCCTGACTCACCTGGAGCATCTATTTAGTCAATTCTGCCAGCTTCTTCATGTGAAGTGTCCAATACAAGTACAATATTACAAAAACCAGAAACAACAACAACAACAACCCCCTTTAGCTGCTATTTAATCATAATTTCTATGCTTAGAACCCCTGTGCTACGATTGCATTCAGCTCAGTCACCTGCTGGAAGGGAAGACAGCAAAGGAGTAACAAGCCGCATCTTGTGTCCCAAGCCTAAGCACTAGACTGAACCACCTAGGCTTGTGACATTCAGGCTGACAAGCTCATATTTCCTGAAAGGTCAGCTATCAGCTGGGGTGGGGACAGAGCTTCTGTCCTAGAGGCTGGGAAGCAGAGGGAAAGCCTGTGGTTGAGCTCCTCCTTCCTGCTTGCCTTTTATTCCACCCAAGCCTCCAGCTGGTGGTGCTGCCACAATCAGGGTGTGACACCCTGCCTTCCTCAATCCCTTGGCAACACCT
The DNA here is from genome assembly GCA_019843965.1 of Rhynchomys soricoides. Lineage (NCBI taxonomy): Eukaryota > Metazoa > Chordata > Mammalia > Rodentia > Muridae > Rhynchomys > Rhynchomys soricoides. The sequence continues at coordinate 52,194 of JADRCH010000349.1, read as the reverse complement.
CCAAACACACCTAAGGTGTACTTTACTAATCTCCTGGGTGCTTCTCAATTTAAGCAAGTTGACAGTTCAAATGGGCATCTGTAATACACAGACAAGTGTGTATTGACGAAAAAAATCTTTAAACTTAGAATAGAAAACTGTCTCTAAAGAAGTAGAAAAGATCAAGGAGTAGCACATAAAGTAAACTCTATATCAAGCAAATACTGTAAAAAGCTTAGCCACTGTTATTAGGTGTTTGTTATGTTATTCTTTTTATTTTTATGCTTAAAATATTTATACCACAAGAAACAGAAAGGAAAACTTACACAGCTTACATTCCAGTTATGCTGCTAGCATCCAAATGGAGTGGCTCAGCACCTGTTTGACATGTGCAAGGTCCTGTGTTGAATCCCTAGCAGAGCCAAAGCACATCAGCAACCCTAATATTCTGACATTGCCTTAGTGAAGAATATGCATACATATGCTGTTGAACCTTTGCAGCTCTGTGCCCACAGCTCAAATGCTGGTGATCAGCCCCCAGGCCCCCATCTTGACCAGTGACTTCTTAACCACCCCCAGAAACAGAATAGGGGCCTTTATGAAGGACTTCTTGCGACTCTCTTGTCTCTTCTACCACATGAGGATACAACAAGAAAGCACCATCCAAAAGGGACTCCAAAACTGTGGGAAGTAAAATCCCTGGGTATAAATGATCCAGTCTAAAATATTTACAACTATACATGTGAGAGCTGAGGATGTAGTCCAGTGATTGTTTGCCTAGCATGGTATATACACAAGACCTCGAATTCTATCCCTAGTACCACAAACAAATAAAAGAAAAACCAAAAACACATATGTAAAAGCAAAAAACCCTGAAGACTGGTGGTGGCGCACACTTCTAATCCCAGCATTTGAAAGTCTGAGGCCAGCCCAGGCTTCATAGCAAGATTCAGTCTCCAAAAGTCAAACAGTGATGACAACTGAATAGAAATTACAGTTTCAATGAACAAACTAAAAACATCTATATGAGATGTGTGGACTCAGTGACCACTAACAACAGTCAAAGGCTTGGAGCCAATTGGTCTATGTCCCACACTATTCGGGGCAGGAGAAAAAACTGGTAAGCTTTAGGCTTTCATTTTTTTCTTCAGAGCCAGGAGTTTTGGCCTTCACAGTTGGTTCTTTAATTCTAAAGCTGTGTTTCAAAAGGTATCTCTGCTCATGAACTTCAGGACTAGAAATCGAGTCAGCTTTCATATATTATTACATAATTTTGTTGCATGTTATTACATAATTCTGTTGTAATAACTGGCAAATTATTAATTCACATCCTACTTTATTTCCAAAAATGATTTTAAGATAAGTTATAAAGTTTATGTGTGATGGTACCACAGGCTAGTAGCTACAGCACTTGGTAGGTGGAAGCACATAGATCGTAGATCATTGCACATGAGGTTCGCCTGGGCTACAAAGACTTTTTCAAACAAAACAAAAACAAGTTTATGTGCATTTAAAAGCTCAATAAGAAATATGACTCAAGAAGAAAAACTAAAGGAGAATAAGAAGAAAGATACTTGAACTACAGACTGATATAAACTAAGGTTAACACAATTGAGCACTTTGGACTTTTTTTCTGGCAATACCAGTTTTCACTATAATTTTTGTTAGTTGTTAAAAAAAAGTGTTAGAGAATTCACCAGGAACTTAAATGAAGCAAGAAATATGAATCTAGATGAATGTGTAAGAAAAATTTTAACAATGATTTTATGAAAGGTAGGAAGGCATCCTTCATAGATGATTCTTATTTATGTCTATAAAGTAAAGCGAGGGCTTGCTGCACAATCAGGGTTCAGTGGCAGGATTCTTATGCTCAATACAGGAACCAGCCAAAGCCTGCAGCTTTTTGGTAATCTTACTTGATACTGGGAAACAGTCTGACAGAAAGCTCACATAGCTCTTTGCATAATGGTTTCAAATGTCAGAGTTTAATTTTTTTTTTTTTTATAAAGCCTCTTTCTTTCTTTCTTTCTAAAAAAAGATTTATTTCGGGGCTGGAGAGATGGCTCAGCGGTTAAGAGCACTGACTGCTCTTCCAGAGGTCCTGAGTTCAAATCCCAGTAACCACATGGTGGCTCACAACCATCTGTAATGAGATCTGATGCCCTCTTCTGGTGTGTCTGAAGACAGCTAAAGCCAGTGGGGCCAGAGCGAGCCGGGCTGGAGAGAGAGAAAAAGTGTCTAAAGATAGCTACAGTGTACTTACATATAATAAATAACTAAATCTTTTTAAAAAAGATTATATACATATATATATAAAAGAGAATGAGTACATTGTAGCTATCTTCAGACACACCAGAAGAAGGCATCAGATCCTATTACAGATGGTTGTGAGCCACCATGTGGTTGCTGGGAATTGAACTCAGGTCCTCTGGAAGAGCAGTCAGTGCTCTTCTGAGCCATCTCTCCAGCCCTAATCTGGGTTTTTAACAGAAGATGGTCAACACAAGGTTGAATTCATTGGGGGCAATAGCAAGGAATACAGAAGAACAGATAAGGAATCCCCCATCAAATAACAGGTCCATTGCTGTATTGATGAGGTATTCAAAGAAAGACAGATTTAGAAAACTATTCTGCAATTTCAGATCCCTGGATCTTAGACAGGCGGGGGAACCTTAGAAAAAGAATCATTTACATGCAAATGTACACACACAAAATGAGCAGTTATTTGCTTTCTTTCAACTAATGCTTTTTCAGATCAAATGTCTCACACACACACACACACACACACACACACACACACGTACATATATAATTTGATTTTTTTTTTCTTTTCAGTCCTGCTGCTTCTGGGAAGCTTAGTAAAATAAAGGCAAAAGCAAACTCAGGTCTCTGCTATCTGTAAATGTCTCCCGTGGAGAACAGGCTCAATTACATAGCAGTCACCTTCCCTACTCCATTCTCTTATCTCAGATCTACTCTCTCAGACCATTCATGGAGGGTTCCATGAAGAAACTGGAAGGTGATCACAATTAGTGTTCAAAGTCCTGGGTGTCTCTGTACCAGTGGACATGCCAGTATCTCTGAGAGCTAAACTCCACCAAAGAGCAGCAGTTCCACCACCTGATAACTTCAAGTCAGCAGCAATGGATGCAGCACAGGGATAAAGCTTGATCTTTGTACTTGGTGTTAAAAGAGAAACTGCACAGGATAGATAGATGAAGGAATAAAAGTGGGTATGGTCTTTCTTTAAGAATTCTTTTTCTGGTACACCTGTTTAGTTTATATTCCCAGCTCCTAGGAGCTCTCAACTATTGGAAGCAGCAATATGCAATGGTCATTAACATAGTTTATTCCAAGTACCTATGAGTATTTAAGTTTTGTATTAAATAAAAATCAAGAATGTTAGTTTAGTAGTAGAGCATTTGCCTAGTATGAATGAAGCCGTAGGTTAGATTCCCAACACCAAAACAATAAAAGCAGGAATGCTGAAAAAAATTTACTTTCAGGCTAAAGTGACTGCTCAAAGATCAGAGCTTCATTACAAAGTACTAGAAAGATGCTTAGAGAATTAACCGCAGGAAGGTTGAGAAAGGCTTAAATGAGTGTGACCGTCTGTCTTAGCTTCTTGGGTAACTGAGACGTAAGCAAGTAGCTGCCAAACGCTTGTACTGTCATGGAATAAGAGACTCACTGACATGAGCCATCATGACAAATTGCAAGTACTCAAATGAAATAAAGAGTGACAACAGCCTACTCCTGCCCACAGAACATAGCACGAAACACTATTCTTGCAACCAACTTCTGGTGACCCAGAATTAGGCAAACAAAGCAAAACAAAACAAAACAAAAAAAACACAACAAAACTCTAAAGAAGCTGCAAAACTTTAGAAAACTGAAGATCAAGAAACATCTGAAGAATGACTAGGGGAAAAGAGAAAAAGAGCTTTTCTGCAGGAGCTGGAAGAATTACAATTTTGTAAAGACATAGAAAGTGATGGGGTTACCAAGAAATAGCAAAGACAAATCTGTCACACTCTAGTTCATGGAATCTCTCTGTGCTTTTGTGTAATATACTGGCCTACAGTTTTAAGCACTTACTGAAGATTCTGCATATGTGGGATGTTACTGATGCCTATTAAAGTGACTTTACATCCTCATATCAGGATATAAGGAAATGAGACACACAAATTTTAACTCTGACAGACTAAAATATATAGAATTTTAGTACAGAGCGGTATTTACTACATAGACAAAAATATATGCTCAATTTAAACAGGAGTATGAATATGAGACTTCTAAGGAATGACCTCCTCATAGTTCAAAGCCAAGTCTGTCATTTCCCAATCTTTACTCCTCAGCTTCCAGTACTTACCTCTTCTGCCCACTGTGACTTCATCACCTCACTGATCCTGTCTTTCCTTTGACTTGAAGAAATGCAGAGTTCCCAGTGTACAACTGGATAAGCTCTATGTGACTGTGCTTCCAAGCTCAGCTCTTCCAGGCCTTACAGATTAATCACATAGGGCACCTTTGACCTTGTGAACACAGGGCACTGCTCCACCTCACCTCTGAGATCACCAACCTTAGAATTTACCATCCTTTTGGAATGGTACCTGAAGCTCTTATCTATCTATAATCTTAACCTTTTATCCTATTCCTCCCAGAATCTAGTATCTTTCCAGCTACAGTCATGGTGGCAACAAAGACACCACGCAGAACTGGATTAGTACTGCATTTCTACTCCACTGATGGTACAACTTTCAGAACTGTTGATCATAGGTTTCTTTATAAGGATCCTGCATCCCTTGAAGAACAGAGACACATGTACTCTCAGCTACTGCTATCACTACTACATTGAACAGAGTCAGCCTTCAGTATTCAAGGGGGATCAGAGGCTATATCCATCTTCCTTGAACTTCAAAATCTGCAAATATCCCTTATATAAAATAGTGTAGAAAGCAAGGGAAGATAGATCAATCTAGAGCTTGTCATGCAGGCATGCCATTTCCCAGTGCCTACATAAAAAGCCAGGAATGGAAGCATGAATTTGTAACACCAGAATTGGAGAGTTGGAAACAGATGGCTCATTATTGTTAACTGGCCAACCAGCATAGCCTTCTCAGTAAGATACCAGATCCCAGAAAGAGGCTTTGTCACAGAAATCAAGGTGGGACCATTGAGATGGCTCAGTGGGTGTCTGCCATCAAGCCTGATGACCTGAGTCCATTCCACAGGGCCCACATGTTAGTAGTAGAGATCTGACTCCTTCAAGTTGTCCTTTCTTCCACATATATGCCATGGTATGTACAGGCATGCATATGCATGCTTAAGTGAATGCAATTAAAAAAAAAAAAAAAAAAGAATCCCAACATGTATATACCAAAACAACCAAGGAAGAAATTCATGAGAAACAACACTCAAGGCTGATCTCTCGTTCCACACGAATATACATCTATATACATACACGAATATGTATATATGGGCACAAACAGTGTCAGATTTGCACACATTCTCCCATCTGATATTACACAATTTTCCTTGTAAGTAGCTATTACACTGTATTGTTTAGGACATAACAACCAAAAATGCCTGTATATGTTTAGAAAAAATTCCCCCCCTTGGATATTTCTGGAATGTAATTGACTGAACTCACACATGCAGAACTTAAGATATAGAGTTTATGAACACAGAGTACTATCCTACTGCAGGTATTATCAATCTTACAACTTACAACCAGCTGTGACTGACAAGACACAGGCAATTACAATCTCTTTTATGCACATGGCTTTTCCTATCTTTATTCTAGAAAACACAGGGTTGAGGCTTGTACAGGGTCTTATACATAGCATGGCCTCAGTAAATGTTAGAGACTTCTTTGAAGGCTTAATAAAAGGTCATACCCCTAATATAAGTTAGAATGAGAACCAAGAACTTAAACTCTATCAACATCCTTACTTTTCTGCCACTCAGTAAACTGTCCTGGACTCTTGTCTTAGTTGTGTCATCGCCCTATCTCCTCCACCCCTACTGCCAAGGCAGAGTCTATCTAACACAGTAGCTCAGGCTGGCATAGAACTGTGTAGTGCAGGCTGGCCTCAAACTTGCAAACCTATTTTGGCTTCCTGAGTGCTTGGATTACTGACATAAGTACCACCCCCACCTTACACTAGCTTTATGTCATAAACAGCTGTCCCATCCTCTAAGCTTCTCTCCACACTGGTCCTCGAGACTGAGCATTTACAATTTACTTGGAAAAAGGAGGCGGAAACAGCCAAATCTAGAGAAACTACAAGATTAGTAGTTGTGTAGGGCAAGAGGGAACAGGGAAATTAGGCACTGGTGGCTAAGGACCATGCGGTTTCTTTAGAGGTAATGAAAATCCTGTGTAGCTGAGTGGTGATGGTGGCTACTTCTGTGAACATGCTAAGAGCCAAGCTTGAACATTTCTGATGGGTAAATACTATGGCATATGAGTTATATTTCTAAAGGCTGGGGTATTTGTTTTTTGAGTCAAGGTTTTAAAATGTGCCCCCCCCCCTCCAACTGACCTGGAACTCTCCATGTAGACCATGCTGGCCTCAAATTCAGGAGATTCTGGGGATACCTCCCTAGAACTGAGAGCAAAGGTATGTGGCCATATCTGGCTCAAAATTTTGTTTTAAAAAGTAATTTTCCTATAAAATATTTTCTAAGATACTCCTTCTTTAGTTATTATAGCTCTCAGGATCAATGTGAGTTTAACATGAATTGTACTCGATTAGAAGCATAATGACACTTAAAAAAAAAAAAAAAGAGTCCTAGCGTCAGAGAGAAGAAAACAGATCCAATCCTAGTTTAAGCACCAATTACTGGTATAGACAAGACTTATGAAATGCAGTCGGTCTCATATCTAAGAGAGGACCTGCCATACTGCTGGTAGAGAGAGACTGGTACATGCATTACAGAACTCACTAGAGGGTCCTCAAAAGACTACAACTGGGACGTAACTATGCCACTGCCGGGAATATACCCAAAGACATTAATTCAAAAGACAGAGACACAAGGGTATCCACATTTATTGATGCACTCACTACCTATAACAGCTAAGGAATGAGACCAGGAATGCGGTATGATGGCCTCGCAGGTAAAAACACTTGCTGTGCAAGCCCAAAGACCTTAGCAGAAAGAGAGGACTGATTCTTGAAAGTTGTTTTCTGACCGCCACAAGATGTCGCAGCACACATGTACCCATCCACATATACATACCACAGTAGTAGATAAACTTCAGAAAAAAGGGGAACTGGCCTAAATGTCCATCACTGGAAGAACTGATAAAAAAAAAATGTAGCACACATAAATAATGGGGTTTTATTTGGCCATAAAGAAAAATGACATTTGCAGGAAAATGGATGGAATTGAAAAATATCCTGTTCAGTGAAATAAGACTCAGACAAATACTGCATTTCCTCTCATATGTAGTATCTAAATGTGTACATGGTGTGTCCACACACAGATGTAAGATCATGAAAATGGAAAGAGGATCATCAGTGGGGAGGAAGAGATCACAAAGGAGGAGGGAAATGAGAGGTAAGATGTATGTGACATGAAAGCAGAAGGGGAAGGTGTCAACAAGAGTGGGGCAGAGGAATAGAGAAGGCTATAGGGAAGGAGATGAAAAAGGATCCCAAGTATAATAGCAAATGTATGAAAATGCCACAATGAAACCTGCAACTTTGTATGTTGACTTAAAGATAAATACTATTGTGACCATAACCACCAACAGAGTTGTGACCAATCACATGCTGAGCTCTCAGAAGGCCAAGCTGGCTTTGATCTTTCTGTCCTAGCTCAGTCTCCTGGGTGCTGGGATTCCAGGCATGTGCCATCCCATATCCACATTTATTGGCTTCATTTTTGAAGATGAAAAAATTAAAGATGTAGAGTGAATTGCTTGCTTGACTTTAACATGTTATTTAACTGCTTTTGCTATTCCCCGCTGTGGCCTATCTCAGCTGATTAACCAATTCCCAAGGGAGATGCCTCATCTTAACTTACATACACATCCTAATGGAGGGGTAACTGCCCTGCTACTTTCACTTCCGTTTCACTGTTATCAGAACCATACCGTGACAACAGCTCAATACAACTAGATTATTTGGCCACTGTAATGTTCATGTGGTACCTTCTGCATCTACCCATCCAAGGTCACTGTGACCTTCAAAACCCAACTGCCACAGACTTAGGAAGTCTCTGAGTTCCTTTTGTGGAAATTCTCTTCTCTTTTTCTATTTTTGAAATAAGGTCTGACTATGTACTCCTGGCTGGCCTGGAACTCACTATGCCATGCTGGCCTCTAGCTCACAGAAATCCATCTGCCTTTTCTGGGTTTAAAGGCATGTGCCACCACACCTGGCCTCTTCTTGTTAAGTGAATAAGAAAATACCTACTGGGAGTCAAGGAATTCTTGATAGGAACTGAGTATTTCATAAAGAGTCACCTCTTGGTGCTAGAGAGATGGCTTTTTTTGTTCCTGCACTCCATCCAACATGCCCCTGCCCCTGTCCTACAGTTATACAACATCATCATCATCATCATCATCATCTTCTTCATCATCATCATCAACAACAACAACAAGAAACTCCAAAACAAAAATCCAAGTTTTTACACAGATTCATTTTCACTAATTCTATTCCATGTACCAGATTAGGCACAAAATTAGCACTTAAGTGTTGTAAGACACAAGAACCCTACAGCTTCACCCTGTAGGTTTAATACTGTGAGATCTAACAGCTTTGCTAGCAAGTCAAGGGAACACATGGAACCAGTGACAGGAGGATAGTTTGTCACAGTTTTTAGAACATCAAGTAAGTTGAAAGAGCACATTTATCTTTACAATTTCTTACAGAAAATAAAAGTCAGTGTGCAATAATAACACACATCTCCATGTAGAGTTCTATAGGCTGGGGTGTAGCTCCATGCAAGTCCCTGGATTCTGCTCCATGGGTTTTCTATACAGTGAACATAATCCTCCTAACAGGCCTAGGTCATGACTAGCACCACAATCCTCAACTCAAAGATAAAGCTTTGAGGACAGGAAATGTGCTCAGGGTAATAGATGACAGGAGACAAAGGAGGAATTCAAAATTGAGGTTTTTCATTGTATAAAGCCCATTTGTACTTTTAATGATACTTTTGTTAATTTTTCAGAGCACATCAATAATAATTATTACTCACAGAAAGTAAAATTCACATTTCAGAAAGTGAAACAACTTTATCTCTGTGATGTAACAAAGAGAATGCAATTTCTCAGAAAATAGTACATTGTTATGTTGAATGACATGAAGATTCCATGTGTCTATGCAATATAATAGATTTTCTGATTTAAGATCACAGAATCCAGACAAACACAATAGAAGAGTATCTGCTCACAGCTTTCCACATGTATTCATGTTTGGAAACTCACTCTTCTCTTTGGCTTGTATGAAGAGATTACAAAGCACCTCGCCGTCACGTCCATCACCCACTGGGCAGTCTCTCTTTCAAGTGCATAGTCAGAAGACTAGGGGCAGCTTCTCAGAATATCCCTGAAGCTCAAACTCTGTTAAAAGCAGCCTAGCTGTTTCTACAAGAACCCTTGTGCTCAGAGCAAATGCCAATGGGAAATGTGCTCCTCTACAGCTGTGGTGTGCAGTCCCCTAGGGTAACGTTGCCAGACACTCTGGATCCTCAGGGTTTTAACCCTCCACCCACATCCCGGCCTCAGCGGAGAAGAAAAGGAGTATCCTGGAGAAGATTCAATAGATATGTAGTCTTAAAACTTATTTTTGAAGATATGTAGACTACTGTGCAACATGAAGTGTTAGTAATCCTGTTCTAAAACCCTAGTTTCTGTTAATGCACTTGACAGTGGGTTTTAACTTGTGTACTTGTGTAAGAGGCGCTTTCCCATAAAGATGTTGGGAAGACTTAAAAAAAGGGGTCAATTTTGCAAATGTAGAGATAATTACCTTATCATTGTTTTTAGGATTAGAAGAAGTCACACTAGTTGAATTCTCATATTTAGTTTGTGTGTGTGTGTGTGTGTGTGTGTGTATGTGTGTGTAAACACTGCATGAGTGGAGGTCAGAGGACAATTTGTGGGAGTCTGTTCTATCCTTCCACTACTTAAATTCCAGAAACCAAACTCAGGATGTCACTTGGTGGCAAGCACCTTTACTCACTGAGCCATCTCACTGGCCCTAGATTTCAGGTCTCTGTACTTGATCCCTTTGAATTCTTTTTCATCGTGGAGTGCAAGGTTCAGTTCTGGTCAATATTATCTCATCAGCACCACATACAGGCCCAGAGCAGGCTCTGGTTTGGAGCAAACTGGAACAAGGAACAACTGCTGCCTTTCGGGGCTACTGTTAGTTTTGTGACCTTGAGCTAGCTTTTTAACTCGAGTTTCAGTTTTATCAGTACAAAGGGATCATATTTACTCTGATTCACTGCTGTTAGAATAAAATATATCAATAGATCAGTATAAGGCATATATTAATAAATTGCTAATTCTCCATATAATTGAAGATTAAACTTCTACATTTACATGCCCCATTAATATAGACTATAAAGATTTCTAAAAATAAACTTAAGTCCTCTTAGTTACCTACTGTCTTTTAAAAAAATACATTTCAACTTTTTTGGGGGGGGTGTGATCATATACTGTAAAGGTAACAACAACAACAACAACAATTCAACCCACTCTTGCTCCAGAAACAAATGGACATACATACAAATTATGTATAAGCCCAGAATAGACCTGGATCCAAAGCTGAGGTTCCTTAAGTAACCTTTTGCTTTGGTTCTCATGCAGACCAGAATTGGAACTGTAGTCCAATCTTATCAAGCATAACCTGATAGAGTTCAGATCTAAGTTCTTATTGTTCTTTAAAACCTTAATCATTCACTGAAGAAATTTGTCTGTAACAGACCTATTCAGAAGTTGTCTTATATAGTTATCCTTTTGATATTTAATTAAAAAATCTTCCCTTCAGCTTCTAGGATTGCCTTATAAACCACGTTTCTTTCAAAAGCTTAGTAACACTTGACAGTTCTTTTAAGGGGCATATTCATAATATCTGGTTTGTTTATTTATAAACAAATCCTTTCATCTTAAGCTATATTTTACACTACACTCATAAGTTAGAGTGTAGGGATAAAGACGGTCACCACTACATCTACCCTTTGTTATGCCAGTCTGATTCTGAAGTAGCATATAGGATAATAGGAAAAGGAATGTCTAATATAGAGCACAAATTCTATGATATATTCCCTGATAAGTGGGACAAACTGTTTTTAGACAAATGGATGTTCTAGAAACACATATGCACACTTAGACAGAAGTCCAGGTGTATGGACAGAATGAATCCTGGCAGGGACTGACATATTCTTTCCTGTAAAAATTCCAATAATCTGAGGACCTGCTGGGTTTTGTTTTAATAGTGTAGATTTTTAAATGGTAAGTTCATTTTTGTTGAAAGAGTACTCTTTTAGCATTATCATGAAGTTTTATAGAAAATGCATTCTTTTTTTTTCTTTCTGTACAGTTTCCCTGCCTGTATCGGGAATAATTTCTTTGATGTGTCACTGACATAGAGTGTTTTTATCCTTTAAATCAAAGAATGTTTCATTTGTCTCAAAATCTATATGTATTCTTTGCATCATACAGTCCATTTTTGAGGAGCTATCCTATGGAAACAGATATAAATATTTGAAAGTTTCATGTAAGAATTACAACAACTCTGAAAGGGTGTTATCTTTTCTATTGCCACCATTCTCTCTAAGATGTTAGGCTTCCTGTCTTTAGGAATAAGGAGCCTCAGCACATCATGGAGTCTGCCTGCTTTTACAAGTGAGAAGGACAGAAACGTATTTAAATTATGGATAATCTGGACTTTCAGAAATTTAGACAGAAGTGAATGCTTCCACTATGTTCCAAAACCAGCATCTCTGTTATCCAGATATCAGTAGTAAAGCTAGGCCAATTCTCTAGATGCCACTGGAGCAGGAACAATTTCTTCAATAACAGAATGGATTGTTACTCTCTGCGTGAACTGTGAGACTCTACCTTTTCCTTTCTTACTTGGATCTGGATTAAACCTATCACTCATTACATATTAGTAAACCCATATTTAATAGCACACAATTGTAATTTATTAAATATATCCCTACACAAGATTCCTTAAATCACCCAAACCTAATAGCCATTTATCACCAAAATTAACATAAGACTTGAAGCATAAATGTTTACTATTGCTATATTTTCTTCTTCCACCACCACCTCTTCTTTCTCCTTTTCTTCCTCCTCTTTTTTTTTTTTTTTTTTTAGACCGGGTTTCTCTATGTAGCCTTTGTTGTTCTGGAACTCACTCTGTAGGCAAGGCTGGCCTAGAACTCAGAGATCTGACTACCTTTGCCTACCGAGCGCTGTGACTAAAGGCACGAATGAGCCATCACTGCCCAGCTTATTGTTATATCTTCTTAATGAATTATTCCTTTTATTAATATGCAGTGCCCCCATTAATCCCTTATAATTAATTTAAAATCTTATTTTGATAGGAGAGCTATGGATACTTATTTATGTTTTCCATTTGCTCCCATTTGTTTATTTTCTATTTTTTGACACTAAATTTTTAGGTATTTTTGCTAAGTGTTTCTTGGTGACAACATATAGTTGCTTCTTATTTTGTTTTTTTGTTTTTTGTTTTTCGAGACAGGGTTCCTCTGTGTAGCTCTGGCTGTCTTGGAACTCACTCTAGACAAGGCTGGCCTTGAACTCAGAAATCCACCTGCCTCTGCCTCTCAAGTGCTGGGATTAAAGGTGTGCCCACCACTGCCCGGCTTGCCTCTTGTTTTTATTTTTAATCAAGCCCACTAGTCTATATTATTTTAGTGCTGAGTTGAGGCCATTTATATTTATATTTAAGATTATTATAGCAAGGACTTCCTATTTTCTATAAATCTGTTCGGTGATGTTCTATGTTGTTGGATTATTGTTTTTTTCTTCTTCTCCAGTATTAGTTTTGAGGGTCTGATGAGCTATTGTATTGAACATGGCTGTATCATTCCCAAGTTTGTTTGCTTATTTGTTTCCTTAGTTTATTTGTTGTTTTCATGGGGTATATACTTTTATGTATTTACATGAAGAAGGCTATCTTTGGTCTTCCCTGTAAAATATTCCATTAAGAGCTTTTTGTAGTGTGGGCTTGTTTGTTATAAGTTGTCTTAATTTGTGTTTGTCTTAATATACCTTCATTTATCCATAAACTCTGAAAAATAAGTTTTGCAGGCTATAACATTCTTGGTTTACAGTTGTTTTGTTTTTTTAATGTTCAGAGCTTGAAATAGTTCATTCCATGTTTTTATGGTTGCTGATAAAAAGTCTTGGGTAATTCTTATATTTCTGCCATTGTATGTGAGTTGGTGTTTTTCTCTTGCTTTTTACTTTTGACACACTGACTATAATATGTTGTGAAGAGTTTCTTCTCTGGTCATGCCTATTTGGAGTTCTATATAATGCTTTCTGTGCTTGAACACTTAATTCTTTTTGTAAATTTGGAGGTATTGGGCATGATGACACATGCTTGTAATACCATTCCAGCACTTGGGAAGCTAAGGCAGGAGGATCTAGATCAGCAGTTTTTAGTCTGGGTGCCACATATCAGAGATCCTGCACATCAGACATTCTTATTAAGACTCATAACAGTAGCAAAACTGCAGTTTTGAAATTGGGACTGAATAGTGTGTGGTTGGGGATCACCACAATATGAAGAACTGTATTAAATGGTTACAACATTAGGAAGGCCGAGAACCACTGATCTATGGTTCCCTCAGTCTGTGACAATACTCTGAATGTTCTCATATAGTAACAATGGAAGACCTCTGCATTTCCTCACAGCGATGGCACTGCTTAGAAGCTGCTAACAAAGAATAACAGCTTATGTCAAAGAGAATTGAGACCATTGTGGTAAGAGTGATACTTTATTTTAAATGAAATTAGAATAATACAGACAATGACAATAAGCTCTTCAGATATTTCCAAATTTTCATTCCCTCTGGCCGGCTTGGGTTACTTTTGGTGAAGGTAGATGGAAACGGCAATACTAACTATATTCCAAGTTTCAAATACTCTAAAAACAATCTGTATTCTGTTTATACATGGAGAAATTTCACATGAAAAATCATAAATATTTGTAATTGAGTTTTATTAAGAATTCCATTAAATAACAGTTTAAGAAATCAGGCAAGAGATCTGGGCTAATGTTGGCTCACACTTATAACCCTAGCCAGCACATGGGAGGCAGAAGGAGAAGGATCACTCACCAATTAGAAGCCAGCCTGATTTACATACTGAGTTCCAGGGCCATGACACCAGACCTGTCTTAGTAAACGGGGGTGGGGGTGGGGGTGGGGGTGGGGGGTGGGGAATCTTACAGCAAGTGAGTGGTTATGAACCAGACGAAAAACATAACTGTTCAAGAAAATGGAAGAAAGAAAAAGAATAGAGCTTAAGAGATGGTTTAGCATTTAAAAGCACTTGGTTGTTCTTCCAGACAGCCTGAGTTTAAGTCCTAGCACCCACATGGTGATAAAAACCATCTATAATTCAAGTCCCAGGGAATCCAATTTCCCCTTCTGGCCTCCTTGGGTATGTGTGCCAGTGGTGTACACACATACATTCAGGCAAAACACTTATACATATAAGACAATAAAAATAAATCTTAAAAAGAAAAAAAAGAATGGGTAAAAGAGTATTTCTAATGTTGGTATTTTTCAGCATATTGTCTGTTTTGGCAAATAACATTTTTAGATGTCAAGGGGGAACAGATTTATAATCATCATTGTAATTTGGAACACATAACTTTTAGAAAATTTGACTCTATTCCCTTTGTTTTTGCTTTTTTTTAAATCAATGATGTCTTAATGTACATGATAAATAAAGCACTTATTTCTTATAATGGTAGTTAGCAATACAGATGGGGTATCCTTTAGCCAACTCAATATAAGAAAACAGATGGTAGGCTGGAGAGATGGCTCAGTGGTTAAGAGCACTGACTGCTCTTTCAGAGGTCCTGAGTTCAAATCCCAGCAACCACATGGTGGCTTACAACCATCTGTAATGGGATCTGATGCCCTCTTCTGGTGTGTCTAAAGACACAGTATATGCTAGTATATGTACTCATACACATAAATAAATCTTTTTTTAAAGAAAGAATGAAAACAGATGGCTAAACAATCTCTATCATGGGCCAAGACATCATCAGGATTCCAGGGGGAATAGGACATTTGTGACTTTAGTTAGTATACAGCTAATTATCCTAATTGTAGGAAATAGAAGAAATTGGCTTTCACTGTAAGTTTGAGGATAATTTCCTTCTTTCTTAAGGTGAGGAGGGAAGACAAGGATGAGGGAAAAGAAAAGCTGGAGAAGTTAGTTAACCTATACAGATCTGGGGAGGAACCTTCAAGCATACTCAAGTCTAGATGTTTGGATTATTACTTCTTTGGAGAATATGCAGAAAGATTAAACCACCACCACTAAAGTATCAACACCAAGGCTGAAAACTAGTATGAGTTGCGCTGACTACTTGAAATGGGAGTAAAGAAAAACAATCTGATGTATAAATAATGCCCCTGTCCTTATAAGAAATGGCAAATCATTGCCAGGAAAGCTTTCCTAATAGTCTTACATGGCTAGACTTGCTTAGTAGAATACAGAGGTAAGATAGCAATGTTGTGGGCTGGGATGTAGTAGGACACCAGGTTAGCATTTTTGTTTCGGAATCCTGAATCATTCCATCTTCATATACAGTCTTTTCCAGTATTTTTAAAAAACATTTATTTATTTAATGTATATGAGCATCCTGTTGCTGACACATCAGAAGAGGGCATCGGATCCAATTACAGATGGTTGTGAACCACCATGTGGCTGCTGGGAATTGAATTCATGACCTCTGAAAGAGCAGTCAGTGCTTTTAACCATTGAGCCATCTCTCCAGCCTATCTTTTCCAGTATTTTGGGTTTAAAGCATTTTTAAAGATGTGTGCTAACATGCATAGAGAACACTGTTGATTCTGTTGTACAACTGAAAAAGTAAACAAATTACATTCACAATTTAGACCAATCTTACGATAAATGCTATTATAAACACTATTATTGAGATGGAATTCATACACCAGGTAATTCGCCCATTTAAAATGCGTTAATTGCATGGTTTTCAGGAAATTTTCAGAACTATGTACCTTTACATCACTATTGTGGCATATGTCCATTCCTTCACAAAGGAACTCTGTGACCTTAGCTACCAACCCCTGTTGCAGGATATTTGATCACACTGTGAACTCTGATGTTTATTGGAAAAACATGTTTCTAGTTGTATTGTGGCTCAGTTTTAGCGCACACCATTAATCCCTCTGGCTGGAATACAGACACACCCACAGTACACACCTTTAATCCCAAACAATGAAGGTAAAGTAGAAGGAAGAACCCATGTTTGAAAGTGATGTCTATTTGAGAGGCAGACAAAGTAATGAATCAGAGAAAGATTTGACAGAATAGGATATGCCAAACTCTCATGAGATAAGAGAGGAAAAGGAAGCTACCTAAGATAGCAGTGCAGAGAGAAAAACGGAGGCAGTTTCACCATGACAGTGATAAGCATGTTGCAGAGAAAGAACAAGCCAGACACAGGTGAAGACAGAATGAACTAGAGAATGAGAAGGAGCCATAGGATTAGAACTTATTGCCGAAGTTAGGATGAAGCCAAGCAGACCAATTCAGGAGGCGGGGGTGGAGGTGGGGGTGGGGGTGGGGGGACGGGACCACCGGCGACACCATAGGCCAGATTGAATCAATCTGCTTGTATTGGAGTTTTGAACCATAACAACTGAGTTGAAACGGCCAGTCAGAGCTCAGAAAGAACTAGAAAGGGTGAGCTTATTCAGCAGTAAGTCTCGAGGCTGAAAACATTCTAGGCCGAAAACATTCTAGGCCAAGATTAGGTTTTATAGAGGCTAGAAGCTTTCAGAACTAGGTCTAGGTTAGCTGCTGGAGGCAGTCAGCCTCTGAGAGGACAATTACTACAGGAGAATAAAAGTTCCTTTATCAAAACCCCAACTCAGAGCAGCCACTCATCTACTTGTATAACAGTGGATAACAGAATGTATAAACAGATTCATGTAAGAGGATCAGATTGTTCTGTGTTTAGTCCCTTATTCAGCATGTCTGTAAGGCTCCTTTCTGTAGCACATTATTTGGATGCATTATTAAAGTAGAATACTCTTTGGTAAAATAAATAATCACCTCTAACTTAAAGAGACATATGGGCTGAAGAGATGTTGCAATGGCTAAAAGCATTTGAATCTGGGTTCACAGGTACCACATGCATGTGATGCACATACATATATGCAAGCAAAACACACAATATAAACATAACAATAACAACAAACAACAACAACAGCTTTCCCCTCCTGCTGAGTCCTCTGGGGCAAGCTAAGCTGCCCTGAGCAGCCTGCTATCCCAGGACCTCCATTCTCCCACCATCTCGGTCTACCTTCATCAGGCCTGTAGATACTGAACCATATAGCCCAAGGATACCCATCAGAGGCTTGCTACACTAGGACCACCTTCCAATACCTACTACAAGAGGAGTATCTAAGCCGAGCAGTGGTGGCACACTCCTTTAATCCCAGCACTTGGGATGCAGATGCAGGTGGATTTCTAAGTTTGAGGCCAGCCTGGTCTACAGAGTGAGTTCCGGGACAGCCAGGGCTACACAGAGAAACCCTGTCTCGAAAAACAAAAAAACAAAAACAAAAAAACAAAAACAAAAACAAAAACAAAAAAAAAAAAAAAAAAGAAGAAGAAGAAGAGGAAGAGGAAGAAGAAGAAAAAAATTAGGAATATCTAAGGACCAAAGCCCATGAAAGAACACAATCAACAAAACCCTGGACAATCGAGACCTTCAGAGCACAGGTACCCAATAAAGCAAGCCCTGGATACCCTAATTCAACCAAAGAACAAGAAAGTGACCTTAAATCCAATCTTGTAAAGATGATAGAGGCTTTTAAAGAGGAAATGTATAAATCCCTTAAGGAAATACAGAAAAACACAATAAAAAAAGGTAGAGGTCTTTAAAGAGGAAACAAATAAATCCCTTAAAGATATACAGGAAAATACAATTAAACAGGTGAAGGAAATAAATAAAACTGTGCAAGACCTGAAAGTAGAAATAGAAGCAATAAAGAAAACACAAACTGAGGCAATCCTGGAGATGAAAAACCTAGGCAAGAGAACAGGAACTACAGACATTAGCATCATCAACAGAATACAGGAGATGGAAGAGAGAATCTCAAGCATAGAAGATACTATTGAAGAAATTGATACACTAGTCAAAGAAAATGTTAAATCTAAAAAATTCCTGACACAAAACATCCAGGAAATCTGGGATACCATGAAAAAGACCTAACCTAAGAATAATAGGAATAGAAAAAGGTGAAGAGTCCTGGCTGCAAGGTCCAGTAAATATTTTCAACAAAATCATAGAAGAAAACGTTAACAACCTAAACAAAGAAATGCCTATAAATATTCAAGAAGCTGATAAAACACCAATTAGACTGGACCAGAAAAGGAAATCTTCCCGCCACACAATAATCAAAACACAAAATCTACAGAACAAAGAAGGAATATTAAAAAACAGCAGGGGAAATAGGCCAGATAACATACAAAGGCAGACCTATCAAAATTACACCTGACTTTTCAACAGAGACTCTAAAAGCTAAAAGGTCTGAGACAGATATCTTGCAACCTCTAAAAAAAAAACCACAGATGCCAACCTAGACTATTATACCCAGCAAAACTCTCAATCACCATAGATGGAGAAAAAAAGATATTTCAAGACAAATCCAAATTTAAACAATATCTATCCATAAACCCAGTCCTACAGAAAATGCTAGAAGGAAAACTTCAACATAAGGAAGAGAACTACATCTAAGAAAACACAGGAAATGAGTAATTCTATACCAGCCAAAACAAGGATAGTGTGTCTCTCTCACACACACCACCACCACCACCACCACCACCACCACCACCACCACCATCATCAAAATAACAGGAAATAACAATCACTGGTCATTAATATCTCTCAACATCAACGATCAGTGGACTCATTGTCAAAGAAATATAACTCAGCAATAAAGATAGATATTACCTCAGAGTAAAAGGCTGGAAAAAAGTTTTCTAAGCAAAGAAACAAGCTGGAGTAGCCACTCTAATATCTAATAAAATAACTTTCAACTAAAATTAATCAAAAGAGACAGGGAAGACACTTCATACTCAAAGGAAAAATCTACCAAAATGATATCTCAATTCTGAACATCTATGCCCCAAACACAAGAGCACCTATATTTGTAAAAGATTCATTGCTAAAGCTTAAAATACACATCAAACCCCACACATTAATAGTGGGAGACTTCAATACCGACTCTCACCAATTAACAAGTCATCCGGTATCAAATGGACCTAAGAGACATCTATAGAATATTTCTTAAACATAAAAGAATATACCGTCTTCACAGCACCTCATAGGTCCTTCTCCAAAATTAACCATAGTCTTTTTTTTTTTTTTTTTTTGGTTTTTTGAGACAGGGTTTCTCTGTGTAGCCCTGGCTGTCCTGGAACTCACTCTGTAGACCAGGCTGGCCTCAAACTCAGATATCCACCTGCCTCTGCCTCCCGAGTGCTGGGATTAAAAGCATGTGCCACCACTGCCCAGCACCCATAGTCTTTTACAAAGCAAGCCTCAACAGATACAAGAAAATTGAAATAAGCCTTGGATCTTATGGATTAATCCACCATGGATTAAAGTTGGACTTCAACAAAAACAGAAACACCAGAAAGCCTACATGCTCATGGAAACTGAACAACGCTCTACTCAATAACCTCTGGGTCAGGGAAGAAATAAAGAAAGAAATTGAAAACGTTTTAGAATTCAATGAAAATGAAGGCATAACATACCCAAATTTAGGAGACAAAAGGAAAGCACTGCTAGGAGGAAAGTTCATAGTACTAAATGTCTCCATAAAGAAATTACAAAATTTTCACACCAGCAATTTAAAAGTACACCTGAAAGTTCTAGGGAGAAGAAAAATGGAGGAGGAGGAGAAGGAGGAGGAAGAAGCAAGCAGCAGCAGCAAGCACACCAGAGAGGAGTAGAAGGCAGGAAATAATCAAAATCATGGCTGAAATCAATCAGTTAAGACAAAGAAAACTATACAAAGAATCAACAAAGCCAAGAACTCATTCTCCTTGAGAAAAATCAACAAGATAGACAAACTCTTAGCCAACCTAACCAAAAGACAGAGAGATAGTATCCAAATAAAGTAAATCAGTAATGGAAAAGGAGACATAACAACTGACACTGGGGAAATTCAAAGAATCATTAGGTCTTACCTCAAATGCCAGTACTCTACAAAATTGGAAAATCTTAATGAAATGGACTATTTTCTAAACAGATAACATTTACCAAAATTAAATCAAGATCAAGTAAACTATTTAAACAGCACTTTAACTCCTAAGGAAATAGAATCAGTCATTAAAAGTCGCCCAACAAAAAAAACCCAGGACCAGACTTTCAAAGATGAACTAATACCAATACTCCTAAAACTATTCCACAAAATAGAAACAGAAGGAACACTAACAAACTCATTCTGAGACCACAATCACCCTGATACCTAATCCACACAAAGACTCAACAAAGAAAGAGAACTTCAAACCAATTTCTCTTATGAACATGGATGAAAAAAATACTCAAAAAAACAAAAAAAACAAAAACAAAAAAAACCACTTGCCAACCAAATCAAGGAACACATCAAAACCATCATCCACCATCATAAATCAAGTAGGCTTCATCCCAGAGATGCAGGGATGGTTCGATATACAAAAATCTATCAACATTATCCACCATATAAACAAACTGAAAGAAATAATCACATTATTAAGTCATCAGATGCTGAAAAAGTCTTTGATAAATCCAACACTCCTTCATGTAAAGGTATTAAGAGAAATCAGGGCTACAGGGCACATACCTAAACACAATCAAAGCAATATACAGCAAGCAAATAGCCCAAAAGCTGTTGGCTGTCTGTGGGATATGTTCTTCTAGCTGGACTGCCTTGTCTGGCCTCAGTTGGAGAGGACGTGCCTAACCTCTTGATGTGCCAGGGTAGGGGAATACCCTGGGGGGGGGGGGGGTGACCCTCTCAAAGGAGAAAAGGATGAAGGATAGGGGAAGGAGGAAAGGATTGTGGGAGGGAGTGACCTGGAGGGGGCAGTGAGTGGGATGTAAAGAGAATTAAGTAAAAAAATTAAATAATTAAAAAAGAGTATATATATTTCTGCTTACTTGAGGTATGATGCAAGAGTACAAGTCTTCCTTGTAATCCGGTGTGAAGGTATTTAATTAAATATAAACTCTTTAATCTCTGATGGCTACTGTTTTAATTTTTAAATTTTATTTATTATGAGGAGGCGGCAATGCTCTGTGGTATATATTTAGAGGTCAGAGAACAACTTACAGAAGCCAGTTTTCTCCTTCCACTGAGGGTTGTGGGAATCAAGACCTGGTTACACAGCAAACATTTTTAACTGCTGAGCTTACAATCACAGTCTGGGAAGATCGGTGTCTAATATTTTTAAACAGATCTATCTATTTTGTGTGTGTGTGCATATTCCTGAGTGTAGATCTGTGCTCCCTGTGTGTAGGTATCCTTAGAGACCATCACAGAGCAATCATATCCCTTTGCTACAGGAGGTTGTGAGCTGCCCAATGTGAGTGCCAGAAACTGAACGTGTGTCCTCTGCAAGAGCAGCAAGTTTTCTTAACCACTGAACCATGTTCTCCAGCCCTGACAATCAGTTTTAACTGTCCATATACTTAGGAATAAGTACTTTAATACGTTTATGAGCTTTTTTTATAAACAAGTTTGGTGAGAAAGGCCTAATAAGACATGACTTAAGCAACTAGATCTGGGTATTTGTTTTCACTCACTGTAAATTCCACTGATTCAGTTTGTTGTTTCCTTTTCTTATTATCCTCTGCCTTGAGAAACTTACACCATTTACTCCTGATCTGTCTCAAATACAATTTGAGAAAAAAACTTTAGAGAAAAACATGGGTCTGTGTTAAGACTGTATACTACAGTTCCAAATGAAATTAATATATCCCACAAGAGAAAATAAGAGTAGGCTATAACCTGGCTATTTATTTTGTGTAAAGCTTTTCTCTTCTTGCATTCCCAGTAGCTGGGGTTATGTATCTATAACAAAGGGTTGAATTATGTAAGCTTTAAGGTCTTCCCATCTCTGTTTTCCTCTTGAATTCTTTTATAACAGGTTTAAGAGTATGAAGATAAAGTTGGTCAGCAGGACTGGAAGACTGCTTCCATTTACTTGGAACCTACAAACTGACAACCTCAGCAAGAAAGAAGTTCAGGGTCTTGAGCACACTGCACATACTGGGCCAGGAGAAAGCTCAGTAATGCAGTCAATTCCTCTCTCTCTGCCCAATTTGCTGACCTAAAGCAACAGGTTCTCAACTTCATTGCCCAAGTTCTCATGCTGACATCTGCAAACAAGAGAAATTTGTGTGCTTTACTCAGTCAGGGTAAAAAAAAAAAAAAAAAAAAAAAAATCAAGAGTAACTAAGTTTTCACTTCTCATTTTACTTCAAAAATACCTTTTTAATAATAATGACAATGATGATGATAACAACAACAACAGATTACTTTTGAGGAAGGCACAGATTGCAGATTTACATGTTAAGAGTGTTTGCCTAGTGAGCACAAGGTCCTGAGTTCAGTCTACAGCTTCAAGAAAACAAACAAACAAACAATTACAAACAACCTACCCCTCCCCCCAAAACAAAAACTTTGTAAATACTCTTTCTTATTAGTTACAAGTGTCCTTGGGTGAAAAGCAATTAACATCATTCTGCTGTTATTCAGCAATGAAGCAGTAACTGTCAAGGGTCTGTGTGTTACAACTCTAGACCTCTACTGGTCATGTGTGTTAGAAATGCAAATGGTCTTCCACACAAGGCATTTTTGGCAACAAAAAAAAAATTTATTTTTTTGTTCATATCCTGGTTTGTTTGTTTATTTACTTATTTGGCATGGTCCCACTCTGGACCTCAACTGGCTTAGAACTCATGGTAATCCTCCTGGCTCAGATTCCCAAAAGCTGAGATTACAGGTATGAGCCACCATACCTGGCCAAAATGGAACTTCTATTTCCTGTATGTCATTAAAGGGGAACTCACATTATCCTTGGTAAGCAAACAGATCTTCTAAGGCTGTGCATTTTATGTCAACTTGGCATAAACTAAAGCCATCTGAGAGGAGAAAAACCTCAATTAAGAATAAGCCTCCATGAGATTGGACTGTAAGCAAGTCTGTAAGGTATTTTCTTAATTAGTGATTGATGGGGAGGGCCTACCCCATTGTGGTAGGGCCATCCCTGGGCTGGTGATTCTGGGTTCTTGGCTCAGGCTAAGCAAGCCATGAAAAGCAAGCCAGTAAGCAGCACCTTTTCAAGGCCTCTTCATCAGCTCCTGCCTCCAGGTTCCTGGAGTTTGAGTTCCTGCCCTGGCTTTCTTCCATGATGAGCAGTAAAGTTTCCTTCTCAAGATGTTTTAGTTATGGTCATGTTTTTTAAATCACAGCAATACTAACCTTTCTAGGACATTTATTTGAAGCTCCAAGGGATTCTGTAATGACCTCTCCTATGCAATTAAATAAAAAAGCAAAAATCTCAGGCCTACATATATTTACATTAAAGGTCAGTTGGTATAATACTTGAAACACTATCAAAATCTTCCTGCAGTACAGATTTCAATTAGAAATTTTCATCCATGAAATGTCACACCATAGGAAACATGCTATGATGTGGGTTCTTGGGTCCTGTATGGCCTCTGCAAAAGACATCTGTCCACCTGAAGAAAAGACTAAGTAAAGTTAGGCCAAAACCAAAATTAAGTGTCTGGTCCCCTAAACAGTCATGATCGTTATTTCAATAGAAATCGAAGTGATGCAATAACAGAAACATTACTAGCATTATCTTCAGGTAATTAATCAAGTCAGTTAGGAAAACACATGACAAATAACTGGGGGAAAGTTCAACAGCTTTAGTCATCAGGAGCATACAAATCAAAACTAAGATTTCACATTATCTTTTAGTCAGAATGGCCGCTATAAGAAAACAAAAACCAACAAGTGCTGGCAAGGATTGGAGAGAAGTGGTATTTCTACACGGCTGGTAGGAATGCAAGTCAGTGCATGGAACAGAAATCAGGTATAAAACAGGCTTACATGACCTAGCTCTTGCATTACTGGGTACACAAACAAAGGAATCCAAGCCAGCATATACAGAGACACTTTCACACCCACTGCAGTACAGTTTCCAGGAGCTAAGTTATAGAATTGGTTTAGGTTCTAACAGATAAAGAAAATGTGTTATATATAAAGTGGATTTTTTTTTTGTGGGAAAAGAACAAAATCATGATATTTGTGGGTAAACAGATGACTTCCAGGATCATTATGTTAAGTGAAATGAAGCCAGCCAGATTCAGAAAAAACTATTATATGCAATCTCTCAACCACAGAATATGGGAAAAAGAAAAAAGACATCAAAGTAGAAGGTAGACTCTGAAAAAAAGAAGGGGACTAATGGAGGTGGGGAGCAAGGATTGGAAAAAGTATCAGGAGATGGGAGTATGATCAAAGTGTATTCTTCACAAGTCTGAAAATGTAATTATTAAAGTCATCATTCTGTAGAATTAACACACACTCTTTAAAAAACAAAACAACAAAAAACCATGTGCCAGTCATGATGGCAGATGCCTAGAATCCTAGCACTCAAGGATACTGATGCAGAATACTCTTATGTTTTAAGCAGACTGGGATACACAGAGAGATCCTATCTCCACAAATAAAATAAAATAGGGCTGGAGAGGTGGCTTAATGGTTAAGGCACTGGCTGTTCTTAAAGAGTACTCAGGCTTAATTTCCAGCACACAGATGGCAGCTCACAACCATTTACAACTACAGTCCCAGGGGCCTAAAATTCTTTTTTGGCCTCCATGGCAACAGGCACAAATGTGGTACAGAGACATAAATGCAGACAAAATGTTCATACACATAAAAATTAGATAAAACGAATCAATCAATTAAAAAACCAAAACCAAAGGGTGCTGCTGCTGCATGTCTTTAATTCCAGCATATGGGAGGCAGAGGCAGGTGGATCCCAGATTTCTGAGTTTGAGGCCAGCCTGGTCTCCAGAACAAGTTCTAAGACAATCACACACACACTCTCTCTCTCTCTCTCACACACACACACACACACACACACACACACACACACACACAGGGCCCAAATCAACAATAACAACAATAAAACAAAACCACCACCACCACAAAAATCTACCCTAGCACCTGTGGATCCTAGATGGCCACCTTTTGAATAGTGCTTCAGTTCTTATGGTTCACAGCAAAAATGCTGTCAGAAATCAATATGACCCTAGCCAAAATGCTAATATAGGAGAGAAAAGGTCTAACAGAAGGACAGTGTCTGATGCTACTGGCTAACTGGTAACATTTCAGTGAAGTAACTGGGCTGGACCCAAAAGGGGAGAAAAGAATTAAGTGATCTGGGCTGAAACAAAACAAAACAAAACAAAACAAACTACAAGTGGAAAAACAAGGTGAAGAAATCCAGAGAACTGAAAACACAGTAAACAGCATTCGCTAACCTCACAGATAAGAGCCAAGGCCACGAGACTGGATTAACTGATGCAAGTTAGAGAGGGCATGGGCAGTAAGTAAAGAAATAGGAATTTCATTCTGCGTACAGAGAACACTGGAGGCACACAAACAAAGAACAACTATGAAAGACAGAGTTTAGAAAGACTTATGTGATGTTTGAACAAAACAGAGTTGTTAAAGGCAAAATTGGAAATGGGGATCCAGTTTAAAAGCTAGTATAATTGTTCTATAAAAAGTGATGATGAGGGGCTGGAGAGATGGGTCAGTGGTTAGAGCACTGGCTGGTCTTCCAAGAGGTCCTGAGTTCAATTCCCAGCAACATCATGGTGACTCACAACAATCTGTAATGGGATCCGATGCCTTCTTCTGGTGTGTCTGAAGACAGCTACAGTGTACTCATATACATAAAATAAATAAATCTAAACAAAACAAAAACCAAAAGTGATTCAGACCTAAATGAGGCTGTGACAATGGTAACAATGTAAGAACACCATCTAAGACAGATATAGAAGATTTACTCAGTGTGGAGAACACAGAAGAGAGAAAATTCAATGTAAAAATGGTCACTTATTTAAAAGGAAAAAAAAAATTACTATCCTTTCTATATAAAGAAAAAGATGCATAAGGCTAAGGAGATCCAAACAGCTAAGTAGAAATACAAATAACCATCAACACATGAAAAGATACTGAGCAGTGCTCACAATGAAATGGATTAAAATCAGTGAAACACTGTTTCTGGCATACTAGATTGACAAAAATTAAAAGCTACAAACTGCCCTCCTCAGAGGTAGCTGATGGGATAAAAAATAATATGCCCTCCTTTGACAGAAGTATCACAGAACCTAGGAAAATTACTCTCAGCAAATAACCCAAAGATAAACTAGCAAAGAATATGAAAAGAGAAAAAATAAGCTAGACAGCTGGCTCAGTGGTCAAGAGCCTTTGCTGCTCTTCCAGATGACCTGGATTTTGTTCCCAGCACCCAGATGGTGACCCACAAGTTATAACTTTAGCTCCAGGCAGATCCAGTCTCTGGCCTCAGCAGGTACTTGTACTTAATGTGTACATTGTCCAGAGACACATATACATAATTAAAAAAAATAAAAGTATATATCCTTGGTGACCTCAGTACTCAGGATGAAGGAACACGCATATCAAGCAGTTTTGGGACCAGCCTATTTTACATAGCAAATTCTAGGCTAGCCAGAGTTACATAGGAAGATTCTATCTCAAACAACAACAAAAACGATTGAGTGAATAAAAATATTAAAAAAGAAAAGATTAAATAAGTGAGATTACTGCAGCTGTACTTGTGAAAATAAGTCTAAAAACAAGTCTATACCACTCCACAATGAAAAAAAGCACTCAGTTTTAAAAAAAGAAAAAGGGCCATGAGACCTCAGAATAGATAAAAATCGTAAGAAACAAGTGTATTAAAACCTACAACTTTTAAAGGAAACCTGTTGGGAGAGGTGGGAGTTCCAGGAGAGATGAGGGACAAGGAGCCAAACAGAAACCAAGATAGAAATGGAATCAAGAACACAATGGAAATCAAGACTAGGGAAAAAATGAAGTTACCGATGGCAAGAAGCATAGGGCAAGGGAAGCACCTAGACTGCTGAACATGCTGTTTTGTAGAATTAAATGGAGAAAAAGCACACCCAGAACTCAGTGTACAAAGTGATACTGAAAAGATAAAACAAAGTAAAACACCCCCACCCCACCCCACCCACCAGTAAGCTCAACACTATCAAACTGACAAATTAACACAAGGAAGAGAAGAGGTTTGTTTCCTTTCAGCTGCCATCCAGGCACCACAAAGATGCCATGTGCACAGGCAGGGCTTCCTAAGGAGGAGGAGGACCATGTGCTGAATAGTTCCTTAGCTTCTGTGATAACAAAGACAATGCTGTGGCCGTGTCCAGACACTTAAAAGTCTCTTTCATTAGTTGATCAGTTTATTCAAGTAATCTATGCACTCTGCAGTTTTCTATAAAAATATCATGCTCTGCATGTTCAATTAATGATCCACTTTCCCTTTTTGTTGTTAGTGTTGCTTTGGTTTTTTAAGATAGTCCCTCTTATGTAGCTCTGGCTGGCCTAGAACTTGCCATGTGGTCTTGAACTTGCTGATTCCCTTGACCAGAGAGTCTCCAAAGTTTTAGGATTACACATGTGTCACTATGCTTGGCCAATACATTCCCTTTCTTCCTGTAGATCACCTTCAACATATAAATTAAGAAGCTGAGCCTAATTGGGTACATTATGTGAAATTCCCAAATAATCAATAAAAATATGTTGGAGGAAAAAAGAAGTTGGAAGTTGCCCTGCCTCAAGAAGCTCTTATTTGGTGGGAAACAAAGGTGAATCAAAACAGTGAGATATCTCTTGGCGGAAGCAGAGGAATTCACCTAAGGAAGGCCAGAGGACAATCAGAACCATTGTAGGTTTGCTTGTTTGTTAGAAATGCAGGGTAGAGAGTGGCCAGCAAAGGAGTGAGTGGAGAGGGCTAGGCAAGCATAAAACAGCTAGAGCAGGACTCACTGACAAGTAAACAGGACCTCTGTGTGGTTGGTGGAAACATGGACTGGAAGGCTGAAAGATAAGCTGAAGAGGTACATGGGACTAGGCCCTAAGAACCTTTCTAGATCATGCTAGGACTTTCAATGTGATCCTCAGGATCAGTCAAGAATTTCAGAACAGAAGTGTAATATTTAAATCTTTCTGAATCATTCTTAACAGATACAGGAAAAAACATAGGGACTAGGAGACCAGCTAGTTGAAGAACAATAGGGCGCCTAGTGCTCGGGCACCTAGAAATGTGCTATTAGGGAAGTATTCAGGAAGTAGAACTGATGACCTCTGCTGGGGTACAGGGTATGGGGAGGGGGGGAGAAAGTCTGTCTTGAGGGCACACACAGCAGGTGATACACAGTAAGGCACGTGCTTATTTAGCTTTCTGTCATTGTCACAAGTGCTTGAGATAATCAACTTACAAAAGCAGATCTGTCACAGTTTCAGAAGTTTTAGTCCATGGCATGGTTGTGGTGATGAAGCATACCATGACATGAGTATATGACAGAACAAAACTGAGAGAGGGAGAGACTAGAATTTTACTATCTCCTTCAAGGTGTGTCCCTATGACCTCAAGTCCTCAGACTAGCCTACACTATTTAAAGATTCTACCACCACTCAGAAGACTCACAGCTGGTAGCCAAGTCTCAGCATGTGCCTTTGGTGGTTACTTTAGACCCTGACTAGGACATAGAACTTTGGGAGTGGGGGGGAAGCACAACTAACTGTGGACCCAAATTAAAGCAGTCAAATACCTGGGAAGGTAAGTATAGGGAGAAAGGGGGAGGGAAAAGAGTTCAGTAGGAAATATCCTAAAACAAATATCAAGCAGGCTCATCCCTTCATCTCTCACATTCAATCCACTGAGTTTCTCACAGGCCCCATATCTTCACTGTGCCTCTATTGCAAGGCATCGTTATCTCCTTCTGGGATTCCACACTGTGGTCAAAGTGAACTTTTAAAAGTATAAACCCCATGTTATTCTCTATTTAAACCTTTAATGGACTTCCTGTATGTATGTATGTATGTATGTATGTATGTATGTATGTAACTATGTCTTGGTAATGGGAACTGAACACAGGGGACAAACATTGGTAAACAAGCTACATCACCCTACTAAATTTTTTTTTTTTTTTTTTTTGGTTTTTCAAGACAGGGTTTCTCTGTGTAGTCCTGGCTGTCCTGGAACTCACTCTGTAGACCAGGCTGGCCTCAAACCCACCTGCCTCTGCCTCCCGAGTGCTGGGATTAAAGGCATGTGCCACCACTGCCCGGCCCCTACTAAATTTTAAAATGAATCAACCCCCCTATAATTGCCCACAAATCTACCCCTCATATACACCCTTTCCTCTCTATCAAGTGCTCTGGCTAGGGCTCATTTACATTAGGCAGTTTCTCCTCAGTTTTGTATAAAAGAGTTGTCCCACTTTCATTCCATCTTCTCCCCTGAACAGAAACCCTGGTCTCTGCCCTCACATCTCATCTCTAGCATTAATCTTTTATTACCCTGATCTAGGGTCTTGGAGCATTTATCACCATCTGTAATCTCTTTTGATTATTCATTTCAACCTGAGAACAGTGACTTATGGTTTCATATCTTGTACAGATGGCACAATTTTCAATTAATGTATGCTAAGTGAGTTAATAAATAATAAAATAAACAGAAATAAAGCTCAGAAGAATGTTCTCCACTGGAGACACTGATTTAGACATCTTCCATGTGTGAACAACAAATTGTTGCAATGATTAATGCCCATGGGAAGTACAGGGACAAAATTAAAAAAAAAAAAAAAATCTCTGAAACAGAGGAAATTCACATGAATATTTAAAGAGTGAGCAGAAGGGATAAGGGGGGGGGGAAGAAAGAGGAGAAGAAGAAGAAGAAGGAGGAGGAGGAGGAGGAGGAGGAAGAGGAGGAGGAAGAAGAAAGAAGAAGAAGGAGGAGGAGGAGAAGGAGGAGGAAGAAGAAGAAGGAAGAAGAAAGAAGAAAGAAGAAGAAGAAAAAAAAGAAAAAAAGAAGAAAGAAGAAAGAAGAAAGAAGAAAGAAGAAGAAGAAGAAGAAGAAGAAGAAGACGACGACTAGAAAAGTGTAGCAAACTCTTAGTGCCAGAGACTTCTCATTAGAAAAGGCAGTTTGGCACTAAGGTGAAGCAAACATGAATTCAGATATGAAACGCATCTTTTAGGTACTCACTGTGTGCTGGGGAGAACTATGCTAGGATAAAAAAATTAACCAGAAAAAAAAACAGTACAAAACTATTTAAGCAATGGCACAATCTGCCAGAGCAACTCTCAATCCCAATTGCAGCCCTCCCTCCCAGCACTGAAGGGATAATGACATTTCATCCATCACTGCTGGTTACAGTATCTAGAATACAGCAGACACCCAGACTCACTTCCACTACTGTCAAAGCAGTCCTTTCACTGATGGGAAAACTAATCCTTGGGACACATAGAGCCCTGAACAATTTCAGCATCTTCCTAGGGGGACACTTTGATCCAAGAATGCATGTTTATTCTAAGAATAATAAGATAATGGTGTTCTTTAAGGGAAATCCACAGACAGGTTCTACCTCAAAGTTTCCCCCAAGACTGTCCAGGTTGGTTTTACCAAAGTGCACAAAGCCCTGAAATGACTTAAAGTAAGTCACCAGACTTACTTCAGTGCAAGGCAAAAATATATTAGTTTCTTTTCTAGTTCTGTGACAAAACATCATGTCCAAGGCTACTTATAAGAGAGTTTAATTGAGCTAATGTTTATAGAGGATTAGGACTTATGATGGTGGAGTAAGGCATAGCAACACAAAAGCATAGATAGAGACAGGCAGCTAGAGCAGGAGCTGAGAGCTCACATCTTGATTCACAAGTAGAAGGTGGAGTACACTGGAAATGATGCAAGTCTCTTTCTTTCTTCCTTCCTTCCTTCCTTCCTTCCTTTCTTTTTTTTTTTCTTTTGGTTTTTCGAGATGCAAGTCTTTTAAAACCTCAAAGCCAGAGACATTCCTCCAACAAGACTACACCTAATCTTTCACAAACAGTTCCACTAAATAGTGACCAAATATACAAACATGTGTACCTTTGGGGGTCATTTTCATTCAAACCATCATAACAAGTAAGCTCCAACCCTCAGGTCTGACTCAGAAGGCTCATACACATGCCTTCTCTCTTAAAACAAGATCCTTGGACTTATTCCAGAGCAAGACTCCTGGACTCTCCTAAACTTGGACAGTTTAGAAGAAGAAATGCAGCTGATCCCCTACCTTGCATTGTAGTGCAGGCCCCAAGCAGATGCCTCTTCTTCTCCCACTTACTTGCTTTGATTCTGGGATTCTGCCTGAAATCCAGCCACCAAGAGTCCAGGGAAATCTTCTAGCTAAAGGAAAATTATTCTTGCTTCTCTTTTGTTCTTCTTTAACAGACTATTAGTTTTTTTTGTCTATATCATGTTGAGCAGCAGGGCTAAAGGCTTCTGCCAGGCAGACATGCTTAGCAAGCAGAGAGTAAAGAAGATACATCCTGCTAAGCTGCTATGTTTTAACAGCAAACTATAACATTTAGAGTCTTGAAATTGCCAGATCATTTACTTACTATGACACATTAATAGATTGGAGTCTGCTAGTAAAAAATAAAGCAGATGTGTCCATTTATTTGTTTACTCTCTTCTTCCTGATTATAGATGCAATGTGACCAGCTGCTTCAAGCTCTTGTTGCCTTGACTTCTCCACAGTCCCACAATGACACAAATATTATGTGTGTGTGTGTGTGTGAGAGAGAGAGAGAGAGACAGACAGACAGACAGACCCAGTATTAACATTAAGGCTAAAGTATAGAACTGAAGCAGGAGGTCATAAGCACAGCTGTGTATTTATCGCTTTGTGATGTGCCTGTGCTGGCTGCCTCACTGAAGCCAAACTTAGGAAGCTCCACCCTTTCTGCCCTCTCTACAGGCTGAACTAACTCCACAGTTCCTGAAGGACAGTTAACATTGCTAGGGGCATACTTTCCTTTTCAAAGTACTATGCGTCCTTTAACAAAATTATCAAAAGAGGCCATGACCATCCTATGGCCTAAGAAGTTTTTGTTTTTTAGTTTTACTTTTCTGTTTGATTTGAGATAGGAACTTAATTCTGTAGTGCCTGTTGTCCTTGAACTCATGGCAAACCTGTAACTTCAGCCCCTCAGTGCTGATATTATAGGAGTGCACTGCTATGGTAAGCTTTGTATCTTGCTTTCTCTGTGTGTTTTGTTTCTGAGAATCTGGTGATGAACAGCATCAGTCAGAGTTCAACAACTGACCACACAAGCAGCATTCCTAGCAGCAGCAAGAGATGTGAGAGATACTAGATGTTCCCAGATACTAGAGAGCAATGCATGGTTTCCAACTTCAAACCCTGTTTTAGGGTTTTATTGATGTGAAGAGACACCATGGCCATGGCAACTCTTATAAAGAAAAAGATTTAATTGGGTCTGGCTTTACAGTTCCAGAGGTTCAGTCCATTATCATCATGGCAGCATATAGGCAGACATGGTGCTGGAGAAGGAGCTGAGAGCTCTATATTTTGGTCTGCTGGCAGCAGAAGTGACTGTGCGCCACACTAGGCATAATTTGAACATCTGAGACCCTCAAAGCCCACCTCCAGAGTGACACACTTCTTTCCACAAAGCCACACCTACTCCCTCAAGGCCATACATCCAAATAGTGCCACTCACTATGGGCCACACATTCAAACCCGTGAGTCTATGGGGGCCATTCATATTCAAACCACCACAAGTCCTCTGTTACATTTTACTTCTAAGCCTGAAAACAATCGTGAGTTTGAAGCTTGGGACCCACAAACATGGTGGAGGAGAGACCTGACTTCCATGGTTTGTCCTATGGCCTTCACATACACACCTTGCCCCCATAACACATGAGGTTTTTTTTTTCCTTTTTTCTTTTCCTTTTTGAGACATGGTTTCTTTGTGTAGCCTTGGCTATCCTAAAACTATGTAGAGCAGGCTGTCCTACAACTCATAGAAATCTGCCTGCCTCTGTCTCCCAAACACTGAGATTAAAGGCATGTGCCACCACCGCCTAGCCACACACAAAATTTTTAATTGTAGTAAAATAAATATAACATGATTTAGCCTCACCCCTGTGTGTGTGTGTGTCTGCGTCTGTATTACATGCACACGAGTGTGCGGGTACACATGTCTATCTGGAGGCCAGAACAGAGAATGACAGATTATCTTCTATCACTCTTCATTAATTCAGACAGGGTCTTCTTGTCAACCTGAGGCTCACAGTTCTGGTTATAATGTAAGACAAGTGAGCTTTCACCATCTGTCTGCCTTTGCTTCAGTGCTGGGATTACAGAAGTACCTAGTCATTCCTGGGTTTTTAATGCAAGAGCTGGGAATTCTAGCTCAGGTCTTTATGCTTGCAGAGCAAATGCTCTTAGTCACTGGGCTACCTCCCCAGCCCTTTATAAAGAATACTTGTAAATGACTTTAATTAATCTATTCAGTATAGAAATGAGAGGTCCCTTTTATTTTTACTGATAAGAATATATTTACAGAAAGGTTAAGGAAGTCACTATGTTACTATATAACATACAACAACAACAAAAAAAATCAATGAATTCAATAAATGACTTCTGAAGAAAATATTTAGTTTTTGCTAAAAATCCAAGTTATTATCAATAGTCTATATTTTTAGAGAATAGCTATAATTCCAAAGTTTCTTTTGCTGATCTCAAACTGACAGCAAAAACAGGACACTATGAAATGTGGAAAGGGCACTTGTGGACTGAAATATTGTTAGTGCTTTACACACTTAGACTGTTCTCAGCAAATCAACAACAGAACTGGTAAGGATCTGGGCACCAATCCTTAGTATTCTCCTTACGGGCAAACTCAAGGCATAACTGCACATATTTTCTCGGTTTCCACCATATGAAAAATTTAAACATAACAAAGAAAAGCTCTGAGATGGAACGGGAAGGAAATCTGGTATGACAGAAAAAGAAATCATCATGGTTGAAGGTACGTGAAGTACTCTGAGTACTCAGCATGACGGTGCACACCTGTAACCTCAGTTCCAGAATGCACTACCAGAAAGACAGGAGAAGAGAAGGGCAAGGAGCAGTTCTGAGGCTACCCGCCTTGGATGAACATATGAACCTGGACTGAGTGGGGTCTGTCCAGAGTGTGCCTGGAGGAAGTTAAAGTGGACAGCGAGCACTGTCCTATTTGCGGTTCTTTCGTGTGATAAAGCCAAAAAAAAATTGTAGATGTTTACACTAACTGGAAGAACGAAAAACCAAAACCATGCTACTGTTGGCTGTAGGGTTGTGATCTCCATAAAGAGATACGGTTGGAAGCAAGATCTCACTTAAACTATTTTTTATTTTTGAATGCTCAGAAATAATTATAATTCAAAAGTAAAATCAAGAGGCACATTACTGGAAACATCAATCAACTTAAGAATCAATAGGAAAATTAAGTGAAATTCCCACACTGGAAGGTGCTAGGTCATTTTGGCTCATCTAGGAGATGTTGAGCAGAAAGAAAGTTTTCCTTAGTGAATATCTCTGAAGTAACACGTAGGGGGAAAAAACTAGCAAGGAAGAAAATAATCTGAAACAGCAAAGAAGCTGGGATCTACTCAAGGAGATCAGCTAAACACACCTTTCTTTAGAGTAAAGAGTTATTGTTTGTTTTGACACCATGTAGGCCTGTTTGGTCTAGAACTAGCTACCTAGAATAGGTAGGCCTTGAACTCACAGAGATTGCTTGAATGCTAGAGATTGCCTTCCAAATGCTAGAAATTAAAGGTGTACTAAGAGAGAAAAGCTTTGCTCCTCCTGGACTTTTGTATTTCCCTTCTGTTTTCTTAGCCCACCTGTGAACGATAACTAGTCTACAGGAATCACATGGCAAGTGAATTTAAGATCAAGAGTCAAAGAGGTTAAAACCACCACAAACCTTTACAAATATTTCCTTCCACAAATTTTCTAACACAAATTCCTATTAAAACACTGAGATATTAAGAAAATTATATTCTTGTACAAGTTTCTTTTTTATTAGCAAAACCATTTGTGTGGTAGAGCAGAGGCAGTTAGGTCCTTAAATCTCAGTGAGTATAGGAAAAATTCAGTGACATTCTATTCAGGTTCTTCGTCATGTTCAAGTACCTTACAAATGGTATTATTTACTATTGAGTACACACTAAATCAGGGCCCAAATTCCCTAAGGTTTTTCACAACCACGTATAATAGGAATCGAAAACACTGTTAAGGTGAGTGGAAGGAACTGCCCTGCTCACCCTGATTCTATGTAGACTGCACTCCCATCCCTTCCCTGATTCTCTATAGTAGACTGGGCACCCATCCTTCACCAATCATATGGAGACTGTGCTTCTTTCCCTTCTCTGACTCTACGTAGACTGTGCTCCTACCCCTAAGTGCCCCTGTGTAAGTAAGTCACAGTAACATACAATAATCACTGAGGAGTAGTTAAAGCTAAGAATAATAACCTGGAGACATGCATCAGCAGCAAAATATCCAGAATACAGTTATGTTCTAGTTAAGTGATTATTGCTTAGCTCTCAGCTGTTAAGACTTTCCTGTGCAGTATCTGCTTATTACATGTACTATGTCTTTGAAAATACACCACTAAAGAATACTAAAGGAATAACACAGGATTCTTCATATTGTTTATGTGGGCCTTCTGTGCCTCCACACACAGGCACACAGAATGGGAAATACATTTCAATATTTCTAAAGTCCCTGTCAGGCTGAGATCATGAGAAGCTATCACACAGCCTGAAGATGGGGGCAAGCATGGTGCTCCTCCTGCTTTGGTTACACTGGTGTCACCTGTGAACAGCTAAGATCTCCTCTTAGGATCCCAGCACATTGCAAGATTAATAACTCTAATTAATAGCAAAAATTAAGAATGTCTACAAATGGGGTATTTGTTTACATTTCTGTCTACAGGGAATGAACTGTGGCACAATTTAGCCATAAACCGCAATGTCTTTAAAATAGAGCCTGTGAAGAACACAACGGTTTCTGAAATAAAGTTCACCTCTTACCTCCTCTTTCCACACAGCCTCTGCAATAACTGAGGATAGAGCTAAAACTACATACAGATCTGCACCCATGAGAGCCACTGATAAAAACTACTATCTTTTCTTAAAGGGGCACTACACTTTTTTATTTTATATTTGAAACTATTCCCGTGAAGCTGACTTTTCAGCTAGAACTCTCTACAGAGCTGCTCCACCAGCTTCCCTGTAGGTTCCCTATACACTTCACGAGGTATCTCCGTCTCCACACAACCCTTCATCTTAAGATTTTTCTGTGGGTCTTGGCTTCTTCAACTGCAGTGTGCTATTTTTTTCGAGTTTAGTGAAATTTGTATGAAAGCCCTGATTCCACTGAGCAGGCAGGCTTTCTTCTGTTGGGCTCCAAGCTATTATTCCCTAATTAAATAAATACATCTGACCTACAATTATTTCCTTCCCACACTCTCCTGAAACTCTACCAGGGTTATATGACAAGTTGGTCCAGATTTGAAGATGACAGCTGCAGTTTTAGGGGCACACAGCCTGGGGCTGGCAGTGAGGGCAGCCTTCAGCTTTGTGTCCATCAGATCAAAGAACAAAAGGCAGCGCTTCCTCCCCAGACCTTCCTTAGCACTAGAGGAAGGCAGGCTTGATATAAAAGTCCCATCAAGAAAGGAAGCCATGGGGAAGCCAGTCAGAGTTCCCGGTAAGACACACCAGAAAGCTGACCCACCTTGGAGAGCTGCCGCCTGAGGCTAAAGCGCTGGACCATGGTTCGTGAGGATCTCCTAACAAAGCGATCTACCCAGCAAGGGTGTCTTTTTCTTCTTTTATTAAAACACAGCTTCTTGGGGGAAGTCACTGGCGGCACATTTGAAGGCTGACAGAGTTCGATGGATTCCCCAGGAGTCTCAGCAAACTTGGAAGGACTTCATTGTTCTGCGGAGACAGCACAGCCTAGGAGCGGCAGGCGGGGCGGATCCCAGCCTAGTGCCAGGCTCTCCCCGCACTTCCTGTGTCAGCTGGAGGGTCCAGCCATAAGGACCACCCCTTCCCCTCCCGCCAACCTTCAGGCAGGGTGCGGGGTACCACCTGAGCCTCGGGTCTTTGCTCTAGAGGCCGAGGTTGGAGGTGGGTGGCACCTGCCGGTATGGAAGCATCTGCTGCTCTGTTCTGGAGTCAGGGCTCGGCCTCCACCCAGGTAATCCTTGAGAATGGAAGGGGGTGGTGGCGAGGGGAGAGAAGGAGGTGGGAGCGCCAGCCGCCACCGGCTCCAGCTCCAAACGGAAACTCCTCCCAGCTGACTCGCAGCTGTGCGGCTTTGTCTAGAATAATTGGCGGAGCCTTTCCTCTTATTCACCGAGAGGCTCCAGTGGGAAGGAATGTCAGGTGCAAGGAGCATACTTGGACGGTGACTACAACTACCGGCTCAAGTGAAAGGCTAAGGCGGCCTCCAGAGGTGAATGCCTCTCTTGTTGGAACAAAGTATTTTTAAAAACGGACACACAAACCAAACAGACCAGGATAGAGTGCATCTATTCGGATAAAGGGAAATGGAAAGCGACAACCCCAGGAGAGATCCAAAGATCGCTGGCTACTCTTCCTCTAAATGAGCCAGCCTCCTCTTCCAAATGAGGACAGAACTTATCGGTATCCACAGGTTTTGTGCCTACAATGCTCTCTATTTCTGTGAGCAGGATTAGGCCCTGTACTAGGTTTGTGGGTTTTGTAAGGTGTAAACTCCAGATGTACAATCAAAATTCACATCTACTGTCTCAATGTCTTCTCAAAACATCCTTTTCAAGTTTGTGCTAGAGTAAGGACTTTTCAGATAAATCAGGAACCTTCTCTAAAACATCAATATAATTATTGTATGTTATTATATTCTTCAGTCAAGAAAAGTGGAAAAATTAATTTGAAAACAAAATAAAGTTTCTTACAAGGCTATTCTTAATTACTCCAGTCCCCTGCACTGGCTTCCAATTACTTACAAATAGAATGCAAGATGCTCTCATCTCATTCTACAGAGACACAGTATCTTTGGAATCACTGACAAGTTACACCAAATTTAAAGCAAGGTAGGCTCCAAAAACATAAATCTTGCCTCTTAAAAACCGTAAGCAGGGCTGGACAGTGGGGGCACACGACTTTAATCCCAGCACTCGGGAGGCAGAGGCAGTGGATTTCTGAGTTCAAGGCCAGCCTGGTCTACAGAGTGAGTTCCAGGACAGCCAGGGCTACACAGAGAAACCCTGTCTCGGAAAAAAACCAAAAAACAACAAACAAACAAACAAAAAATAAGCAGAAAAGAGTTTCCCTGCTTAAAAAGATAAAACTTTCAAAGCTTGAAAGTTACAACTTAGAGCAACTATAACTAAAAGTGGAAAATGGCCCATATTTATGATGCAGAGTATGTAAATAAAACCTGATACTGAAACTAACAGATTAAAACAGTGGTTCTCAACCTGTGGGTCATGACTCCTTTGGGGGGTTTGTGGGACCCTTTCATGGGGTCACATATCAAATATCCTATATATCAGATATTTATTACATCATGATTTATAACAGTAATGAAATTATAGTTGTGAAGTAGTAACAAAAATCATTTTATGTTTGGGGGGTCACCATAATATGAGAAATCGTATTAAAGGGGTGCAGCATTAACAAGGCTGAGGAACACTGGATTAAAATCATTTCAAGTGAAAAGTTGTTGGCTTACAGTGAACATCTGCAGTAATTACTTTTTCTTCTCACAGAAAATGAAACAGTCTCTGGAGCTGAACTTGGTGACCCACACCTCTAATCCCAGCACACTGAGGAGATAGAACAGAGAGGACCATGAGCTAAAGTCAATTTGAACTGTATAGTGAGACACAAAGAAAAAAAAAAATCTGCTTGAAAAGAGGTGTGTGTGTGTGTGTGTGTGTGTGTGTGTGTGTGTGTGTGAGAGAGAGAGAGAGAGAGAGAGAGAGAGAGAGAGAGAGAAAAACGTGTGTCAGGAAACATGGTAATCTAAAACCAAGCCCATATTACAGTTGTAAGATTCTTTCTATGCAAAAATAGAAATGAAAGCAGATTAAAAAAAAATGTCAAGACACAGACAATACATGTTAGGTATCAATCATGAATCAAGGAGAGAAGGAGGCTGGAGATTTAGTTCAATGTTAGAGCACCCATCACTGAGCAGCACTGGGTAAATAAAAAGGGGAAGAATAAGAATCTTAATTGAACTGAAAGGAATATGAATGCTTAATGTTCCAGAATATAAGAGGGTTTAGGGCTAAAGAGGTCAAACTTGATTGCCTTTCTTGTGGACTCATCTGTTTGCCTAGTAAAATAAAAGTCTAGTTGTGATGCAACTAATTATGTTAAACTATCATTCATTATGAATGAATGTGGAACCGGGTCCTTAGTTTAAAATATGAAGACTTAACTACTTCAGCCATTAGGGAAAAAAATTACAATCTCCAAATCTGGTTTATTTTGAAGAATGGGAAGGTTTTTTGTTTTTTTTGTTTTTGATGAATAAACAATAACAAAGGTAACAAAATAACAGCACGAAAGACAGAAACATAACTTACACAAAAGACCACAGCTTTATAACCTCTCTCTTTCATTCTAACACTCAAATAACAATAACAATGCCCTTGTTTTTGTAGTTTGTGAAAAAAAACCCACTTAACTATTTCTGTGGAAAAGACAAGAGTCCTCCATAGGATCACAAGAGTCATGCACCCTTTGTGAAAGGTATGCACTCAGTTCCTGAAGCAACATGTATGAGCTATGTTAATGGCCATCACAGTATTTAAATACATTCCAAATGGTTTAGAGATCTGGAAAACACAGACTCCATAACTAGATTAGAGTCCCAGTCATGAGTAAAGAAGATGAATATCAGCCATTTAGCAATTTTGTTTTCTGCTTGTCTTTGAAATTTTTGCCCCAACTCCCAATATTTTTCCCTTACTTGTCAACTTCTACAGCTGGCAATAGTCTTTGTGTATATTGACGGTTTGGCTAAAAGAACTTGTAAACTTTTATTACTTTGTAGAAAAAAAATTAATCCTTTTGAATCATACTTAAAATACCACACTTAAAAAGGCAACATGTAGCTTTAGATATTTTTCTATTCATGTATAAATGTATATCAAAATGAAAGAAAACTAGATGGGCATAGCATATGCCTTTAATCCCAGAATTTGGGGAGGCAGGGGCACATAGATCTCAGTGAGTTTAAGGCCAATCTGGCCTCCCCAGGAAGCTCAGGAAGTTTGAGAACTTGAATTTCCACATTCTAAGTTACAGGAGGTTTATCTAAAGCCGGACACACCTAAAGTACTTTAGCTAGGGCTACTCCAATGCTTTGGTGTCCTATCTTAGAGTTACATAAAATAAACTGTATTCTTCCAACCCTACTGCGGACTTTTAAAAAATATGTATTTTATTCATTTATTTAATGTATGTGAATGCACTGTAGCTGTCTTCAAACATGCCAGAAGAAGGCATCTGATCCCATTACAGATGGTTGTGAGCCACCATGTGGTTGCTGGGAATTGAACTCAGGACCTCTGGAAGAGTAGTCAGTGCTCTTAACCACTGAACCATCTCTCCAGCACCCCCCCCCCCTTTGTGGATTTTAACCAGCCTTTTGTGAAAATCTAGTAGAAATAACTGCAGTGCCAACTATCAATCAATCCAATCAATCAATCAATCAATCAATCAAGTTCTAAGAACATAATTATTCAATGTAAACCTTCATTATGCAATACACTTCATTTCAGAGCAAGGACTTCCGGAT
Source organism: Rhynchomys soricoides (assembly GCA_019843965.1). Taxonomy (NCBI): domain Eukaryota; kingdom Metazoa; phylum Chordata; class Mammalia; order Rodentia; family Muridae; genus Rhynchomys; species Rhynchomys soricoides. The sequence continues at coordinate 10,960 of JADRCH010000349.1, read as the reverse complement.
ACCATACATTTAGGAATGGGATGAAGCACACACCCCCTTTACTAAGGAGGATACAATCTGGGTGGAAATGGAGGATTTAATGTTTCACCACAGTGCTACTAGGGATGAGAAGTAAAAAGAGTGATGAACTTTGGGGTATAAAAAGTCTGGAAGTTTGAGTCTTCAAGTTTTTGTAAGAATTTTGTAAATGAATGAAGAGTAAAGGTAGTTCATGAGACAGCTTGTTCTGGCATAGGTCTGTGATTATAGCACTGGGGTGGGGGCTGAAGCAGGAGGGTCAAAAGTTCAAGTTCAATGGGGGGGGCACAAGAAAGACATAGAGGTATGAAATGGTTGTTAAGTATCTGTAGAATGGAAATGGAAATGCTAATAAAATTTATTAATTTTAAATTTGCACACATATGTAAGCTAATTTCTAAAAACTGTTCCAAATGAAATATGATTCTTTATTATCTGGCTTTCAAGCAAGGGATGAAATTGATATCCAGAAATCTTCATCAGTAATGCTACCAGTTGTAGGGTTCCTTATGCAATCCAAGCTCTGAAGTGATACTGATTTTAATTTGCTGTGATAATCTCCTAATATGTAACAAATAAGATACCTGAAGCAAATTGACTTCTGTAATTTGTAAGAGGGAGGCCAAGCAACTGTCAGTTTTAAACAGCCCTGGAAGAAGCACAGTTAATTAAGCTGTAAGAAGTTAAATTATGTTCATAGCCAAAAAACAAAAAAAAAACCAAAAAAACAAAAAAAAAAAACCAAAAAACAAGCAACCAACAAACACCCCACCCCCCATCCTTACCCCCCACCCACCCCAGTCCCTAATAGTGGCTGAGTTAAGGAGCAGCCACACTTACCAGGTCAAGTTCTTTTTTTTTTTTTTTTTTCGGTTTTTCTAGACAGGGTTTCTCTATGTAGCCCTGGCTGTCCTGGAACTCCCTCTGTAGACCAGGCTGGCCTCGAACTCAGAAATCCGCCTGCCTCTGCCTCCCAAGTGCTGGGAAGCCACTGCCTGGCTCCAGGTCAAGTTCTTATGTTAGTGATCTCTAAACAGTTGGCTTTTTTAAAAATAAATAAATAAACAAAAGCAATGTTTGATGCTGGGCATGGTAGCACATGCCTTTAATCCCATCACTCAGGAGGCAGAGGCAGGCCAATTTCTTTGAGTTTGAGACCACCCTGGTCTAAATAGGAAGCTCCAGGACAGCCAGGACTATACAGAGATATTTGCAGTGAATAAATGAAAGGAAACAAGGCAGAAGAAGCAGAGAGTAGTTTTATGAGACACTGGTGCAAATGTGCACATGTACACAGTACACACGCATCACATACAATAATATTTATATAAAAACAAACTAAAATCTCTAAAACACTGTAGCTTTTCCTTCTTATCCATCAGTCCTACCTGCAAACTCCATGATCTTTCTATTTAAATTCTACCTGTTCTTTTCCATTTTAAGAATTAATTCATTATTTTTGTCGTTTATTTCCCATTTATAAATGGCTGTTTATGGTTTAATATTTTCTGATAAAACATGTTGTTTATAAAAATTTAGAAAATGTCAGGCTTGATGTGTAATACCAAAACTCAAGAGGTTGAGGCAAGAGGATCACGGCCTCTTCAAGACTAGCCTGGTTTACCTGAGAGTTAGAAGACAACCTTTGCTTTAGAGTGAGGACCTATCTCAAAACACTCAAAAGAACCAGTAAGTAAGTAAAACTCCACAAAATCTAGACAACCATTACATAAAAAACAAGATAAACTCGTTCATAAATCAATTAGAATATTGTAGTAATTTGATAAATTTCCCTTGGGCGTTTTTATTTTTTAAATCTGTAATTAATTTTTGAGTATTTAGCTGTTATAATTATTGTAATCCACATCCTTTATTATGAATTTGTGTATATATGTACTTACAAAAACATAATTTTATCTGTAGTCACAAATTTGTTGGTTTGGTTTTCTAACCCAGCTTATATCATATTGTATCTTCTCCAATTCTCCCATCCCCCAGTTCTTCTAATGTAGATCAGGCTGTCCTGGACCTCTTTACCTTTTTGCCACAGCCTCCTAGCTGGTTTGAAACTCCTTTTTGAAGAAAATTCAGAATTAACTGGGGAGATGTTGGCCACAAAATAAAAAATATGTAGTTAGATAAGAGATCTGTTATATAATAAAATATGGTGCCTAAAATTAGTAACAATTTTTTCTGTAAAACAAATTTTAAGTGTTCTTTCTATAAAAAATGTAGCTGTGATGATATCCATGTTAATAAGCTTATTTCATCGATTCCACAATATGTGTATATACACATATATATCAAAACACCACTGTATATGATAAAATGTATAATTTGTCAATTAAAAAATAAAATAGAATGTTGAAAAATAAAAATCCAACAATTTACTCCTAAGCTATTCTCAGCACATATGGCCTACATATTTTACATATACCATTTTCTGTTGCTGCCAAATATCTCACAGCATCGGCAAAGAGCAGTCTACCTAGCCACTCTGAATGACCTTTAGAGTTTTCCCACATTTCTGCTCATACAAAAAACTACCTATATAAGCCTGCAAGAGCAAACTTTTCTTCAGGGCTGATACTGAGATAGGACCAAAACTACAGCTCCGTTTTTCCTGAAACCTCATCTCATTATTTCTGCAGCTTCTCAACTCACAGAGATGTTTGGAAAACTGATCCAAGTGCAGATAGTTCTCACACTATATATGAACTACTAGACTTTCTACTGTTACTTGGTTTCTCATGCATTAAGGATGCCTCTCATAGAAAATAAAAATGAGCACTTTGTGGATTGGAGTGATGTGTTTAAGAGCATTGGCTGCTCTTGCAGAGAGCCTGAGTTCAGTCCCCAGCACCTACACCGTGGCTCACAACCATTTGGAACTTCAGTTTTAGGGGATCTGGTACCTTATTCTGACTTTTTTTCAAGACAGGGTTTCTCTGTGTAGCCCTGGCTGTCCTGGAACTCACTCTGTAGACCAGGTTGGCCTCGAACTCAGAGATCCGCCTCCTTCTGTCTCCCGAGTGCTGGGATTAAAGGCGTGTGCCACCACGACTGCCCGGCTTTATTCTGACTTCTATAGGCACCAGGCATGCACATGATGCACATGAAGGTAAGATACTCGTCCATATAAAATAAAAAATAAGTTAAAAAATTAAATGATAAAACTTTGAAGGAATCCCTCATATTCTCCGTGTGGCAACTGTACAGTACCATGTGAATCCTGGACAACAAATAGATACTTGTGGAGTGCTGGGAAATTCTTAGATATGTGATGATTACTATATTCCACCAAAAAGGAACAGTACAAATTCTAAAGTTGCATTATCAATAGTTTATAGATTTCATTTTCTGTTTGTAGGTATAAACTTCACGGGGATGGGGGGTGAGGGGGTGGGGAATGGGATGAAATGGCTTACATAGGCCATAACAATTCCTCTATAATTTCTTAGAAATATTATGCCTGTTAGTTTTATGCCTACTTGACATAAGGTAGTCACTAAAGAGAAGGAGGAAGCATCAATTGAGAAAATGCCTTCATGAAACTGGGGTGTAGGCAAGTCTGTGAGGCATTTTCTTAATCAGTGATTGATAGGGGAAGGCCCAGCACATTGTGGGTGGGGCCACCCCTGGGAAAGTGGTCCTAGGTTCTATAAAATATCAGGCTTAGCAAGCCACTGGGAGCAAGCCAGTCAACAGCATTCTTCCATGGCCTTGAATCAGCTTCTGCATTGTTTTGTGTTCCTGTCCTGACATCCTTTGATGATGAACAGTAATGTGGAAGCATAAGCCAAATTAACCCTTTCCTTTCCAAGCTTATTGGTCATGGTGTTTTATTACAGCTATACTAACCCAAACTACGACAAATATGTAAAGAGAAAGAAGTTCTTTGGCAATATTGATGTTTAATATATATTAGGGAGAGTAGCATCTTTAAGATGGCATACCAGGAAGCCATGGGTCAACTGTTATCTAGAGATCTGGAGTTTAAAATAATATTCAGCCTGTAAGGTCACTAGAATTCTAGAGACCAACTGAACGCTAACATCTAGAACACTGTAAAAGCAAGTAGGTTTTAAGTAAAAAGACCAGGAAAACCTCTGACATTTGGTATGCCTGTTTATAACATGTTTATAACACAGCACTGCAGACAGCAGTAGGTCCGAACTGCTCAACTACTACTGACAATTTCATATCGTTCAAAGTGTAAGATATAATGAAAGCCAGACCTAAGGAAGAAAACACAGAAACAGCTCTAGCAGCAAGAGAAAAGAACACAGCTTAAAAGAAAACCTCTAAAGCTTCTTCCACCAAGCCAAGATTGAGAAAACCAAGATTTAATACCCACAATCAAATGGAAGATATTCTGTCATGATATGCTAGACCAAAGAAGAGAACCCAAGTCTAGTTATTTAGGAGGAAGAAGGTAATCAACAATTACTTAGCAGTAATTAGCTGCAACGGGAATACTGTTGAAGCTGCTAGAAGAAATGAATGGACAAGCTGTGTCTGAGCCTTTACAGCTGGTAATGGTGGGGGTGCACACCTTTACTCCCAGCACTTGGGAAGCAGGTTTTAGAATTTTAATTATAACAAAACTTAAGGCAATAACTCCTTGGACAATGACAACTGCCTAAAAATGGACAGAAGTACATTCACACTGGTATGCCATTAACAGTACACTGAGATTTAAAGGTTAAGTAAAACATGTATGGGGAGAGGTGAATCAAGAAGAGAGCTAAATTATCATCATGAAATGAAAACAGCAGCATAAACAAAGCTCTTTAGATAAATTCCAGGAAAAAGTTAAAAAACAAGTTTATCTGAACAAAGTGGGGAGTGGGTCAAGGAAATTCTCATTTTAATTACTGAAATTCTGCAGACTTAATTTACTTTTTTAGTATTTTGTAGTGATAAACATATTAATGAAAATACACTTTCCCTGAAGTCAGATGTTCAACAGAAATTCCTGTATGTGAGCATTCTGAAATCTAGACAATAAATAAGCTTGTGGAAATTTCTTCATAGAAAATAAAATAAAAACAGTCTATTTACATACAGACTGATTTATATTCCTAGTGTTGACAAGCAAAAAAGAAATTTTAATTAGTTTCAATGACTCTCTGAAGCACTAAGGTGCATATGCAAACAAGCTTTAACCCTCAGCTTCTATCCCTACGGCCAGCCTGCACCACTGGTCTTGGGCCACAGTTAAGTTTTCCTCTGTCAAAGCTTTTCAGAACCCCATCTGACTCTTCAAATGCAACTAGAATAATTGAACTGTGGAGCCATACACACTGAATGACACAAGATAAAAACTAAGACAAAGGGGGGAAAAACCCAGTGTATAAATCTTAAAGGAAGGAGATAAATACAGTGTTTACAAAAAAAAAAAAATGAATGCTTAAACCATTCATAATTATACAAGTATAATGACTTTTGATCTTTTCCACTGAATAGCACTACCTTTTACGAAGTTTTTTTTTTGGGTGGGGGGAAGTTTCCAATAGTAGCTAATTTTTTTTCTTATTTAATTTTCTTCCACTAGAGCAGTTAAAAAAAAAATTGCTCAAAAAATTTACTTAGAAAGACACACTAGATGTGAGCCATATATCTAAATGTGATAACTAAATGTATTCATTTTATTTAATAAGATACATGAGCTACAAATCCTTGTAACTAAAACAAGTCAAAGTTATGAATTTGTTTGCCAATCTACACATCTCTCTACTCTGGCGCAGTAAATCCACTGGCATAAAACCATGGACAAAATACAAAGAGTCACATATCGTCAGCAGCATGTAGATCGAAAGCAGGTGACACTGTGACCTACACTCTCTCACCTCTAATCGGCTCACAGAGCCAACCTCCTGACAACAGACAACAGTACCAGCTCCCTCTACATGACAAGAACTGAAGCATGTTCAGTGACACCTTATATTTCTAAAAGAATCTATTAATCTAATGAGTTTATGACATCTAAGGAAAAATGGAAGATGGAAGAGCACTGTATTATAGAGAAATGTTTTGTCATAGACAGTCATATTGACATAACAAACTTGTGTACACACCCATCTTTTGTGCTTTGTATCATCACAAACAGAGAACAACTCCATGGAGCAGGCTATGGTTTCAATATGAAATGTTCCTACAGGTTTCTGCTTGAAATCTTTACTGCCTAGATAATGGAAGGTTATAAAAGACAGTGGGAACTTTAGGAGATGGGATACAGCTGAAGGAAATAGGTCAAAAGGAACAAGCCTCTGAGGTGTATTATAACCCCGACCTCCTATCTCGTTATACTTTCCATGTCCTATATAAAAAGCTCTTCTGCCACATGCTCCTGCAGCCATGACGTTCTACCTATGCATACAGGGCTAAGCAAACATGGACTGACCCCTGTGAAACTGTGAGCCCAAGTATATCCTTTTCCCTTTAGGTTGTTTTTGAAAAGTATTTTTTCACAGCAGTGACAAAAGTAACTTATTTGAACTAGAAAACCTGGATATCTCAGCCTAGAAGAACACAGAGTTGTAAGCTGATAAACTGGCTCATCCGATAAAGGTCTTTACCACCAAACATGACCATTTGATTTCAATAGCAGGAACCCATAGTGGAATGAAAGAAATGACACCTGCAAGTTGTTCTATCCTATGCTATTAAAAGGTTGTTTCAACATCCATTCGCACAGTGGCCTTACAAACTATAAGGTTTATTTGTTTTTAAATTAATAAACCATGTGAGTGCTAGAGGGTTATGCATGTTCTAATAGGTTTCTATTTAACTGAAGTTCTAGAAATCATACCCTCAGATGCACGTAGAGAAGGCGGGAATGATCTTCTGTTAGAGTAATGCACTCATCCACAGGAACTGAAGCAGTGGCTGTAGTGGTTTGTATATGCTTGGCCCAGGGAGTGGCATATTAAGAGGTGTGGTCTTGTTGGAGTAGGTGTGCCACTGTGGGTGTGAGCGTTAAGACCCTCACCCTAGCTGCCTGGAGGCCAGTCTTCCACTAGCAGCCTTCAGAAGAAGATGTAGAACTCAGCTCTGCCTGTACCATACCTGCCTTGATGCTATACTCCCACCTAGATGATAAAGGACCGAATCTCTAAACCTGAAAGCCAGCCCCAATTAAATGTTGTCCTTTATAAGACTTGCCTTGGTCATAGTGTCTATTCACAGCAGTAAAACCCTAACCAAGACAGAAGTTGGTACAGCAGCAGTCTATTATCAAATGGAAGTGGTAAATACACGATAGGGGCTGAGCAGGTCCTGAAGGCACAAGCAAGTTACATGAAGAAATTGGTGCCTATGGTTTCCACTCCTGTAACAATGCCATCTGTTGCCAAGCATGCACTATAGCCTCATGGGGTGTTCCCTATGATCGGCTGACTGAAGAAGAGAAGACTAGGACCTGGTTTATTTGATGGCTCTGCACATTATGCAGGCACCACCCAGAAGTGGACAGCTGCAGCATTACAACCCCTTTCTGGTACAACCCTGGAATATACAGGTGAAGGAAAATCTTCACAGTGAGCAGAACTTCAGGCAGTACACATGGTATTGCAGTTTGTTTGGAAGAAGAAATGGCCAGAGGTATGCTTGTTCACTGACTCATGGGCTGTAGCCAATGAATTGGCTGGATGGTCAAGGACTTGGAAAGATCACGATTGGAAAATTGGTGAGAAAGACATCTGGGGAAGAAGTATGTAGATAGATCTCTCCAAACGGGCAAAGGATGTTAAGATGTTGTGTCCCATGTAAATGCTCATCAAAAGGTGACTTCAGCTGAGAAGTTCAATTAATCAAGTGGATAAGATGACCCGTTCTGTGGACAGTCAGCCTCTTTCCCCAGCCATCCCTGTCACTGTTCAATGGGCACATGAACAAAGTGGCCATGTTGGCCAAGATGGGGGTTATGTTTGGGCTCAACAACATGGGCTTCCACTCACTAAGGTTGATCTGGCTATAGCTGCAGCTGAGTGCCAGATCTGCCAATAGCAGAGACCAACACTGAGCCCCAGATATGGCACCATTCCTAGAGGTGACCAGCCAGCAACCTGGTGGCAGGTTGACTACATCGGACCACTTCCTCCATGGAAAGGACAATGTTTTGTTCTTACTGGGGTCGATACTTATTCTGGTTATGGATTTGCCTTTCCGGAACGTAATGCTTCTGCCAAAACCACCATCCGTGGACTTACAGAATGCCTTATCCATCATCATGGTATTCTACACAGTATTGCTTCTGACCAAGGAACTCATTTTACAGCCAGAGAAGTGAGACAGTTGGGCTCACAATCATGGGATCCACTGGTCTTACCATGTTCCCCATCGTCCTGAAGCAGCTGGTCTGATAGAAAGATGGAATGGCCTTTTTTTTTTTTTTTTTTTTTTGAGACAGCGTTTCTCTGTACAGCCCTGACTGTCCTGGAACTCACTCTGTAGACCAGGCTGGCCTCGAACTCAGAAATCCACCTGTCTTTGCCTCCCAAGTGCTGGGATTAAAGGCGTGCGCCACCACTGCCCGGCTGGAATGGCCTTTTGAAGACACAGTTACAGCACCAATTAGGTGGCAGCAGCATGGAGGGCTGGGGCAGAGTTCTTCAGGAGGCAGTATATGCTTTGAATCAGCGTCCAATATATAGTACAGTTTCTCCCATAGCCAGGATCCATGGGTCCAGGAATCAAGGGGAGAAAAAGGGAATAGTTCCACTCACTATCACTCCTAGTAACCCTCTAGGAAAACTTCTGCTTCCTGTCCCTACAACTCTAGGTTCTGCTGGCCTAGAAGTTGTGGTTCCAGAAAGGGGAGTGCTCCTACCAGGAGCCACAACAAACATTTCATTGAACTGAAAGGTCAGACTTCCCCCTGGTCATTTTGGGCTTCTAATGTCTTTAAACTGACAGGCTAAGAAAGGAATAACAGTGTTAGGAGGGGTGATAGATACAGATTACCATGGGGAAATTGGATTGCTTCTCCATGAAGGATTATGTCTGGAGTGCAGGAAATCCCATAGGGCATCTCTTAGTACTACCATGTCCTGTGATTAAAGTCAATGGAAAACTATAACTAATCCAAGCATGATGACAAAGGGCAGAGACCCATCAGGAATGAAGGTATGGGTCACTCCTCCAGGAAAAGAGCCAAGACCTGCTGAGGTGCTTGCAGAGGGAGGAGGAAATACAGAATGGGTAGTAGAGGAAGGTAGTTATAAATACCAGCTAAGACCACGTGACCAGCTGCAGAAACAAGGGTTATAAAGGAATATGAATGCTTCTGTTGTATTTTGTTAAGAACACATTTGTATAGTATAAGCTATTTGTGCTTTCTTCCAATTTCTTTAATATCAACCATTATTTAAGTTGAGATACTAAAAGAATGTTCCCAAGGGACATTGCCCCACTGTAAATTTACAAATGCATTTGCAATTGTACAAGGAATAGTTATATCAGATGTATTCATTACCTTGTTATTGTTTCATGTGGACATGAGATATTATTTGTGTCAAGTTGACAAGAGGTGGATTGTGATGGTTATTTCTGGTTGTCAACTTGATTATATCTGGAATGAACTAACAATCCATAATTGGAGGGCTCACCTGTGATCCAGATTTTGAGGCTGGAAGACACAAGTTTCTGACCTGGATCTTCTGATGGAGATCTTGAGGCATAGTGGCTATGAAAAGCTTAGGCCTAGGCAAGGTAGTACATACCTTTTAATCCCAGGAGACTAAGGCAAGGAGGTCTGTGAATTCAAGGTCAGCCTGGGACAAAACAAGTCCCAGATCCAGGTAGTACACACCTTTAATCTGGGCCACACCTTCTGCTGGAGACCTACATAAGGACACTGGAAGAAAGATGTGCTCTTCTTTGACTGCTTGCATTTACTTGCCAACACATCTGTTGGAATCTACTTCCCATTTACAGCTGACCATTGTTGGGGTAGTTGGACTACAAACTGTAAGTCATGACAACAAGATCCCTTAATATATAAAGACATTCCATAAGTTTTGTGACTCTAGAGTACCCTGACTAACACAGAGGCTATGATATGAAGAAATACTGCTCCCTGGCTTGTTCCCCATGGTTTGCTTAACACACTCTTTCTTGTACATGCAGCAAGAACTTATCCACTGTCTACTAGCACTCTGGTCAGGGAGAAGTTTGAATTTTCCCTAAACCCTAATTTTTCTTTTAGATTTATTCTGTTTTGGCTGCATATATGTCTGTGTATCAAGAGTATGACTGATTGCATGTGAAGATAATAAGACAGTGCTGGATTCCCTGGAGTTGGTGCTGTGGATAGTTGTCAGCTGCCATGTAGATGCTAGGAACCAATCCTAGATCTCCTGTGTTAACATTTCTTTTAGGTGCTGCCAACAGTTACCTAGCAACAGCCAGGTAGGAGTCTGGCTTGCTATAAAAGGACTGTTTGGCCCCCCTTTCTCTCTCTCTCTCTCTGATCCCTTTCTCTTCCCCCCCAACCCCCCCCCCCCCCCCCCCGGTCCTTTTCCCCCTTCTCTCTCCATGTGTTCATGGCCGGCCATTTCCTCCTCTCCCCTCCCTCTCTCCCTGTCCTTCTCTGTCCGCTCTTTCTCTGCCTCTACTCCATTCTCAGCCCCACTTCCCACACCCCAAAATAACTTCATTTTATACTAAACCTGTTGTATAGCTGGTACCTAGTGGGTGTACATCAGCATTGGCCTGCTAAGGCACTCCCTCCCCACTGCATCATACCATGTTTTACAAAACATATTACTCTGCATCAGCAGCAAGTGCTCCTAACTCCTAAGCCATTTCTCCAGGCCCTATTTATATAACTTTAAGATAGGATATAAGTGGGTAAAAAATCTTACAAAAACAGAATATTACCAACTATATCAGGAAAATCTTAATTATTGAATGGCTTATTAAAAGTCACTCTTGCCAA
>JADRCH010000348.1:522542-535743 GCA_019843965.1 Rhynchomys soricoides | reverse complement strand
AAAAAAAAAAAAAAAACAACCTTCATCATGATTTGAATAAAAAAGCCCCCAAAGACCCATAGGGTGTGGCACTATCAGGAGACATAGCTTTGTTGAAGGAGGTGTGTCACTAGGAATTGGGCCTTGAAGTCTCAGAAGTTTAAGCATGTCTAGTGGCTCACCATCTCTTCCTGCTGCCTGTGAATCAAGATATACAACTCTCAGCTACCTCTCCAGCACCAAATTTGTCTTCATGCCACCATGCATCTCACTGTAACAATAATGGACTAAACCTCTGAACTGTTAGCCAGCCCCAGTTTTGTGTTTTTCTTTGTAAGAGTGGTTGTGGAAAACTGCACCCCTTCCCGGGGCTCCATATTTTGACATAAAACTCTGGTTGCTTTACCAGATGCTAGGCCCATCTTAGGGATCCCAAGTAAAACACCACTTGTTTCCCATTAAAACTCCTTAAAGCCCTCCCAACATCCCCCAAACACACCCCCTCCCCTTTGTTTCATATTCAGGCTCAAATTTTAAGCAGAAGACTTCTGCTTTACTGGAAGCCACGCTGTATTAGGAACCCCAAAGACCAAGCAGGTACCCAAAACTCCTGAGGCCACATGGGTACATGGAAACTCAGAGGCAAATCCCCAGAGGTCACACAGGACACAAAAACAACAGCAGAGACACTACTGAACCTGAAAACTCGCCAGAAAACTACAGGTCAATCAAGCCAGAATAAAAAACAGGAAACAGAAACTAGGGAAAAGAAAAGCATCCACATAACAAAGATAAACTCAGAAATCAGCAACTAAACCTATAATAATCCCAAACTCAGATGATCAAAGGCAATATAAAAACACACACAACAGCCAGGACAATATGGCACCAACAGAGCCCAGATATCCTACTATAGCAAGCCCTGGATATTCCAACACAGCTGAAGTACAAGAAAATGACTTTAATCTAATCTTATGATGATAATAGAGGCCATTAAAGAGAAAATGAATAAATCTCTTAATAAAACCCAGGAAAATACAGACAGGTGAAGAAGATTAATAAAATTGTTCAAGACCTGAAAATGGAAATAGAAGCAATTAAGAAAACACAAACTGGGGGAATCCATATAATATATACCATCACCACCAACAACAACAAACATGAAAATAACAGGAATTAAAAATCATTGGTCATTAATATCTCTCAATATCAATGAATTCAATTCCCCAATAAAAGATGTAAGATAACAGAATGGATGCAAAAACAGGATCCATCTATCTGCTGCATACAAGAAACTCACATCAACATGGAAGAGAGACATTACCTCAGAGTAAAAGATTAGAAAAAGACTTTTCAAGCAAATGGTCTCTCTTAAGAAGCAAGCTGGTATAGCCATTCTAATATCTAAAAAATTAGACTTCCAACCATAATTAATCAAAAGACTTGGGGAAGAACATTTCATACTCATCAAAGGAAAAAAAAAACATCAAAATGGCATCTCAATTCTGAATATCTATTCACCAAATACAAGGACACCCAGATTTGTAAAAGAAACATTACTAAAGCTAAAATTCCACATCAAATCCCACATATTAATACTGGAAGACCTTAACATGCCACTCTCACCAATGGACAGGTCATCCAGACAGAAACTAAACAGAGAAATAATGGAACTAACCAATGTTATGGCACAAATGGACCTAACAGATATCTACAGAACTTTTTACCCAAACACAAAAGAACATACCTTCTTCTCAGCATCTCATAGAATCTTCTTCAACACTGACCATATCCTCAGGCACAAAGCAAGCCTCAACAGAAATAACAAAATTGAAATAACTCTTGTATCTTATCAGACCACCATGGATTAAAGCTGGACTTCAACAACAGAAACAACAGAAAGTCTACAAACTTATGGAAACTGAACAAGTCTCTACTGTCCAAGGAAAAAATAAAGAAAAAATTAAAGACTCTTTAGAATTCAATGGAAATTAATGTACAACATATCAGAGGGTTCAAGGACATTGCAAGAAAACCCACAAAATCAACTAACCTGGGCTCATAGAGGCTCACCAAGACTAAACTGAAGACCAGGGAGCTTGCATGGGACTGACCTAGGCCCTTTGCACATATGTTACAATTGTGCAGGTTGGTCTTCTTATATAACTCCTAACAGTGGGAGCAGGGGCTGTCTCTGACTGTTGCCTGATCTTGGGACCCTCTTTTCCTACTGGGTTGCCTTAATAGGAAAAGAGGTGCCTAGTCTTATTGCTATTTGAGGTGCTATAAGTGGTATCCATAAAGGACCTACCCTTTTCTCAAGAAAAATGGAGGAGTGGATGGGGTCAGGGAAAGGGGACTAGGAGGATAGAAGAGTGGGGAAACTGTGGTAGGGATGGATAGATGATAGATACATAGATATACAAATAGATACATAGATACATAGATAGATGCTCTGGAGGCATCAAGAATGGGGAAAAAAAAAGTTTTTTGGTCATGATGTCTCTTTAGAGCAATAGAAACCCAAACCAAGATACCTTCTTCCTCCTTCTCACTCTGTTTCAAATTTATGTCCTCTTTTTTTATTAACTGTTATTGCATTCATATAGTTATACATATATACATACATATATACATATATACACATTTACATATACACACACACACACATATATATACCTAAACATAATCTGCTCAGTCTGTATAATGTTACATATATATATATATATATATATATATATATATATATATATATATATACGCACACACACACACACACACACACACATACATACATATTCTCAGGGATGACTATTTGGTATGGATAATCAATTGATGTGCTACTCCCTAATGAAGGGGTATTGGCCCTCTCTGTTTTCTTGCCATTGAGATCCCTACCTTAAAGGACAGTGTTAATAATCAAATGAGCATCTTCTAGCTTCTACAACAAAAGCTCAGCTTGGTGTATTGCCCACCAAATGTCTACACACCTGGCAAAGGACAGTCTTCCACTCTAAGTACTCCTTGCCTGTACCTCTTTGTGTAGGATTGACTTCTCATATACTTTTCCCCTCCACTTTGACCATGTCGGTTGGTATCACCCTTGTTCAATTTATGTTTAGCCAATCATGTTGGTGACTTTGTGGGCATAGCTTCTGACATTAGTAGGAGACAGGATCTCACAGCAAACTCCCTCATCTTCTGGCTCCTTCAATCTTTCTGCCCCCTCTTCCACCATATTTCCTGAGCCTCAGGTGTGGGCATGTTTCTTATAGTGTATCCATAAGGACTGGGCTCCACAACTCTGAATTTTGATTAGTTGTAGTTTCTAGTAGTGGCCTCCATTTGTCGCAGAAAGAAGCTCCTTTGTTGAAGAGCTAAGAATTACACTCATCAGGGGTATAAAGACAATTATTTAAAATGTAGTTAGGGATTGTGCTGCTTTAGAAAAGTGGTGGTTGTAGATTCTCCTCCAAGATTCATGACTTCACTACTCAAGTGGTTGGCTAGGTTTTCAGTACCAAGCATGGGCTCTTTCTTTGAGGTATGATTTTTTTTTACTAAATTTTCAGAGCTACTGCTAATGTTTTTGACAGTTTTATTCAGCTCCATAGTTGCTCCTTAGGGAAAGGAGCCTTAACTGCCCACCCCCATTATGATGAAGAAAGTATTATCTAAAATTTATTTTAAACAAAATGTTTTCATCTTAAGTAGTATTAAATATTAATATAGCATTCATGCTAAAAACACCAGTATAGTCATAGTGTATGGAGTTCATAAGGAATGGAAAACACTAGATAATTTGCTTAATTAATGCAGGCCTTTTAAATGAGTATTTGTTAAAATATATGTTAATATATGGGTAGTCATCTGATGAATAGACTAAGATACTTAACTTCTAACTTATTAAAAGGCATTTACAAAAGTGTCAATCAAAAAAATGAGGGAAGAGAAGGAAATTATACTGATTTGTGAATAGAAAACGTAGGAATAGCTCCAAATCTACCAATCATCACATTAAATGTGGTTAACTAAATATATCTATTAGAAATTGGCAATGTTCTGATTGTGTTAATTAAATGAAACTATCAACAGTGTTTATGAGAAATACTAAAAATGGTACAATCAAGGAAATAATAACAAACTAGGAAAAAGAAGTGGCAGATGAATAAAACAGAACAGTGTTGACGTAGGAAAAAATGAAGTTCAATGCCAAATGCATTTCAAGTAATAGGGCTACCTTAATTTAACAATGGAGACAATATTTTTGTGGGTTTATTTATTAAGTACATTGTAACAAAATATTGATAATAATCACAAAAATTATAGATTAAAGTCAAAGTATTTAATAATATATGATGGGAAGGCCTTCCTAGTGTAGTGGACTCAAGAAATACCACACTAATAAAAATCAGCAACCAGAAGTATTGGTTAAATGTGAATGTGTGTAGGGCATGAAGAAAGAGAATCTGGTACTTTTTTTCTTTCTTTTCTTTTTTGTTTGTTTGTTTAACCTTCAATACTCTTTATTTTTCAGTATCAAAAACCTTGAACTTGATGCATTAGAGGATAACTCCAATCTTCTTCCTCTTTAACTCCCAGCCTCTGAAAATGCCACTGTACTTTTAGTTTCTAAAATTACACGTACACTCTTTCATGTTTTCTTAAATGATGAACTGGGGTTTTCTACATAGAAGGTTTTACGGCTTGTGAACAGAGATCATTTTACTTCTTCTTTTCTGGTGTAGACACCTTTTATTTCTTGTTCTTACTTAACCTGGTTCAGGTGTTGGTGCTAGGCTGAGCAAAAGTGCTGAATACAAGCATGTTACAGAAGGCTCCAGTCTTCGAGTGTTCTGTTACAATGTTTGGGCTTTTTACATGTGGCTTTTTTTAATACTAAGGTAGTTTCCTTATATCCCTAATTCATGAAATGTTAAGTTTTAGCAGATGCTTTTCCTGCATGGATTCAAATAACCATGTGATTTTCCCCCTTTACTCTTTTTTTTCCTGAAAATTAATGCACATTTATTATCTACCTGTTACTGTGTTATCAACTCTGCCAAACATATAATAGGTACAGTTTATACCCTTGAGAAATAAAGAGTACATTCAGGGAATGGGGTGGTAACTCTGTGGTAGAGCATTTGCCTAGCATATGCCAGGTTTTCGGTTCATTCTCCAGCACCACATAAATAAGTAAGTGAATAGATAAATTAATTAAAATTAAGACCTTAAAAAGAGTGACTTCTGTATAGCTAAGTTCAATTACAAAAAGAAAATGACAAATTAAACTTCAAGATTTGACCATGGCTGGGTATGATGACAAAAGTTTGTATTTTCAGCACTCAGGGTGTTGAGGGGGAAAAGATAGAGTTTGAAGCCAGCCTAGACTATACAGTGACAGTTATCTCAACAAAAGAGTGCAACAAACAATAGCGGCAAACAAGAAGAAAACGGTCAGTTCACCGGCCTTACATTAAAAGTTCTGATAGGAGACCTTCTTCTGGATCCCAGTTAAAGGTTTCAAAGCATTCCTTAGTGTTCCTTCTCAGCCCTGAGCTTGATTATTTCCTGCCGTCTACACCTCCTGGATGTATTTACTTCTTTTTGTTCTAGATCTTTCAGGTGTGCTGTTAAGCTGCTAGTGTATGCTCTCTTGTTTCTTTTTGGAGGCACTCAGAGCTATGAGTTTTCCTCTTAGCACTGCTTTCATTGTGTCCCATAAGTTTGGGGATGTTGTGCCTTCATTTTCATTAAATTCTAAAAAGTCTGTCTTTAATTTCTTTCTTTATTTCTTCCTTGACCAAGTTATCATTGAGTAGGGTGTTGTTCAGCTTCCATGTCTATGTGGGCTTTCTGTTGTTTTTGCCACTATTGAAGACCAGCCTTAGTCCATGGTGATCTGATAGGATGCATGCAATTATTTCAATCTTCTTGTATCTGTTGAGGCCTGTTTTATGACTGATCATATGGTCAGTTTTGGAGAAGGTACCATGAGGTGCTGAGAAGAAGGTATATTTTTTTGTTTTAGGATGAAATGCTCTATTGATATCTGTTAAATCCATTTGATCCATAACTTCTGTTAGTTTCAATGTGTCTCTGTTTGGTTTGTGTTTCCAAGATCTGTCCATTGATGAGAGTGGGGTGTTGAAATTTCCCACTATTATTGTGTGAGGTGCAATGTGTGCTTTGAGCTTTAGTAAAGTCTCTTTTATGAATGTGGGTACCCTTGCATTTGGATCATAGATGTTCAGAATTGAGAGTGTATACCAACTATTTCAAAATACAGAATAGAGACAAAAAAGCCAAGCAGCTACCTTCACATTGCTAATATAATAGTCAGAAGTTCTAGACCAGGAAAGCATAAGGAAACTATTCACCATTCTTTTACATAAAAGTTGTATCAATAGTGATCAATCAAAGTAATTAATGTATGTGATGAAAGATGGAGATACCCATAATAAGCAGGCAGTATCCAATCCAGGAATGTAGCAATGCCATAGAAGACCACAATCAAGATGCTCTATCCTCATTAATATAGTAAAATGAAAAACATGAAGTAGATACAGAAATAGAGTGTAACAACATTTGAGTCCATTTTTAAAGTAGTGGGTTTAAAATAGAGAAAATAGCTCAATGTAACAAACACAGTTAAAATGTTGCAATACTGCGGGCATTACAAGACAGGAAACAAAACAGATGCCTCATGTCACACCCACCATTGGAATCAGCCAGAAGTCTTAACAGTAGGCAACAGTGCTATTTTTAAAAGCATAAATATTGGGACAGAAGATTTACAACTACTATGCTTGGAGACAATAAGATCACTTATCTAGAAAACCCAACACGATCAGCTGAAAATTCGAAGTAACAAGAAAGCAGCCACATGTCTGATCATTGTCTCAGTTTGCTTTTAGTTGCTGTGATAAAAACACTGACCAAAAACTACTTGAGAGGAAAGGGTTCACTGGGCTTATAGCTTACACCCCATCATCAAGGGAAAGCAGCAGAGGAAGCAAAGGCAAAACCACAGAAGAGTGCTTCTTCCTGGCTTACTCCTCACTGCTTGCTCAGCTTACTTCTTTGTACAATTCAGGACCACCTGCCCAGGGATGGTACCTCCCACAGTGAGATGACATCACATATCAATTGGCAACCAAGAAAATATACCACAGCCCTGCTTACAGGCCAGTCTGATGAAGGCAATTGACCACCTGAGGTTTCCTCTTCCTGCATATGCCTAGGTTTGTGTCCAGTTGATAGAAATTATTATCATCATTAATTAAAAACAAAAACATTCTGCACAAAAGCAATAAATCCTTAACATATTATAATAAAACCAATTTTGATTTAAAAACAAAAGCAATTAAATACAATAAAATCAAAATTGGAAAGATGGAAAGTCATTGTTACAGGTATCAAACCTCATTATAAAGAATGTCCTCTGGAGTAGCCTGTTACCAGGCTGTAATGGGACATGATAGAGAGTCAAGGGCAATGCAATATATAATGAATAGTACAGTGACATTTTAGAGAAGGAAAATGTCATCCTGCTCAATAAGTATTATTGGCAGAATCAGCTGTCAACTTAGGAGCAAAATAAAAAGTTACTGCCTAATCTTAAGACTTTCTCAATTATTCATATAAGAACAGAAGAAATATATACAATAAAATTTTTAATTGATCATGAAAGACTAAAGATTTTTAAACAAAAATCTAAATGACAAAAAAGATATTGATACATTTGATTACAACAAAATCTTAACTTCTACAAGGCCAAATGTATCATTAAAACCTTGCAAGAAACAGATGAAAAAGAGAGACAGGTAAAGTGTATATAACTGACAGTATATTAGTATCTAAATACTTACGTTCACTTTTTAAAATCTATGACCAAAAGGACAAACAAATCAAAGGGAAAACATAAAGAGAAATTTTGCGTACTGTACATCAAAAGTCAGGCAGAGAGACGGCAGATACCCTGAAGAACTGGACACCAGAAAAGCATTGGAAGGGAAGAAAACTATTTATAAAGCAAATTTCTAAAGGAGCTACCATTTTGTTACAAAGCATAATTTTAATAAGATATCAATATTCATGAGATGTCCTCAAAATTGTTAGTTATGTTGCTAAGAAATTCCTGTTTTTATGTTTAACAAGAAGAGAAATAGAGTTGTTTTTTATTTCATTTAGTTTTTATCTTTATCTATGAAATCTAAATTAGACTCTGTGTGTGTGTGTGTCTGTGTGTCTGTGTATCTGTATCTATGTCTGTGTGTCTGTCTGTCTACCTGCCTGACTGTCTGTCTTTGGTTCAAACACAGGACCTGTGCATGGCAGGCAAGCAATCTACCAGCTAGCTTTACCCACAACTCTCTTTTATTATTTTTTGTTGGATTCATCCATTTTATTTATGGATGAGTATAGACCTACATATATACTATGTGTTTATACCTGCATCCGTGCGTGCTGGTACCCACAGAGATTAGAAGAGGGCATCAGATCTCCTGGACCTGGAGTTATAGGTGGTTGTGAATGACCGCGGGAATGCTGGGAACCAAACTCAGCTCCTCTGAAAGAGCAACAAATGTTCTTAAGAGTTGAACCTTGCCAAGTTCACCACTCTTAAAGTTCAAGTTATTTACAATGAGGATGTATTCCTGTAGCAACCCTAAGAACTAAATGTCCAAAGAAGGCTTACTCTTGTGATGTGTGTTTATAATCCCAGAAGTCGGGAGCTGTGGTGGGAGAACAGTGAGTTCTAGGCCAGGCTGAACTATGGCAAGATTTTCCGGCTGGGAACCCCCATCCTCAAAGGCAGCAGCCCCATGGCAAACACGCAACCTCAGAGCTCCGCACCTCTTTCTCATACTTCTTGCAGATTAGAACAAGAAGTCTATACTTTGGGGTTAAAACTCTGCAACAAACCTGAAGAGAAACTCTAAGAAAGCAACCCCTGCGATTTCTACCTTGGTAAACTTAAGATAAGAACGTTCAAAGAGTTTCCAGAAGCAGTTGAAGTTTCAGAAAGGCCACCATTTATGCTAGGGCAAAAAAATCACTTGAAGGTCCTTTTAATTCTCTGATGTCTTTTAAGCTACTCAATTGAACTTGGAACGGATTGAAATATAAAAGGTTTCAGCTGAGCAGGTTGTGTTCTGTTAAATGATACAAATTGCATGTGCCATTTAACATACCTTTATCTCTGCAGATTGTATTCTAATAGGTAAATTCATCTTCTCTGTATGAGACTTTCTTGCTGATACCTGGAAGGTTGCTGTGTTATTATTCAAGTCTTTGCTCACCAAATGAGGAGACTGGAGAGACAGCTATAAAAGATGTTCAGGCCTAATATTTCATCACTGGAGAGAGAGACAGGCTCTAATATGTTGTTGCCCCATATGTGATGCTGTTTAAGGAAAAACAGTACAAATTATGCAGGAGGCACTTAAGTCCATCTACCACATTCTTCTGCCCTCAGAAAGCCTGTGGGTAAGACCTCTGCTCCCTGAACAGGGGACACAGTGTCCTATAGGAAACAATCAATCACCCGGTGATCCTAGGAAATGGGCAAACCTATACAAGCCATGTATGTGGACTTCATCTAAGCAGAATGGGAAAATGTTCCTCTGAAGCCCAGTGTTTAAAAGAAAGGTTAGGTTCCAAGGGACTCTTGTGGAGGTGGAGGAAAAGAGGGTTTTTTTTTTTATGTAAATGTGGAGAGGGCCATTATATAGACAGGAGCAAAGAGGGAGCAGCAGAGTGCCAACACCCAACAGTACGTGCCCACAGACTCCAAAATCTGGGGAGACTTGCCTTCTCTACACATCCATTGGTTGGTTACATTAGTCTCAAAGATTCAAAAATTAAAAGTAACCATACATGCAATAAAACTTAGGCAGTAGCCGTAAGTTGTTTCCTTCTTGGCTTTGTTTCATTTTGTTTTCCAAATTTTGAAGAAACTCAAACAACGTAGGTATGTGCCTTTCTCGTCCATTTTTAATTTGTCAATTAAGATGTCTCATTCACAGCTTAAGTAATTATACAGTCTTTGGCATACAATAAGTTTTGACATCTTAAAAAATATATTACATCACTTGTTAGATATATGCCAAAGAATATTAAAATTTCATGTATCTCATTCACTTTAAAATGAATAAGCAAGCTCTCCTGAGTCAAAACTTTATATTATTTTTTCTTTCTTAAACTCATATTTCCACCCCATTCCCCCCACAGAATTTTATCATAATGTAAATTTTAATGCTTCAAAGTATGCTGTTGATCACCATTTATAATGCCTTGAAACAACAATAAATAAACAAATAAATTAAAATGCAGTTTTACTGAATCTCCAGTTGGCAAAAGGATCTAAAAAGTAAAACAAAAAACAAAAAAACTTTTCTGAATTAAGTAATCATTTCTATTTTTAATTTGTATGTAGTTTTGATAAATAATTTTAAACACAAAAGCATGTTAGGGCAGGAAATATGCTTCTTAATAAGATAAATGAGGCTTTTTAGAAAATTAATTATCTATATATACATGGATGAACATTCTTCATTACTGTGGTGAGACAGGATTTGTCATCAATTTTATTATCTCTGTAATGTAAGCGTGAAAACAACCGTTCCTATAGACAACTAGATACAAGTAGCTTTATTGTAGTAATGTCCTTTGTTGGCTTTTAATTTTCAAATTACATTCATATTTTTAAATTACGTGCAAAACAGAAGTCACCTCTCTACTGGCAATCTGATGACTCTTCCTTTAGAGTCACTGAAAGCAAAGATATGTAACTGCCTAAGCTGCAAAAGAATTTTTGCTAATAATTAGTTGCTTTCTCAGTACCAGCACCAGCTCTTTGAGTGGCCCTCTTTCTTGGCCCCCAGACAGTCTTCCATTTCTCCTTGATATGCTTTCATGCACCTCCAGAGACGTGTTCACCTGGTTTGTAAATAGTTGAGATACACAAGATCAATGATCCTGTAAGGGATGTGATCCTGTAAGGGATGCTAGTCTTAACAGAGGCAAATGCTGGCTGAAAAATGCAGGCAAAGTATCTTAGTAGCAGGTGACTGGGGTGACAAACATTTATGCAAGCATATATTATTACATGAAATTTCAAGAAATTTTCAGAGATGAAAAATGGATTTCATGGTGCTAGGGGATAGCTCAGTTGTAGATAAAGTACTTGCCTTTCAAGTATGAGGGACTGAACACTGTCCTCTAGACCCCAGGCATGGTGCCTGCTCTACTATCCCAGGGTTTGGGAACAAAGTCAAGAAGTTCCTTCCCTTGGCTCAGTGGGCAGCTACGGTAGCCACATCTGTAAGTTCAAGGTTAGTAAGAGACTAGATTTCCTGTAGTCAATTGATGAGATTTCCCCATGTCTTTAACGGTGGGTAGGGAAGTGCATCTGATTTTTAAACAAAGAAAATACAGCTCTTCTCCCTTATTTTCTTGAATTAACCAAAACAATAGGGGAACCTAAAGGAGAACTCATCTTCAATAAAGCTATGGATATTACTATTCTGAGACTCACATATAAAAGAGGGGTAGTCACATATTTAGGGATGGAGAACATACCAAACCAAGATGTAGCTGCTGATGGAGGCAAGGGAGCAGAGTGTATACGCATGATAAAATTGACAGGAGACAAACAAAAGAAATAGGAAACATATATTGAAAGATAGAGCATGTTCTCGAATTTAAAAATAAAACTCAATGTGATAACAATGTCATCTCTCCTGTAGTTAACCTATATTGTTATGAGGCCTTAAAAGCAAACAGCTCAAGACTCTAAAGGTGGAATATAAGAAGGACTAAAAATACATTCTAGCTAGAGCAATTAAAACAATGTGACGCTGAGACATGAATAGACATGTTAATGAGACAAGAAGCTCCAACACAGACCTAAAAACACAACAGTTATAATAAATATTAATTTTAAAGTCATGGGTGGGAATGCTTACTGAAAGTGTTGGGATGGGTGAATAACAAGGCAAGAAAAAAACAGATTTAGATGAATACATCGGAGGGGGGGAGAATCCAACTTGATCAAATGTCTAAATCTTAAAATCAGACTAATAACAGCAACTAAAACTAAGATCAACTTCTAAGATCTCAAAATTGGAAAAAAAATGTACATGCGGAGGGGAAACCCGTGAAGCCACTAATAAATTCAGCTTGGTTAAAATAAAAACTAGACATGGCAATTTCACCATAATTCAGAAAATAAATTACAAATGGGGGAAGGGGGTTGTGCATGCCAGGAATTATATATTTAAATAACTAATTCCTTTAATGGTGATAAACAAAGTCAGTGCAAAGGAAAGTGAGTGGAACAGAGGAGAAACAGCTCAGAGAAGTGGTCCTCAAACTCCAAGAAGATTAAGAGGTATTCCATTTCAGAAAGCAAGCTAAGAGCAAGCCTTCCTGTTGGGTTCACTTGAGCCCAGAAGTCCAGGGGCAGCCAAGACAACAAAAAAAGATCCCATATGAAAAGATGATTGATTGATAGATAGGTAGATAGATGGATTGATGGATGGATGGATAGATAGATAGATAGATAGATAGATAGAAATAGAAATTTTTTGAAACTTACAACAGGCTGTGACTTTCAGCTATTACATTATCAGAAAGCAATTCATCAAGACATCTTATAGTCTTTTAGTTACTATGTCTTGATTCCAGCCCTACCTTTCCAAATAAACTCAGGAGTACTGGTGCTAGGATCCTACCAGCTTTTGTTCTGCCTACAGGAGGTACAGAGTGGAAGGCTGGCAGAGAAAGAATAAATTCCCTCCCCCTGTCTGTTTTCTGTCCCTGCCAGCAACTCAGCAGTTCAGTTTTCACCTGCTCATTCCCTGTTTGGTTACTGCAGCCTCTGAGTCCAGTTTACAAGGCTTCCAGAACTTGATCATACAGCCTGCTGGTTCCACATCTCTAGCCTATCAGTGCACCCTGCTGGGAGTTTGGTCTCAGCTCTACAGGGACCCTCCTCCAAGTTCACAGTACCGGCTAAACCATACTCTGCCCACAGAGGTCTGGGTCCCAATGTTAGAAGGCTCTTTGTAGAGCTTCTAAATTAATCATTTCAACATCTTTGCTTGTTCCTGAGCCCTGGAGATGGTATGTTTCCTGTAATCAAGCACTATCTCCCTGACACAGAGAGAGAGAGAGAGAGAGAGAGAGAGAGAGAGAGAGAGAGAGAGAGAGA
>JADRCH010000348.1:502292-522532 GCA_019843965.1 Rhynchomys soricoides | reverse complement strand
AGAGAGAGAGAGAGAGAGAGAGAGAGAGAGAGAGAGAGAGAGAGAGATTGATTCCCAGTGTCTTTTTGCCTTAACTCTTTTTAATTCTTTTCTTTCCAACCTTTGGACCTCTTGAGAAATCTGTATATAAAACTAAGCTAAATTAGCAGGATGGGCTTCTGAAAGGCTCTTAACCATATGCTAAGAAAGGAATGGCGACACAGATGGTCTCTGACATGATTAGAAAGAGGATTGATACCCCAATGGTGATTTATGTGTGAAATGCCCCCAGGGTTTGTTTGAACTCTTGGTCCCCCACCTTCGTGGCACTGTGTTGAGAGTCTGGAACCTTTTAGAGATGTCTGAAATGGTGACTGAGTGAGACATGAGTCCTGTGACTCTAATTAGATTTGGTTTCCTGGCTGCCAAGGCCAGAGCCACCCACCCCTTGCCTTCCTTGAAGTGAGAGAATGTATCTACTGAACTATGCATGAATTTTCTTTTCTTGTCAGCTATTCTGTTCCAGCCACAAGCAAAGTAACACTCCCAAAGAAAACTGGAGACTAACTGCAATTTCATTTCTAGGAATTTATCTAACAGATATAACCATGCATTGTGAAATATTGTATAAAAATGGAAACATATTTTTATAAAAGTTAATCATTAGCGGGGAAATTTTTAAATCACCAATAAAGAAATGCTTCTCTTCAACTTGTTTTTAGAATCTTCATTGTCCTGGCTAGTTTAAGTCAACTTGACACAAGCTCGAGTCATCAGAGAGGAGAGAGCCTCAATTGAGAAAATGCCTCCATAAGATCCAGCTGTAGGCAAGCCTGTGGGGCATTTTCTTGATTAATGATTGATGTACAATGGCTCTGGACATTGTGGCTGGTGACACTCCTGGATTGGTAGTCCTGGGTTCTATAAAAAAGTAGGCTGAGCAAACCATGTGAAGCAAGCCAGTAAGTAGCACTCTGCCATGGCCTCTGCATCAGCTCCTACCTCCAGGTTCCTGCCCTGTGTGAGTTCCTGTCCTGACTTCCTTCAATGACGAGCAGTGATGTGGAAGTGTAAGCAAAACAAACCCGTTCCTTCCCAAGTTGGTTTGGTCATGATATTTTATTGTAATAACAGAAACACTAAGACACTCATACATGTATACGTGAAAGATGATTGTATCCACCAAAACCCATTCCAACTCCCCTGGGAGGAGAGAACGCTTTTTAAGTATTCATTCATGAAATATTATGCAGAAATAAAAATAGTGTCTAAAAATCAGTATAGAGTCTGAGATAATGGTGAGTGTGAAGGGAATGTACAAACGTAGTGTTTGTAGCCTCTGCTTGAAAGTTTTTTAATTACAAAAAAAATATGTTTGCATAGAGTATGTGTGAGAGGACGCATAAGAAACTGAGTACCCAACGAACAAGGGTGAGAGAAAGACTTAAATGTTACTGTCAACACTCTTGGACCTCGTGAATTTTGTAGGAGATAGACCAATAGAGAGATAGATAGAGAGATACATAAATAGAGAGATGGATATCTTCTACAAAAGAAACTTAATTCAAAATTTAAAAAATATCCACTGGGAAGAAAAGGAGGATTCTCTAACTCAAAACTGCAAAATGTGCAAAAATGTTTATCTGTTCTCTCTCCCAAGGCAACATTAACAAGATGTTAAAAAAATAAAAATGATATAAACTCACTACAATGAAAAGAATTGGAGAATAGCTATTAGCAAGTGAAATATTTCTAAACATTTCTGCAAGAGGAAACGTGGATAAAACACTGTGAAGCTGGGCAGAGGAGGCTGCAGTCTAGGATATATGGCAATGCAGGGAGGGCTGCAGGCAAGCGGGGAGAAAATCTCCCCAGGAGAGCCTAGAAATCTCCATCCTGCCTCCAAGAGCCAGGGCTGCAGACAGCAGCGTAGCCCTGAAGGTTATTAACAGTGCTCATTCCACAGTCCTTCCCTAACCCTCTAATCACTCTGGCTGGATAATGAGCGTTTCACTTCCGCGCCTCCGCGCCAAAAACAAACGCTTAAACAAAGGATATTTTCTAAGGAAAATTACCAAAAAAAAAAAAAAAAAAGCAAACAAATGGAGATGGTGACGGAGGCCCTCAAAGGTGTAGGGAGCCCTTTAAATTGCATAATTAAAGAATGTCTAACCCGAAGGCAGCCTCACCACACACTCATCCAAAAAAACATGCGCGCATTGAATTTTTTTCCCCTAGTCTTAAATATGATGGATGACCAAAGTCCATGATACGCTTGTACTTGAAGTGAATGCTACTTATAAGAAAAACACAGAGATAAAGTAGGGGAAAATTAACTCTGGAGGTGGCGCGGGCTACTCGAGGGACAGGGGAAAACTTAGAAATAACTCTATGCCAGGTGTGATGGATGGCACAGACTTGCCATCCCAGCACCCGAGAGGCTATGGTAGAAGAATCCTGAATGCCAAGCTGGAGTTCCATAGAACAATGCCGTGGAAGATGATGGGGAAGAGTCTGAAACTTCACAGGTTATAATTCCACATACAAGCTCTGCTTAATAGAAAGGAAAGTATTATTTTTAAAATTAGTGAAGTAAGAAAATATAAGGTACTTGAAAGCAAAAGTAAGCAATTGACAAATTAAACATTGTGAACAAAGAATTTAAAATATAAAATGAGACAAAAAACAAAACTCTCTGAAAATTGAAACAAGAAATTTCAATATCCAAGTAACATAAAGTTCAGAAAGAGACAGCTGAGGCTGAATAATAGTAAAAGAAATGAGAATGGCCCACATTTAACAACCAATTTCCAAACTAAGATTGTCCACCAAATACCCAAGGCAACCAAGATATTTATATCTGCTCCCAAGATCTTGAAATTTCAGAGTAACAAAGGGCTGGAGAAATGACTCACCAGTTAAGAGCACTTGGTGTACTTCAGGGTACCTAATTTAGTTCCCAGCACCTACATCAGGCAGCTTATAACACCCTATAACCGCAGCTCCAGGGAATATGACACCTTTAGCCTCTGCGAATATCTGCTCACACATGATGTACACACATATAAATAAAAATAAATCTTAGAAAAAAATAAAATATAGAGAAAATCCTAAAATTTTCTTCAGCAGGAAAAATAATCACTAAATTAGGAGAAACATGTTGGTATAAAATTTGGGGAATGAATATAAATTTTAATGGAGAAGTTTCTTCACAGTCGTAAGCAAAGGAGAAAGGTTTGAGGGACTGGGACAGTAGCTCAGTGGGTAAGAGCATTTGTTGGACAAACATGAAGACCTGAGTTCAAACCCACAGTATTCATGTCAAAGGCTGGGCATAACCTCATCTGAATGCCAGTGCTGTAATGCAGTGGGGAGGGCAGGGTGGCTGGAGCTTGCTGGCTACCAAACTAGGTCCAGGCTCAGTGAGAGACTCTGTCCCGAAGGATTAAGCACATCGTGATAGAAAAGGACATCTAACGTCTTCCTATGGCCTCTGCACATACATAGGAGCACATACCCTATGATACACACAACACAACACACACACAACACACACATACACACATAACACACACATATACACACAGCACACACACACACAACATACCATAACACACAGAATACACTCATAACACACACATACACCACACATATACATACAATACACATAAAACACAGGGGGATGGTAGAAGAAACTAATTCCTTAGATTTGACTATATTCTTACTTCTACAAAGACAGGAAATAGAAGAGAAAGGGAAAAAAGATTGGGAACTCTAAAGAACAGCAAAACAACAAAAAGAAAAAGATAATACACACATATACCACACACATACAACATGCACACATACACACGGGAGGGGCTATTTTCAACTTAGAATTTGACAGCCATTTTGATCAGTGTGAGAGAGCAGAACAAAGGCATTGTCAGCTATGTAAGAACCTTCCTACCCTTCCGTGGAAAATTACTTTAAGACGTGTTCCAGAAAAGCTAAGAGGTGAGCCAAAAAGAGAAAGATATGAGATCAAAGAAACTGGAACCGCAGCATAGAGTAATGAAAAGAAGACTCAGAATGACATCTCTTAGGCCAGCCTAAGTAACAATCAGCCCAGGCTAGGAAGAAAGAACAGTTGAGTCCAAAATAAGGTATTGATAGGTAGGGGGATGGTAGAAGAAATGAATTCCTTTGATTTGACCATATTCTTACTGCTACAAAGACAGGAAATATAAAGGAGAGAGAAAATAAAAATATTGGGAACTCTAAGGAACAGCAAAACAAAAAGAAGAAGAAGATAACTATATCATTTGGCTCTGCAGTGGACAATATTCACAAAATCATAATCACATAAACACTCCCAAGCTTCAGTTTTTAAAGCCCATCTGCAGACAAAGCACATAATTTTTGCTCTGATAGGAAGAGAATGTAAGCTCCACAGGTGATCTGCAAATATAAGCTGTGTGAGGAGAGAAGGGCAAAGGGGAGGAGGCGAGCGGCAGAAAGTATTACCTTAATCTTCCGTCCTACACAATGCAAAAGAGAAGACAGACATTTCAGGACCCATCTCTGCTGTGTGGAATTAAAAAAGCAGCCGGTGCATTATAAAGAGATGATGGGTGTGGTCAATTGTGGTCAAGATGTGCCACTCTTTGCTGTCCTGATACAAAGTCTGTAGCTACTGTTTAAAGGACACAGACAAAAGGAGTGCTTGAGACCCATTGTCACTTTTGAGAAGCAGAAATATGCACTTTAAAATTCAAAGTAGAATAAAACTGGGGTTATTGATGAGGCAAGAGGCCCCCACTTTTCCAGAAAACAATTCTATATTATTCTTCGTCTTTCAGGGGTTTATTTTTGACTTATGGGATTTTTTTTTCCATTGTGGTTCTGTGTTTGTGATGCAAAAGACCAAACAGAGCCAGAACCTTGAACATAGTAAGCAAAACAGTCTAACGCTGAGCTTCATCCCCACCCCTCGCATTTTTAGTATGAGCATCTCTGAGTTGGGTAATACATAAATACATGCATAAAATGTTAAAGAACTGTTGCTGCACATATTTTACAGTATGAAACATCAAAGTTCCAAGTAATTGTGAAAAATGTGAAACAGGGCCAATAAATATCTTATGAGATCTTGTCAACTTGCTCTTTGCTCAGTCCCCAGTGCCAAAGAGAAAAGATGTGGTATATGACATTATATAAACTTAATTATCCTCCAAATAACCTGTTCTCTGAGGTTCTTGGTAGAAACAATGGGCAATTTTAAAACTATAGGAAGTTTCCTAGCAACTTAAAATAAAGCCATTCCCTCCAGTCCCAAAGTGTCAGTGAGTTAAGAAAGGGAAGAAATGGGGCTAGCAAGATGGCTCATGGGTACAGATGCCTGAAGTCAAGTTCAATGACCTGTGTTCACTCAATGAACCCACATGGTGGAAGGAGGCTATGATTCCCACACATGTAGTCTGTCCTCCATGTGCTTGCTATGGCACTCGCATGCATGTGCACACCCAATAAATAAATATATAAATAAATAAGTAAATAAATAAATGTAAACTTTTAAGAAAAGGGTTTTTGAAAAGAACAGAATCCACTCTGATTCAGAGATGAGAAGACATGAGTCAATGTCCCACATCTGAATCTAACCCACCCAATGACTTTTAGAAGAGCAGCTTTCCTCCCCGAAGCTCAGAGAGTGCTCATGAAAAGGGAGAGAGTTTACCTGTGTCAGTAGATCCCCCGGGCAGTGATACCACCCACCCACAGTGCACAGTGAACATTTGTGGGGTACTTTTGATTGTCATAAAGACTGGGAAAACTCTTAATGTTCAGGTAGTACTTCAATGGTCTGAATATCAGGTGCATTCATCCTGTACAGAGGTCAGATAGAAGGGATGTAAATATCCCAGATTCCAGGCGGCTCCTCCTCCATATTAGTTGTACCAAGTGAGAAAAATATCCTCAGTCATTACAACCATTGAAGCATAGCACCAAGTAGCTGTTATCAAGCATCCAACCCTTGCCTTATCCAGTTTCAGAATACAGCTTCCTTCGAAGAGTTCTTTGCCAGGAAGAAATCTACTTCATTTTTAAGGTCTAAAATCCCAGGATTCCTGTGAAGACCTTTGTGGCAGTTCCTGTCTTGCCGTCCTCCCTATTTTCCAGAAAGGATAAATGTCTCTTGCCATTATCTGCTCACACATACATAACACATTTGCACCATGAAAGAATGCATAACTATACATATAGAGGGTTCCTCTCCTAGTCTGAGAACTCCCTTGGGACAAGGACTGTCCCAATCACGTCTTCCTTACAGGGTTAGACCAAGGAAAAAGCTTTGAGGTAGTATGCCATCTGCTCAGTGAGGAGCTAGATATTAAGAATTAGATTTCTTACAAACAAATGTATCCGAGCTTTCATGGCTCTAACTCTCCAGTTTTCCTCACAGATGCATTTATCCTTCATTATCTGGAACTTACAAAAGGCTTTTTTTGTACAAGCTGGAGGACTACAGAGCTGGGTCTCAGGACACGTTGCAGTGGGGACTCTCACCACTGTAATCTCTTTTAGGCAGCTGCTTATCTAGCCTGCACTACAAGTGTCAGAGAAAGTCGTCCATTGTTGGTATTCTCTCATGTCTTGTTCAGGTACCACCAGGAACTGTTGCTCTTCCTTTTCTTGTCCCCCTTTAAGTGTCTCAGTGCCTTTCATAATAGATGAAGCATAAAGGTCATTAAGCATCATCCACAGTCGTATTTATCCCCTCTGACTTCCATTTTCTTGTGATCTTTCTCTGTCCTTTCTCTCAGTCTCCTGCTGCTTCCGACAGATAGACCCTGGTTTATGGAATGCCTTCTCACAGGCTTCCCTGTCCTGCTTATACCAGATGCAAAAGCCTCCTCACCTACAGCTATAAAAGCATGGAGAACGGTGCACTCCCTCTGCTCTTCAGAATCTCCTCTTGAGCTTGACCTCACCTATGCTCTAGGGACATCCCCCTGTGTTGATTACCACACACCCCTCCCTTCTGAGAGAAGGCCATGCTCAACAACCTGTGAGAGAAACCACATGCTTCTTATGGATACACATCTTAGATTGTATCGAATATGAAGCATCCTCCCAATTCTGGGCTTTCTCTTGGATAAGGCAGAAGTTCTCTATCCATCTCGGATCCTTAAAATAAAATGCATTCTGGGCATAATTTTGAACTGGCAATACATCAAATGCTATAGCCAACATGGTGCCTCTGACTGCCTTCAGGACCTGGGCCTCATACTCTAGACAGGAAGGGCCCTGCTGTAGTCTTCTATTTCCTGCAATGATAACATGAGCAAAAGGCACACACTGAGCTTGCTGGGTTGTTTTTTAACTAAACAGCAAGTATGGATGATCTCACTGCTATTCAAAAAAGAGAACAAACAATACAGGGAAAAATGAGATAAAATACTATTTTTAGTATGGCTCAGCTATACGATTCCTGCAACTCAAAAAACTCTAAGTCAACATACCACAGAGTTACCTGCACATCCATGTGTATTGTTGTTCTACCCATGATAGCAAGAAATGGAGCTGGTCTAGACATCCATCAACAGATAATTGGATAAAAAAAATATGTGGTACATATACACAATGGAGTTTTATTCAGCCATAAGGGAAAAATAAAATGACATTTTCAGGAAAATGGATGGAACTAGAATTCATTATGTTATTCAAAATAAACCAGACCTAGACAGATACCTTATACATAAAGCCAGGATTTAAATGTGTGTCTCTCTGTCTCCTTGTGTGTGTCTCTCTCTGTCTCTGTGTGTATCTGTGTCTCTCTCTCTCTCTTTCTCTCTCTCTCACACACACACACAGAAAGAGAGAGAGAGAGAGAGAGAGAGAGAGAGAGAGAGAGATGAAACAAGAAAGAAGATCATGAGAAAGGAGAAAAAACTGAGGGAGGGCAGGGAATACATGTAACATAAATGCAGAAGGGAATCTATGGACTCTATTAGTGTCTGTTAGTGAGGTGAAAGGGACCCGACTGAGGGGAATGGGGGTCAGGAGAGGTCAGTAGGAGGCCAACAGGGTATGAAGAGGTCATCGCGAAACACATTACTCTGTAAACTAACTTAAAATGGTAACAAGAAACATTGCCCAGTAAAACGACTAAAAACATAGTCCACAGATCTCCAGCTCCCCTTAAACAATTTGTTAGCAACTCGTTTGCCATCTGGTGGAAAAGGAAAAACTGGGCCAGGCAGCTTGGTGGAATTTTTAGACCTTTCCAGATTTGTTCGTCTTTTATTCCAGTGAAGACCTTTCTTTGCTCTCATTCTATGGTTCTATTGAGAGACCGTCTCCTGTAGACCACTCTCATTTTCCGTTAAGCTGAGAGGGGTGTCTAGGTCTGTGCTGTCTAACATAGTAGTTACTAACTGCCTGTAGCTACCTACACTCTTATTAAAATAAAACACACAACACTGCTAAGAAACCGAATCCACCAGTGCATGGTGACAACCACAGAGGACCGATCAGACACAGAAGTCTTCCACCCTCACCAGAAGTCCTACTGCTCAGGGTTAGCAGGAACCCCCACTCTGACCATGGCTGATGAAAGGCACTCTGGGATGGTGGTCTAAGAAAGGGAACATTGCCACGCAGGATTTATAAAATGCGTATCCAAAATGCCTTGCCCTTTTAAACGTGACTGAAACTCTTCGTGCTAGAGAGCAAAATGCAAGCTTCCCAGACATAAAATGGAGGAGCTATGGCTGAGGTGAAGATGTTTATGGGCAATGGCAAGATGGAATGGGAAGCAATATAGATAAAATTATAGGAAGAAAATGATGACACGTGAGATGAAGAGAGGGAATCATCAGGGCAGACTCTAGAGGTAGCACCATCTGATTATATTAGGGGTATCATCAGTATACATCCTATATTTCCTGAGCCACCTTCTTTGGGATAACCCCTGGGGACAGCTACAATAGGGAAGTGAGCAGGGGTGAGGCTGGAGCACCTGGAGTAGCAGTTTAACTATGAGAGTGGTAGGGCTACAGTTACCCCACATCCATGAACACAGAGTTCATCTATCCAGACCTATACCAACAGGACATGAACAGGTCACACCTCAGGCTAACCCTGCAAAGTTTTCAACATGTTTTGTTCTTTAACGTCTCAGCTATATCTTCTTGTAGGACCAATGTACAAATTAAATTGTGGTCTCTGTCCTAACACCTGAAACATGTGTATACTCTACCTTATACAGAAAAGGGGTTTTTCAGGTATAAGTGGGATCTAGAAATAAAAAGACTATCTGGGAATGTGCAGATGAATTCAATGTAATAACAAGATTATTTATTTTTTAAAAAGCAAGAGATCAGAGAAAAGAGAAAAATGTCTATGCTTTTGACTCTATGGTGGTAAAATAGGGCCACAAGCCACAGAGCATAGGCATGCCCTAGCTTCTAGATAAAGGAATAAAACAGATTCTCCCCAAAGATCTTCCAAAAGGAATAGAATTCACCTTATCCTGACCCAACCAACTGATAAGCATTTATGTTATAGATTTAAAGCATTTCCAGTGCTCCAAATCCCTAGAGTTGGATTAGAAACCTTGGGAAAATTCATTGCATCCACCATTTTGAAACTCAAAATATTAAAAAGGTTGAGGTTTTTTATCCAAGTATTGCTTTAATGGATAAACAATTTTTAAAAACAAATTAAATATTCATTCTATCTGCTGGTTTAAACCGAACACTTCTCAATTGCTTTATCTTCCTTACTTCCAATTAGCTCCACCCACCCCAATGACCTCGGAAACACTTCTCAGGTCTAACACTGCTGCTTTGGACCCATTTACCTCCAGCCTGGATTTCTAACACACCACTGATTGGTGTCCTCACAGCCTGTCTGTCCCTTCCTTACGAGTTTGCACAAAGCCTCGGGAGCAATCATAAAAGAAAACAGCCCTCACACTTAAAACATTTCAGTGGCTCCTATGTTAATGGCTTTCACCTTCACGAAACTCATTCAAGATGACTTAAGCAAGTGAAGTTTGATTCAAAGTTTGATTCACACCACACCATCAGCCGTCTGCATAGAGGAAGTTCAACTGGGGTACAGTGGCTTCACTAAGTCATCAGTGAACAAGATTGCTGCCTTTCATCTCTGCTGTCCCAGATGATAACTTCCAGCCGCAGGATCCATCTGGTAGAGGACTGAGGAAATGAAGCGATAGCATCTACAGAAATCCCCTCATTATCCAGAGCCCAGAACTCTTTCTCAAGGCTCTTCCCAACTCCACTGGAGGCTGGAAAGCTAAGTGTGTTAACTTCCCAGTCATTGTAGGGCAAACAAGGAAAGTGGGGGATAAAAGAGGAGATGGAATGAGAAGTAGAGAGGCCAACCCTGTTAATGGTGAGGACCTTAGGGTACAATACAAGCTCCTAGGTAACCAAAGCATTGCTTGCTCCTTTGCTTCATTTCTCCATCTTAAACCTAGGCTTATAGTCTGTTCATTTTGAGTTCCTAAAGCATAGCAGGATTTCTCTAACTCGAAATACATGTGCATGATACTCACTGTGGCTCAGCTAACTTCTGTCCTATTTCAATTTTCGTGAAACAGTCTCTGGGGTTGATTTCCGCACCCCTCCACTCTAGTTAAATGTTCCCTTCTAAAAATCTACTGCATTATCATTAGCAATTGTATATACATACTGCCCACTATGACAAAGTGCTTTGGGGTAGTGATCGGATGCTACCATGTCACTGTTGTGTTTTCAGTGCCTGGTCTAAATCCTGCCACAAAGTAAGTACTCAGCACTGCCTGTTGAGTAGGTGTAACTCCTAAGGAAAAGTGGGGTGATGATTACCAGCTCAGTTAGCTGATACAGTCTGTTCCTTTAGAATATATTGATGTACACCCTATTCCAGGCACACAGATTTGGTGTCTTTATCTCAAGGGTTCAACAGCAGACACTGAAACCTTAGAGATAATCCTCCTGACTATTTGCCCTCCAGACTTCTGAGTCCTTGGAGAAATTGTGGTGGAAGTTAAAAAGAGACAGCCACACAGAAGCATCTAGGGAGAATGAAGAGAGTACCAGGCTGGGAGGAGCCCAGAGGCTGGTAGAACTAGTGAGGATTAGGAATCCTACCAGCCCTGGGAGGCACACACAGAGTCTCTGAGATAAAGGCTCTAAGGTACATGTATTCCACAACATACCTTACAACTGACAACCTGGGCCAAAACACCTGTGACCCACTTGGTGAAATCAGCAAAAATATGGATTTCAAAGGTCCATGTAGGCCTGGACAGTGGTCACATCAGGACCTCTCTGCCCTTTGAGTATCGATGGAAGACTCCCCAGAACCTTTCCATAATGAGGACAATGGGTAGAAAGTCCCAGTAGTGACTAAATTAGAATTTTCAGCAACCCTGTTCAATGGAAGCCCAGAGAGTTACTTAATTTGATTTAAAGCAAATAGAGATGTGACATTTCTTGCTCACCTGAGTTTATTGAATAAGATTTATATTCACTATATAAATGGATGGTTTAGTGATTTATGCTATGTCCATGTGATGGATGAAATAATAAGCAGTCATTCACACTAACAGTGACATACCCAGCGAGAAATAAGCCTCACAATGACAAAGCCCCATAAATAGTGCTTATTACCTGCATTTATTCTTTCCGGACACTCTCTTTTTAGACTAAAAATCTGGGTCTATACAGTCAGGGTCTCTCAATACAAAAAAATGCCTCAAAGGTCTTTATTAAAAAAAACTTCAGAAAAATAGCAAATGGATCCATTGAGAGTAGAAGTACTCAAATTCTATGATGAGAACAATGTGTTTACTATATGGTGCAGCCATCATTCCTTGGCCCTTACGGCTAGAGGCCACATGTGACAATTTGCCTCTTCTGCTCCAACTTACAGAGGAAGAATTTTTCATCTATGTAAAATAAATGAACTAGTGTCATTTCCTTATGCTACTCATAAATGCTACTTCCTTGACAACTCTCCTCCCAATATTACACAGTTTAATCAATGTTGACTTTGATGACTTGATGATCAAGCCTTAGCATGTTCTTGTGCACCTGCCCAAAACTGGAGACCTCGGTATGTATTAGCCCCATTTCAGTGCAGCTATGACAGAATACCACAAATTGAGTAATTTATTTTTTTAAAGTTCCTTTTATTTCTGGAGGTTAGGAAGCCATAGGTCAAGAGACCTGAATCTATCAAGAAAACAAGTGCATTCTCAAGACGATGACAGCATTCATCCATTCAAGAGGGAAGAACCTTGGTGACATACTATCTGGAAGATCCCACCTCTCAACACAGCCACAGTGGGAGTTGAGTTTTCAAAGTATGAACTTTAAGGGGCACATTTCAGTCATATGTAACATTTGAATCGCAGGCATCTCTATTGGTTGGTGAACCATATCTGACTTTTTCCAGACTTCATTAATCTGGAAAATATTTTACATTAAGTGAAAATTGTGATCTGTCCCCTAGTTCTAGAGTACATCAGCTCTTTCCGAGAATCGCTAGACATGATTGTGTACATTCTGTCTTCTCTTGAGCTTTTATTATCATCCAATTTTCTTAAGCTCATGAAACCTCACTCAGGTGGTATCTCACTCTGTCCCACTGGCACCTAAGAGAAGTTCACTCCTCCAATGTTATCCCTGGAACTTTAAAAGCTACCCTCACCTGTGGGAGCCAAAGTGGGTGCTCTCCCTCAGTCAAGGCAGTGAAGAGGACTCACTACCTTTCCCCAATAGAGAAAACTAATCTCCTCCACTATCCAAAGGGACAAAAGAATCTTCATTGTTTGCCCCTCCTAGATGGTTGATTACTTCAAAGGGTCAGCTAATTTGGCTTCTGAGTAGCCCCAACCCTCTAAATGCCAAACTACAAATGAAAGAAGACAATCTAAGATGCACACTTAGCTGTCATCCCATCTCCAGTTTTCCCTCAACAGCCCAAACTGCCATCTCTTTTCTTTAGGACAAAAAATACTGGGGCAAAGCCCATATAGTTCTGGCTTTATTTGGCACTGGTCTTGGTCTTATTCTGTGGTTTCTGCTGCACACAAAGCTATAATTGAACTTATTTTATAGTAGAATGCTTGTTTTACATTTCCCCAGCCTCACCTATCTATCTCTGTCTGTTTCTAAACCACAGACAGAAAAGTAAGATGTCCTCTCTGACAACTAGAATCCCCTGAGGTTTACACAGAACTTTAGAAAAGATTTGCACAATGTCTGTGACTTTCTCTCTTCTGTCTTACCTACAGAAAGTTCTGAAGCTATAGCTGATTACCCAAGGGTTCGGGCTGTGTCATCTCTATACGTAACTGAACCCTATGGAATGATCTAAGAATTCCATCTTAAATGCCAACATTCTCATCATAAATTGATCACACAATATTGAATCTTTGTTTTAAGAAATCATGTCCAGCTAATCTTGTTTTTTCTCAAATATCCTCCAGCCAGGAAAAAAAGGGGGGGGGAGATTCTCCTGTTATATTCAAAATCTCACGACCTCTGAATAATTTATTAACCCTTCCAGCATTTCAAAGGTAAAATTACATTATGGAGTGATATTTCAATATTCAATAGCCTATAATAACATGTGTCTCATTGGAATGTGTTTGTATTTGTTTCCCCCACATGTAAGCTATAAGGACTGAGGCTCTACAGCTGTCATTGCTTCATTAATTCATTTATTCAATAGGCATCTTCATTTCACTATGTGCCAGACACTATTCTAAGCCCCATTTATCAGCTCTGTCTCAAGAAACATTAAATTACTGATTTTGTCTGAGCAAAGGAGAATAAGAAGAATTAAGAAATAAGTAATTACCCAGGTCCCTTCCCCTAAAAAAACAAACTTGCATTCTTTATCTACTTCTTCCTAGTACTTCTTCCAAGGTGCAGGATGGTTCTGCTGGACATATTGCTTCCCATCGCTCCAAACCAATCCAAAAAAAAGGGTTCC
The DNA here is from genome assembly GCA_019843965.1 of Rhynchomys soricoides. Lineage (NCBI taxonomy): Eukaryota > Metazoa > Chordata > Mammalia > Rodentia > Muridae > Rhynchomys > Rhynchomys soricoides. The sequence goes on along the minus strand of JADRCH010000348.1, from coordinate 508,558 downwards.
TTAAAATCTTTCTGCACAAGAAAAAAAATGTGAATTTGGTATTCCCAGCCCTGGTTCCCCAAGACTGACAGTCTATCTTCACTACCTGGTTTTGGGAATTCCTCTCCCCTCTTTTTGACTCAGCACCCAAAATGGATGTACATTTTTCTCTGAAATATCCATATTTCTCCATACTATTAAATGTAGAAAAATTACTAACCGTGAAAAAGAAAACAAAAGAGAAAAGCTAGATCTGGTTGAGCATGTTCTCAAAGTCCACAAGTCCTGGCTTATCCTCCTTAAATTGGCCCATTCTAACGTCCCCTCAAAAGTTAGTCTCCTATAAGCAAGGACCTAAGGTGACAATGAGCTCCCTTCATCCAGTTCAGCCCCACTCTGCCACCCCTGCCTGCCAGATCATCTTCTTCTCAAAAGTCTTGGAATTATATATATCTTTTGTGTGAAGATTAAAATCCTACCACTATGTGCAGCCATACCCAATTTTTTACAGTTTGTGCACTCAAACTCAAAATCTCAGAATCAAAGATCAATGTACAGTTAGGGGGGTATTGAGCGTATTTTCCTTTCCTGTCAACTCCTGTCCCTTGCGTCCCCTTTCCAGGAACTTTATACGACTTGCCGTGAGCCTCACTTCCCATTGGCTACCTTACCCTTTGGCTGTAAACTTGTCTCATAGATGCTTTCAGCTTTGACTTTGGAACACCCAACTCAGAGCACGCATGCCTGCATGTGCGTGCGCTCACGTGCACACACACACACACACACACACACACACATGAGTGAGTGTATATACCTCAATGGAGCATGAACTATATATACCATGCCACAAACATGTAAAGTCTTAACAGTTTTATATTTTATTCTGAAATGAATTAATATTTTGCACCCTGGTTTTTCATATACTGATATTTTATAAATAATTTAGGTTTAAAATTACTCAAAATCATTTTAGATAACCCAACCATGTCCCTCATTTCTCAACACCTGCAGGCAAGTCCCTGAGGCTGATATAGAAAGCATGTCACTTAGTAAACCTTGGCTGAAACGGACTCAATTGACACTTGACAAATCAAATTCAAGACCCACACAATCGCTCTTACCTCTCTTGGTATCAAGAGTCTAAGTTTATTCGTGTAGACAGAAATAGAATTTGGGTATAATTGTTCTGTGTTTGGGACTGAGAGGCTGCTTGCTTATTTGCTAGCTTTTATATTTGATTTTCACATCAAAGCCACCACCTAGATAAGGGGCCTACCTGTCAATGACTAACAGAAAGTGTTTAATAACTGCCTGGTAGAAATATGATCAGCATATTTTCTTATTGAAAAATCAAGAGGCCTCTCTCATTTGTTAGGCTCAAATGTTTCTGATCTACTGGTCAGTTTATTTTACTGTTTGGGGAAATTACAAGTGAAAGTATTTCCAGCAAAGATAGTAATGATGTTGTTCTCCACAACACCAAAGTTATAATTTTCATCACATTCAAATGATTAAAGAATTTGAAATGACTCATGGTCTCTGCAATCAACTTTCTTTAATCAATTCTGAAACACCATCTTCATTCCACTATGTTTGTTGTGAGCCATGAAAACTTTAATAGCTTTGCCTTGCAGCTATTTATTGAGAATATTTAGGCTCTTAACAGTTCCTACGTAAGTCAAATTTGTGGGACCCCCTCTCTATTAAGATAAGAATTTAATCAATTCATCTCATGTAGGCATTGATGCTTTCTCTGAAGACTTTTTCCTCATCGGTTAAAGAATAAATCAATCTTTAATTTGTAAACGTTGACTAACACCTCCACCCAATTCAGTATAAATGTATCTGATGGTAGAGAAAAAAAAAAAAACAATTTTCAAAACAACTTTACTGTTCAAAATAAGATTCTCTGAGGAAATAACTTGCTTAAAAACTGAAAGCATTTTTTAAGTTGGTTTAATTACTTTGGGAGAAAGTTTCACTCTTTTTAAATTTCCCAAGTGTAAAAAATTATTATGAGGGGCTAGACAGGTAGCTTGGTGGTTAGGAGCACTGGCTATTCTCCAAGTGGACCCAGGTTCAATTCCCAGCACCCACATGGTAGCTCAGAGTCATGTGGCCTCCATAGGCACTAGGCTCACGAAAATCCTATGTACATAATATAGAAATAAAAATTTAAAAAGAACATTTTCTAAAGTGATTATGTTTAAAAATGATAACCATGTTAGTCTAAATTAAATAAGTTACTTGAGTGAAGAAAGTTAAAAATTTTTGGCAGGAAAAAAATTTATTTTCTATGTGATTATTTTCCTAAGATTTAGGATGGAGCTTCCAACAGTAAGAGTTAAGTGTATGGCTTTCTTCAAGCGAGAGAATCACGTTTTACACTCATTCCCACTTAAACATAATAAATCCTATATTTAGATAGGCTTCTCAAAACATCCTAAACCTCTTAATTTGAATGTTGCTGTTTACTGCCAATTACACATGACAAGGGGTAGTTTTGTCGTCTTCTCTCCAATTCAACAGGGACGATATTAATGTCTACTCTGCTGCACACTGAAGACTGCTTTTCTGCATTTCCCAGGCAATCCTGCTTGGTTTTAGTGATTTGAAGCTTGCACTGCAAGCTGTCTTCATTAAGCCAGGTCCATTCCCACTTGGAAATGTAATTTTTACTTGTTTTCTTGCAGTGTTGGGGATTTAATGCAGGGCTTTGCACATGCTAAGCAAGGACTCTCTACCACACTACATCCACAGTGTTTTGGGTTTTAAATGTTCATAATTTTAAAAAGAAAAAAGAAATCAATAATGACATTAAATCACAAAATTCAAGAATGTAATTTTGTGCTATTCAAACTAGACAAAATAAACATTGTGATAAATATTTTACTGGATCTAATTCTGGAAGAAATTCAAAGTAAATTGTGAAAATTAAATATGAGAGAAAAGTCAAGAGGAAAAGAAATCAAAAGATGTCCAAGAATCTAGCTGTAGATACCGGGATCTGTAAAATTCCATTTCCTCTCCCTGCTTCTTCACACACCTAGTCCCAGGGAAGGTAAAAACCTGGGCTCAATGGTTGACCCGAGAGCAGCACCTAGCTCTGTCTGAACCAGACTGACTAGGCCATTTGGATTTCCTAAAAGAAAAATGTGAACTTTGAAACTGGTTTCTTTAGAAAGCTTTGAAACAGCTTTCTAAACACCAGGACCAGGACTGAAAGGATGAGGAGAGAAACAGAACAAAGCAAAGATGGTGGCATCCCCACCAGGCTCCAGGCATCACATGGCCATTGCTTTCCCTCTTTCCTCTTCCCTCTTTCCTCTTGGTCATCTATCTCTGAGAGCCAGTGGAGCCCCAGCTCTGTCTCTTCTTGGTTTAGTTGGGTTTCTTCCCAATAAAACAACACAGCACAAAAGAGCTCTACTGTTCTCTATAATTCAGCAAACACTCTTAACACATATAATACAGAGCTGAGTTCTACATTTTGAAAGCAAATTACTGATTAATGTAATTAGCTGCAGAGCTCTCTGCTCTCAAAGCAGTTATAATCCAGGAAGTATTCTGCCAACACGGACATGTAAGCTGGTTTTCAAGACAAGTAGGGATTTTCCAATTGAGATAGGACTTGCATTTCAGTATAAGGAATGCTAATGTGCTGGGCAGTGTTGGTGCACGCCTTTAATCCCAGCACTTGGGAGGCAGAGACAGGTGGATTTCTGAGTTCGAGGCCAGCCTGGTCTACAGAGTGAGTTCCAGGACAGCCAGGACTACACAGAGAAACCCTGTCTTGAAAAACAGAAAGAAAAAAAGAAAGAAAGAAAGAAAGAAAGAAAGAAAGAAAGAAAGAAATGCTAATGCAACAGCGAACTCATGAGGTGGACCACATGCTTAGGATTAGAAAGTCACCTGTGTTTTTGAGGTTTAAAATAGAAGGAAATGGGGAGAGCTGAGTAAGTCTGTGTGGACACAAACTCACAGACAAGGCTTTGAAGGACGTACCAAGGCAGCTGAACTGACCAATCTGGTTGGGGATCTACCAAAAGAAGTAAGCATATCTTTCAGAAGGAGAAGGTGATAAGTTCAGGCAGAAAGAGCTACACGATTAGCAGGACCCAGAACACCACAAAAACTCAAAGCCACCCGTGCCAAATATTTAAGGACTGAGTACTATGAATGGTGCCCTTCAATAGCTACATCTGGAACATCCACAAAGTCAGCCCCATGTTAAATCAGCAAGAAAATACTGGAACTCTCTTGTATTCAATTTTAACTAGTCTTTTTCTCTTTTTTATTTCTATAACTATTCTATGTAAAATGTATTGTAGGACTTACATGTAATTTACCAATGTTTATATAAATACTGATAAGGTGCATCTAAAATTCATAGTGAATAACAAGTGCAACTTCACGTGATTTTTTCTCATATTTCAAATCTTAAAGGAAGGTAGCAGAAAGCAGAAAAGGAATATCAAGGAATTGACAGTGTGAGTAATTAAGGGAGTATATTCTATCAAAGTATTTTATATACTGTAAATGTCATAACAAGCCCATTATTTTGCATAATTACTAAACTTTAACACAAAATGAAATAAAGGTAAGGACTTTAAGTATACTAGAAACTCGGCTTCATATCTTCTGATGCAGAGCCTTTAGCTCCATGGGCCTACCTACCACAGTGGTTCTCAATTTGTGGGGCACAACCCTTTGGGGAGTTCTAACACCTCTTTCATAGGAGTCAAATATCAGATATTTACAGTACAATTCATAACAGTACCAAATTTACCCTTATGAAATAGCACTAAAAATAATCTTATGGTTGGGGGTTACTACCACATAAGGGACTGTATTAAAGGGTTGCAGCATTAGGGAGGTTGAGAACCACTGGCCTATCATATGAAAGGGAAGGAAGAAAAAGTGAAATATAGAGAAGAGAGATAGGTAAAGGGCACAAGACTCTGACTCTCCTACACTCCAATGTTGTAAGAGAAGGCAAGCGATGACAACTTTTAATTCAGCACACCAGAAGCTATCGATGTTTAATTCTGACCGGTCAATAGAGGGCAGATAATAGGAGTACGTATCTTGACTATTTCTTTACTATCCTGTTCGAAGTGTCTGCCCTAACCCATTGGGCCGAACACAGTAAAAGTGAGCAAAAAACAAAGCTGTTCCAGATTTCCTCATTTGTTTTCTTATTATCATTCTCAAGGCTGAAGTCTGAACCTAGGTGACAAGAGTTGTTTTCACAGCATCATCCACAAACCCTCTTGTGCATTTCTGACTCTGAGGCCATGTGATCCCAACTTGCCCCTAATCCATACCATTTCATCTCTGAATGGGGTTTGTACTCTGCTGCCTTATCCTGAACTCTGGAGCTCTGATGATTTGCCTCAGCCTCCAAAGTCACTGGGACTACAACCATTACCACCACACCTGACTTCACTCTGTATCTTTCTGAATGTTGATATTTATTCTTTTATAAAACTCATTACTTCTCTTATTGCTGTGATAAATAAGTGACAATTAAGTTGAAGGAAGGAAGGGCTTATAGTCCATTATCTCCATCATCACGGGGGAAGCATGGTGGTGAGAACATGAGGCAGCTGATCTCATTGCATCCTCAGTCAAGAAGCAGTAGATGAAGGCTGGTGCTCATCAAGCTTTCTCGTCTTTTCCCCTCTCATTCTTTCTGGAATCCTCACCCAGAAGAAGCTGATACCCACCACACTAAGATGTCACAGGCCTTCCCACCTCAGTTAAACTCCTTCTGAAGCCCTCACAGACACACCCAGAGGTAAGTCTCCTAGGTGACACTAAATCTTGTCAAGCTGACAGCAAAGATGAAGCATTACAACCAGATAAAGCTTAAATGCAAATAATGCAAATAAGTAAAAGAAGCCAATTTGACAAGACTGTGAACTATATGGTTTCAAGCATATGACATTCTGGAAATGGGGGGGGGGGGAAGGAGAGACAGACTATGGAGATTGTAAAACAATCAATGGTTGCCCAATGGAAGGTGAGGATCTGAAAGAACAGGGTTTTTTGTTTTTTGTTTTTTGTTTTTTAGGATAAAGAAACTACTCCACAGCAGGGCAGTGGTGGTGCACGCCTTTAATCCCAGCACTTGGGAGGCAGAGGCAGGTGGATTTCTGAGTTCAAGGCCAGCCTGGTCTACAGAGTGAGTTCCAGGACAGCCAGGGCTATACAGAGAAAGCCTGTCTCAAAAAACAAAAAGAAAGAAAGAAAGAAAGAAAGAAAGAAAGAAAGAAAGAAAGAAA